>BPTQ01000003.1:207618373-207776365 GCA_019973895.1 Chrysanthemum seticuspe | reverse complement strand
AAAAAAAACGGATTTTGAGTTTAAAAAAACAATATATTACCTGAGAGTTGTATAATTTTTATACTCTCATATGCTCAAGTGTTCCCTTAACCTTTTCGAACGGGGTTTATAGGAATCTTGAAGTCTACAGGTGGTCCATCCATTGAGCACAATATGAACCCAATAACACCACTACATTACAAATAAGATGAATATAAATCCATATAAGATCATATCCTGAATAAGATGGAGTAAGAAGCTACATACTCTCTTCCATGTTCAGTGTCTACTTGCGTACCTGAGGAACAATAACTAACCACGAATGATAGACATGATCTTTCGAATATCTGTAGTAGGTTGAACCCCGCATGATTTGGACTAACAAATATAAGTTGTCTTCTTCTTTACCAGACCCGACTCCTCATCCTTATAATCCTATGTCTTTGTACCAACCCCGAAGTTGCAAGCAGGGCATCCTAAATAGTACCACTTGCTCTCATGTTGATTGTGGCAACAATGACACATGACATCACCTAATATGTTATCAAATGAAGATGTAAGTATATCGTTTATTAGAAAAAATGAATATTGTTAAACGATGTGTTGACACTGATTTGTTTTGTTAGTTAGAAGTTAACAATGTATGATCTGAATTTATATTTGGATAAGAAGGGGGTTACTTTTTCTTGAATTTGATTATCTCGAGAATGTTTTCGCTAATAAACAACCTTGTATAATTATAGAGATTGGACAATGCAGGCTTTCCTATAAAGGAGAAAAAAATATTGTAAAAGTATACCACAAATTGAATGCATTCATGAAGGGAAAATGATTGTAAAATAATAACCTCTATAGATCTTGTGTTTGGCAAATTGCATGATGAGGATATGTATTTTAGTCCTCTCCCAGTGCTGCGTCAACTTGCTCCACATACAAACACACAAGGTAATCAATAGATCCACATGAAACGACTTCACCAATCACATCTATAGAATTAGATAAACATTAGTCAATGTTAGATTAACAATAACTGAAAGTAGGGATCAGACTTAAATTCACATGTATTAGCATCCAAACAGCATGAAAGATCAGTAAAAACCATATAAACAATATTAAATATCTTGGGAGCAAGTAGCTTCTTTTTGTTAGACAATGCATTGGACAGTTCTTCAACATCAATAAGTTGCTCAATCTTCTCTTAATAGGACTGGTCCTGTATCCTTCAAAGATTCAACAAAATAGTTTGTATCTCCAGTGCCAGATGTAGTATCCTGTACCAGGGAACACGATACTTGTGTTAAATGCATACAATATATATAAATTTATGATTATAATAATATTGAGTACTGGTTTAATAAATACGTTACTTGGTATGTCAATCAAGAGGGTGGGGATATAAATCCTAATGGAGTTAACGAATTGCTCACATTGGCCTATGGAATTGTCAGCATGTTACAATATTAACGCGCAACTATATCAACCAAAATAATGCTAATAGTAAGATAATACCTCAATAGTTGGAACCTTTAGCTCCAAATTTTAAATAACATCAGTTTCTTCACAAATTTATGATATTCCATAGACATATTTGTTTTTGGCTAATTTATAATTTGTGATGTCAACTTTAAACGCAAGCTTCCTTTCCAGCAAGATATCAAAATCTTTGGGTTGTGTGTAAGCATTTCAAATTTATGAAAATGACAATTAGTGAACTCATATAGTCCATAATTATATAGTTTTAATCATTATAAAAGGGGTAAATGATGTTAATTATGGAATATTTAAAGTTCACTGAATCTTCATTAAATATTAATTATATATTTATAAAATGCTTATACATAACTCATTAATTTGTGTTTAACAAAACCCTTTGAATAAATAAACAAGTAAAGATTGTTGGTAGAGAGATAGAATTATCTTAATTGGGTTTTTCTAACTTGTGTCATAGGACACAAGTTAAGCACACCGAAAGTACATAGGGACCCACTGAAAAGTACACAAAATCCACATAAAAGTACAGACAAATATACTTTTATGTAAATCCCTTCCGTGTGCTTAACTTGTGCCTTTAAGGCCCAAGTTAGAAAAACCCATCTTAATTAGTCAATGAAGACAAAATAGTCATTTTGTGCGTCTATAAATGGCGTATATCTACCATATATGGCCAAGCCACGCTGACAGGTTTTGATTGTTAGATATGTGGTCTCGAATCCACACTTTCCTCTAACATAACTCTTATCCTATCCAAAAAAAAAAAAAAAAAAAAAAAAAAAAAAAAAAAAAAAAAAAACTTATTTTCTTTTTCTGTGTCAACCATTCATTTTATAAACTGAAAAAGAAATGAATTAATTGATATTATCATTATCATATATACTAAAGATGGATAGAAAGTTGCTGCTACAGTAACACCCCTAACATTAATTGCTATCTATATCAAAATGGCAAAAATAGTCCCTAAAGTTTAGTTGTCCTTACAAACTAATTCCTTTGTAAGTTTCTAGCATTAATTACTATCTATAGCAATTTGACAAAAATAGTCCTTAAGGTTTAAGTGTCCCTTGCAAACTAAGTCCTTTGTAGCATTAATTAGTATGTATAGCCATTTAACGAAAATAGTCCCTAAGGTTTAATTGTCTTTGCAAACTAGGTCCTTCAAGGACTAACGATGTACCATAATTAAACTTTAAAGGACCGCTACATAAAAATATAACGGGGTCACAACACTTCCGCAGCAACGCGCGGGATCACCCGCTCGTTTTAAACTAAAACATATTTTAACCTCATGTTTTTCTTAAATATTAAATACTAGTTATAATACCCATGCACGCACGGGGTTTTGACAAAAAAATTATTATGTATTAATACTGAATATTGTGTCTTTAAAGGTAATTGCATATAATTATATAGTTATAAGTTTCGCGCACGCACGAAGTTTACACATAAATCAAATTTATTTTAACATTTTAGTTCAGTATATATATATATATATATATATATATATATATATATATATATATATATATATACTAGTATCAAAACCCGTCCGATGGACGGGTATGACTCGTGGTTTTTATTTTTATGATTTAATAGAACAAATGTATACTAAAAAGTAATTAAAAGTTGAATTGACCTTGATCTTTTTATTGAAATATAAATCTAAGGAGCTACTTTCATCAAATCCATCTATTTCTGAGTTGTGTCCCTCATGATCTTCCTCGAGGTGAGTAACAGTGTCCAAGATTTTCAATACCAATATCATTTATTTTTTTGCAGAAATTCCTATACATATCTCTAGATGAACGATAATGTTGTTCAGGAATCTGTAACAAAAGTTTGTTGCCAAGTCAAATGATAAAATATATGAAACAATTTGGATTTAAAAAAGAGGAAAGTACCAAAAAGTGCCAAAATCTTTTTGGTAGTCCTCTTTGTGGTCCATTTTTCACTTAATCTCCAAAATGGTCATGCGCAGCCACTCGACTCCGCAGCTCCACCCAAAATGTGACACGTGTCATAAGGAAAGTACACTTTTTACTTTTTATTCTACCCAAATAACCACCAAAATTGCGCAACCGACGGCTACTCAACCTACTTTTACTCGACTTGCATTTATCCACGTGCAAAAAGTACAAAAAGTAAAAAAAAAAAAAAAAAAAAAAAAAAAAAAAAGTACAAAACTACTGTAGCGCCAATGTGAGATTAAAAAAAAATTAAAAAAATTTTAAAAAAAAATTTATGTTTTTTTTATAAAATTAAATTTACGTTTTTTTTTTAAAAAAAATTTAAAAATTTAAAAAAAAAATTAAAAAAAAATTTACGTTTTTTTTTTAAAAAAATTTTTACGTTTTTTTTAAAAATTTTTTACGTTTTTTTTTTAAAAAAAATTTACGTTTTTAAAAAAAAAAATTACGTTATTTTTTAAAAATTTTTAAAAAATTAAAATTTTTAAAAAATTAAAATTTTTAAAAAAGAATCACGTTTTTTTTTAATTTTTTTTTTTTTTTTTTTTACGTTTTTTTTTTAAATTACGTTTTTTTTTTTTTAAAATTTAATTTTTAAAAAGTACAAAAAACAAAAAGTACAACGTACCTTTATGTCACATCGTGGCCGCCGGTTGCGCAAGCCGCCGGTTGAGTAGCCGGCGGTTGCGCAATAAGAGAGGTTATCTTGTGTATTGGTAGTTGGGACACGTGTCACATTTTGGGTGGAGCTGCCGAGTCGAGTGGTTGCGCATGACCATTTTGGAGATTGAGTGAAAATTTGACCACAAAGAGGACTACCAAAAAGATTTTGGCACTTTTTGGTACTTTCCTCTTTAAAAAATTCAAGAATTCATTCGTGAGTTTGGCAATTGGTCATATTGATTCGGATGCAGGGCAACGGATTAGCAAAATTTTCATGAAACATTAAAGAAATCACTATTAAAAACTTAGACTTTCATTGGAGCAGAACTTGGTCTTAGGTCCAGGTTTCATAACATCATCTTGACACTCTGGCCTACCTGGTCAACCACTCGAAAGTCTTTCACTTTCATTGGTTATCAACCATGTATACATAAACGATGCATTCTTCTCCTCTTTTTTTTTATACACGACATGAAAAGTGACTAACAATATAGGAAAGATAGTACTATTTATATGTTTAATTTATGGGGGTGTATGCCTACTCTTACTAAAAATAGCTTATCGTGTTTTAGATACACACCTTTTAAGGTGTGTTATCAAAGCACATTTTTAACCCTCGAAAAAGCTAATAAGCACTTTTTAGATAGTTTTTGAATAAACTCAAAGTTATCCTAAACACGCGCCAATAATAGCCTATATAAACCTAGCCAAACTCCCCTTAAGCTATTTTATACAGTAGTAAATAAACACTTAGCAATGTGAAATATGAAGAGGATTATGCACCTGATAAATCAACACAGATATGTCTGTGTTTCTGAAGCAGTTCTACAGAATGTGTCACATGTAGTTATGTGGTTATGAGATGATATAGTTAACCAAAGCATCATAACACGTGAGGTTGAATCTAATTTAGTAATACAACGGAGATAGGTAAAAGTTACCTTGATAGCCACCTGCTCCCCTTTCTTAACAGAGTCAAATTGTTGTCGCTGACGAAATGGCTTGTCAGATAGTCTCTACATTTGTTCCATCTAACATAAAAACAATCTTTTTAGTTAGTTCCTAATAAAAATTTCAATCATCAAGTCTTGCTCACTTTGATTTGGTGAATGTTCTTTGTGGTCCAAAAATGTCAAATATGAATCTGGTTTTAACAATTATCTGCATGGCCACCCTTTAAATTGAATAATTATTTTAAAACTTACCCATTAAGTGTATTATAACCGGAACAACTTGGCTATTGTTGAGGCATCTACACAATGTACATTAAACAATGTTAATTATATTTGGAAATCATTATATGCAAGTGTCCCTTGATGAGAAGATCTATCACGAAGCTGGCACATGAAACATATTATATCAAGTTTTAACAAAAAGTATTAATATTGGCATCAAAGTAACTTAATGGATTCTTAAAAATCATATATACACTATGATCACAACATATGAATAACCTATATTAGAAATCTGCTGTGACGCTTACCTTCCCACCTTCTCTAATCCCAAAGAGCACAATGGTGCTACATATTGTAAGCCTGAGAGCACGTATTGCAAAAAAAATAATAAGAAAAATGGGATATTTAAAAGAAGCTTTAATGTTCAACTCAATACCATGTCCGAAAAGGTTTACGCTATCAAGTCAAACATCAAAATATCATGTTGTAATTCTCAATTCATCAGTTGTTAGCTTAAACGGCATCTTGAGCCGGGCGGAGTAATCCTTCCAGTAACAATAGATATGGAACAATAAATAAGATTAGCTTACAAAAAAATCCTTTGGGCATTTTCATAGATTATATGATATGTTTCTAGACAAACAAATTTCAAATCATATCAAGCAATTTTATACCTTTATATGAAACGGAATATTTTCTAGTAATGGAGCTATACTCTTAGCGATATTTAGTTATTGTTATTAATACCTGAACTAAATTAGTGATCAAAGAAACAATGGATACCCCTGATCTCGTAAAACCCAAGGTCCTAATTCAGCTGTTATATATAGGAGGTGGTGCTTGATTCATATTTCATAATAAAGAGGAAGTGTCAAACATTTGATGTCCTACAGAATAAGTGCACGAAAGAGACCGATTAATTGACAATAAAAGAGCTACATGGAGATTAGACATAAGAATATAAGAGCATAGTACAAACCAGATAATCAAAGCTTTTGGCGCTCAAAGGAGCAGCAATAGGGAAAAAACCTACATTCATGGCCATCTAAACATGATGCCTCCAATCCGACACTAGCTAAATAATTTACCTGGATACATATCAGGAATAATACATGTAAGCTTGGATATAATTTTGATGAGTAAAGATGATTTTTGATGTGCACATGGGGTCTGTACAGCACGAGATGTACTGTAAGTAGATTTTGAAAGATCTAGTATTGGGATCACACCCACAATCTTCCCAGCTGCTGCTACAGAATCAAACTCCAAATGAACATCCTCTTCAATGGGGCCACAGTCACAGGAACATCAATTACGCAAGAATTCTTTATGTGGTTGTGAAAAGACTCTGGTTAAGCGCTCTATCTGCATAAAGTCATGGACATACATTAACAATATCAAATATGGCATGCACACGTGTAATGACATTAGGACAAAAAAAAGCAAGTATATATCAATAAGCAGGAGGGGAAAACTTTCAAAATAGTTTTCGGTTAAAACAGGTTTCATTTAATAATGTGATGTACGTGGTTTTTATGCTTTTGAATACATTTTGATGACTTCTGACATATTTGACCTGTTGCCTTTTTTTAGTTATATTGTTGAGAGTTTAGACTAACCAATTCGACCAGTTAGAAATAAAGCATAACGCCATTTGGCTCATTTATGAGTATATAAATGCGAAAAACACATCCAGAGTTTCAACATCATTATTACAGCAGACAAGATTGGTCCAGTCTAAACGGGTTGGGTTTGAAATAGGCCATTTTTGTATGGTTTGAAATGAAGCTTACGTAAAGATAAGATAAGGCTCCTTCGAGGTTTTAAATCCAAAGAAAAATGATTTTCACAAAGCAAGACTGGTAATTATATGATGCACTTAGATGAATCCTATTAATCGAAAGAGAAAAGAGGCATATCAGTCGTTATCGTTCCTTCTCTATACGCCATTAGTGAGACATATGTAAATGCCCCATGCATACACTACACCCCCTATTTTATTGATACATACATATCCAAACACCCTTTAACTGCTACTGCAAATTGACCCAAACACCTCTTCTTGATTCCAGATGGTTAAGGATCTGCATTTTCGGGTATTGATCCAATCTAAAAAACAAAGCAATTTACAAAATTTTGGTTAGCCCTTTTATTATGATAGAAGAATATAACGTATTACACTAAAACATATCTAACTCATAGTGAAGATACTATATCAATTTAATGAGGTTGTTGCAAGTAAAGAACAATACATGCCTAGAAAGAAAATGTTGACCAATCCGATATTCGAACTCGTGGAACTGAGGTAGAGTATAACATAAATTTAATTATGCTGTTGAGATACTGAATTAGGCAACTTGGCAGATAAGGGATCCCGTAAACCAATTCTGAAAAAGTTACAATGGAATTTTTGACTTTCTTCTTTGTAACTTCCACTTGCACAACAAAATACTTGTGATTGTACTCTAGCCAGAACTGAGCTCCGAATGTTCATGAAAAAGAAATATACTTGAATATATATAGGTATAATATTAGGGAGAACTAAGAGCAGGGCTAGGGTAATGACACTAAAAATGCTTATTCAAAATAAAGCAACCGTAACCACCATGCTTGATGAGAAAATGTTCACAACTTGATTCCTAAGATAACCATCAGTTTGTCTTAGTTTCATATGAAGATAATGTAACACGGCTAAAGCAGGACAAATAAAAACAATACATTCAGATTGCATCAACCTCAAATCATGATCGCAACATACCATATGCATAAACTACTCTCAAGCTTTTATAAATTATTTATTTCCAATCTCTGGGGTAGTCAACTGGCTAGTGCTTCCGGTAACACATCAATGTATTAGTTTGTCACTATTAATGATAAATTACTAAAAAAAAAACGGATTTTGAGTTTAAAAAAACAATATATTACCTGAGAGTTGTATAATTTTTATACTCTCATATGCTCAAGTGTTCCCTTAACCTTTTCGAACGGGGTTTATAGGAATCTTGAAGTCTACAGGTGGTCCATCCATTGAGCACAATATGAACCCAATAACACCACTACATTACAAATAAGATGAATATAAATCCATATAAGATCATATCCTGAATAAGATGGAGTAAGAAGCTACATACTCTCTTCCATGTTCAGTGTCTACTTGCGTACCTGAGGAACAATAACTAACCACGAATGATAGACATGATCTTTCGAATATCTGTAGTAGGTTGAACCCCGCATGATTTGGACTAACAAATATAAGTTGTCTTCTTCTTTACCAGACCCGACTCCTCATCCTTATAATCCTATGTCTTTGTACCAACCCCGAAGTTGCAAGCAGGGCATCCTAAATAGTACCACTTGCTCTCATGTTGATTGTGGCAACAATGACACATGACATCACCTAATATGTTATCAAATGAAGATGTAAGTATATCGTTTATTAGAAAAAATGAATATTGTTAAACGATGTGTTGACACTGATTTGTTTTGTTAGTTAGAAGTTAACAATGTATGATCTGAATTTATATTTGGATAAGAAGGGGGTTACTTTTTCTTGAATTTGATTATCTCGAGAATGTTTTCGCTAATAAACAACCTTGTATAATTATAGAGATTGGACAATGCAGGCTTTCCTATAAAGGAGAAAAAAATATTGTAAAAGTATACCACAAATTGAATGCATTCATGAAGGGAAAATGATTGTAAAATAATAACCTCTATAGATCTTGTGTTTGGCAAATTGCATGATGAGGATATGTATTTTAGTCCTCTCCCAGTGCTGCGTCAACTTGCTCCACATACAAACACACAAGGTAATCAATAGATCCACATGAAACGACTTCACCAATCACATCTATAGAATTAGATAAACATTAGTCAATGTTAGATTAACAATAACTGAAAGTAGGGATCAGACTTAAATTCACATGTATTAGCATCCAAACAGCATGAAAGATCAGTAAAAACCATATAAACAATATTAAATATCTTGGGAGCAAGTAGCTTCTTTTTGTTAGACAATGCATTGGACAGTTCTTCAACATCAATAAGTTGCTCAATCTTCTCTTAATAGGACTGGTCCTGTATCCTTCAAAGATTCAACAAAATAGTTTGTATCTCCAGTGCCAGATGTAGTATCCTGTACCAGGGAACACGATACTTGTGTTAAATGCATACAATATATATAAATTTATGATTATAATAATATTGAGTACTGGTTTAATAAATACGTTACTTGGTATGTCAATCAAGAGGGTGGGGATATAAATCCTAATGGAGTTAACGAATTGCTCACATTGGCCTATGGAATTGTCAGCATGTTACAATATTAACGCGCAACTATATCAACCAAAATAATGCTAATAGTAAGATAATACCTCAATAGTTGGAACCTTTAGCTCCAAATTTTAAATAACATCAGTTTCTTCACAAATTTATGATATTCCATAGACATATTTGTTTTTGGCTAATTTATAATTTGTGATGTCAACTTTAAACGCAAGCTTCCTTTCCAGCAAGATATCAAAATCTTTGGGCAATATGTCAAGGTCTCCATCATGTGTGAAATATAAACATAGTTACATTATCATTTACCCAAATATTAGTGTGGAAACATATAATTTTTAATACCAGAAGAAAAATATTATAGTTAAATAAGAAAGTCCACCTTTTTTTGTTTTTCAATCAATTTGTTAGCATGTTTGTCTATAAAGTATTTGCAATCCAATCAAATAATATCCGTTGAACCAACATCGGTCGACACACCTTCTGATTTATATTTGAACCTGTGTCATTTCCTTAGAAGTGCTTATCCATACCAGATGTAAAGGGTCGAGAAAAACTTACCATTCCAATAATTCACTTTTCCCAACTGCAACATGACCTTTAGTTTAACGATTTTCAACATATTTGTTACATATTTGTGCCCAGCTGTCCCAGAATGTACAATCAATCTGGTTTTCCTGTAACAGAAAGTTATCTATATCAGATATGAAAAGTCCTCATCTTTATTTACTATAACAGAAATATAATACTAAGTTGGCATCCTGAATAACCACGGTCCTTCTTATTTTACGGTCACCAGCAGAGTTAACAGGAACAATGTCTACAATGGCCACAACCATGCCAATAACATCTACAAACATTGCAAAGAGAATATTGTCATGAAAAATCTTGTTTTGGAAGAACCTTAATCAATATTTTGTATGTAGATTATGCGATAAGAAAGAGAGAAAACGTCTCAAAATATATAATAAAAAATTAAACTAATGATAACTACATGTCCTAGCAGGGAAGTTTCTTGTCATACATATAATAAAAATTGTTCTTCCAAGATATACCCTAAAATGTGAATGAACTGGATTGCATCACCTCTTTAGCGCTGACGCAATTTCGCCTGACTTGAAAGCGCTAGAATCATGTTTCGTTTAATGCAATGTCTTAAACTTTTCATTAGTATAAAAAAATAGTGTGCATAGATGTGTGTTTGAGGAATGGCCAAACAAAACATGTTTACCGCTCCTCACATCGTGTACCACTGATTTGATGATTGCTTGATCGTCTGATTGATTCACAACCCCTGCTAACAAAAGTATCATTTAACGGTTACAAACATAAAAAAACTACATCAAGCATCAAGAAATATACAATACATGTGTCATGAATAATGTTGTGAACGGATCATGAACCTCACAATATATTGAAAACCAAACTGAAAACATACCATAAAACATGACCATAACTTCTAGTGAGTAATTTAATGTCGTTTGTTGCATCTTCCAGCTATATTTTGCGGATTCTACATACTTTAGTTATCTTTAGTATCTATTACCTTCCCTGTATTTTTTTTCAATGACTTCGCATTGCCACTATAGTCAACTATCAACTGCACCATACTATGCAGCACAAGAAGAGCTAGCTCTAACAAATGACATATCATAATCTTTTACAAATCATATAGTGATAATATATCTAGCAATGATTAGTTGTTATGTACTTATATGCTTCCAAAATGACAAACATATTATACAACACATAAAGATGCTTATAACGGTTACAATATGTTTGGTTCCTCTTATACATATTATACTTATGGTATAATATGTTAACAGTTCGTAAAGATGGATACTCTAATAATTAAGAACTTACCAAACTGAAGCGAACTTACCAAACTGAAGCTCTTGAGTAATGAAGTAATAAGCTTAAATACTATTACTGGTACCTAAATGTTTATAGCTGTTATAAATCCAATTAAAATATATTCACCTGTGTGATATCGCAATATTCTTGGCCAATGTTTGTTGCCCTGCTCATGTTTTAAAATTATGATACAGGATTTGGCCCAAAATCTTTGTCTGCAAAATTAAACACCACCAATGTTTAGAATAGTGAGAGAAGTAATACCTCATGATTTGCAGTCGACATAGCTAAAACTGGAGATGAATGAATGATATAGTAATATGAGTATATGGGATACATGTTGCATGAAAGTGGAATGTTGTGAGCCAATAAAGAAAAAAACTATAGGTACTTGTAACATACTTGTTAACATCCAGGCTCACTTGTGTCATTCATAATTTAACCTGTGAAATCACCAAAAAGTCCATGAACAAAAATAATCACATATCACTATCAAATATATATGGAGTTGTAGGAAGATAGAAGTACTTTGTCATCATCTTTTAAAAATCTCTAATCGGCTTTCAAATGCACCGTATAGTCAAGCACATCTATGTTGTACCTGCATTGAAAAGTAATTAGATTGTAAATAATAGAACTCCACCATTCCAAGACTCTTGTGCATCCACTGATTTAATCTCAGCCCTAAATTCGTGATAGTTAAGCGATAAACTCATATTAGGGTTTTAGGGTTTTGTGGGATGAATTAATTAAATGTCGGATGTTATATTTGTTAAAAAGCTTTAAACTATAATTAAGAAATATATATGGTACATCTCATAAAAATAGTTAAGAATTTGTTGCTTAGGTTTTTAGATTTGAAATTGTAAGATATAATCAAAAAAAATAGCTAGTCTAGTGGTTATCAATGTTTGTTTGTGGACTAATAGACTCAAGTTCGAACCATGCATGTATCAATTTTTAAAATTTTATTCCGAAATTTTGAAGCATTAAATATTAATCAAAACAATTAAAATTTTATTCCGAAATTTTGAAGCATTAAATATTAATCAAAAAAATAATATGGAATAAATGATGACATGACAATAACATGGAATAAATGATGACATGGAAATATGACATGGCATTATGGGATGCCAAGTGGCATTTTATGTGGCATGCCTCCTCTTATATATAATATATATATATATATATATATATATATATATATATATATATATATATATATATATAAGATTTTTGCCCATGAAAATTGTGATATAAGTACAACTAATACTTTTTTTTGGTAAAAGGGATTCACCCTGGTAAAATATATAAATCACATAAACAATAAGTACAATGGAATGTGGTCGAAGTACCACATTAACCTCAAGCAAAGCTTGAACAACCCACTAAGTCGCTAGAGACAACAAAAAAAAACTAATACTTATGCACGAGTTTTTCATTATGCATTAATATCAATTAGAATTTGGTAAATATTTGTAAAAATTTCTGTTAGGTAACTCAAGATTTAATTTTATTTAGCTAACAAAGATGTTGATGTTGTTATTTAAATTTCATTACCAATATTATGTTGTACACATTATGCAAGTTTAATAGCACCTAATGAGCGTTGATAAAGTTAAAGTATACTCCTTAAAGTTTTTTAAAAATGTTTTTATAAATATCCTTATATAAATAAATAAGAATTACATAAGTCATTATTATAAGTACAATCGCGTATATTTATTTTTATATTAAAGTAACCCGTAGTTACAATTTGATAATTATATTCCTGTTTTCAGTAATTTAGCCGTATTTAAAATGTAAACTCGTGTCCACATAGGTTAAACTTTTAAAAATGAAATAAATGAGTCTTTATTGGACGTATATAGTAAAAAAATTGATACTTATAATCTTATGCATATATATTGTATTTATTAAGATATAAAGTATAAAGGTATAAAGTATAAGGGGGTATTTGTTTATAATCCAAAGTTATTAAAAAAATATTGAGGCTTACAATATTACACTTAACTCTATATAATTTTTAAAAATTCAACCACTAAAGTTTTTTTAATTACCTCCTATTTTTTTAAGTTTTTGTTTTCACAAATTTGACACCTATATTTTTATGTGTTTTTTTTATCAACCAAATTTCTTCACCAAATTTATTAAAGTTTGACCAAAATCAATTTATTTGACTTTTATTAACAGATCATATCACATGATTTTGTTTACGTGGCGAAATCGAACTCTCCTATTGGCCCAATTGTTTTTTCAGTAAGAATGAATTGACAAAATTACTCTGAAATGATGTAATTCCTTTATTATATAATATATATATAAAAGATCTCGAGAACCACAAATCGGTAACCTACATAAATTATATCATCGTGACGAGCATTTGATTATTTTTCAATATACTTTCATAAACTTTCGACAATTTCTTTTTGTTATATTTCATACACTATTTTATTATGTAAGTTCAAACACTCAACATGTTATCGTAAAACGCGCATAAATATTTGTGTAAAATTCCAAATGAATCATCATTCTTGACACTAAAAAAAGCATATCCTTATTTTCCAACCATATATCACACATAATTTTTGAACCTTCAAATCAATAGTTTATTAAAAAAAAATTAAAGAAAATAGAAGAATTTATACAAAGTTAAACTCGCTTGATGTATTACATATATAATTAATCTGTAAGTCATAAAATGAGCATAAGTATTTGTGTTAAACTCCAAATAATTCAGCGTTTTTAGCTTACAAATATGTGAAATTCTCCATTGCTTCTTTTTATAAATGTTTCATTTAGTTTTTGAGTGTATGACTTTGCAACTAGATATTGTCCTCGCGATACTGGACACTTGAGTTTATTAACATTCGGTTATTAACATTTTATAAACCGGCAGCAAATCTTATATAATCGGATCAGACTAAACCATGCCGTCTTTATCCTTTGAATCATAATATACTCATCTCCAATAAGCACTACAATCCACCGTCTTTTCCTTCGCAGCCAGCTCGAAAACATCAACTCCAACCTCCCGAAACTCATCTTGTCTTGAAATCTGTCGGCGCAGCGAATGCTGGCACAAACACGGCAGTTTCCTTGATCACCTCATTGACATATACAGCATACTCAAACTATGGCATAACTTCTAAGAACATTAATTATGCAACAAGTTGCTATTTTTGTTAATAGTTTAAATCATCTACTATATTTCTCATTGTCAAATTTCATACTTAGTTTTGGCTCGATCATCTTTTAGGAGTAACTTTCATATTTCATTTATTAAAACTTACGAGAATTCACACAATCATACATGTTCATGTTAATGAGCTAAACTCATCATTAGTTAAAAGTTAAAACGTACTATGCATATCTATTGTTATCGATCTTCTTCATTTTCTTTACACCAGCCACTTTGATCCTCCACAAGTATTATCTATTGTGAAATTTAAACTTAAAAGCTCATTGATTTTACACATCGCAACCACCACCGCTGCCCATTGGATTTTTGTTATTTACAATATTTGGTAGGTCTTTTTTCTTTTTTTGCTTAGTTGTTGAAATGTTGAAACATGATCCATGAACGCCCTTATAGCTTATGGGGCATTTAACTGGCCACTCCTTTATTTAACAAATAAGAAAAACACATGTATATATACAAACAAATAAGAAACACCTGTATGAATGATGAACGATATTTTTGCGTCAACACAATCGGCTATTATTAAGTAAAGACACCTGGATTAATCTTAGGAAACATCTAAGCGTAGATGGTCCAGTTACACCAAAATGGTTTTCCAGGTCCAACCGAAACTCACGGGTTAACCCGTGATCATAATAGATAATAAAGTCTATAAATAGGCTAGCGTTAGTTGCAGTAGTACCTCACAACAACATAAACAAACACTTTTTAGCAATACTATCATAACAGATTGATCATGAAGAATATATATACAATGGTGTTTCTTCTCGTTGTTATCATGAGTACGAGCTCGATTTTATGTATTTCCTCGAACAATGATGGTGATCAGGAGATTTTCATGGTTGTGGACGATCAAACGACCATGCATGATGCAGGAACTGGGATGACCAAGGTATGTTACATGCATGTGTTAGATTGCTTAAGCTAAAGAGAGATGCTTTTACGCTAACATTAGTATTTCATATAATCATATATCATTAGCAAACCTCCTTCAGTTACCTATATCTCATGTGAAATTAAGAAACCAAACTAGGCAAAGACACCTTTAAAATTAAATAATGTCCTCTTCTACCGTCCCTTTGTGCAGGCCAATCCAGTTCAAATTGGAAAATTCCTTTTGAAAGATGGGAAGATATTAACACTTGCACGGGATTCATCCCCGAGTATGAATTGCATTGGACTTGGCCACCGGTGTGGGGCGCTTCATTGGTGCTGTGAAGGACTTTCTTGCGATGATGTTTTGTTCGGAACATGTCGTCCAGACGACTGTAGGGCTCAGGGCGAAGCTTGCTCCTTTTTCACCCCATCATGTTGCTCTCCCTACACATGCAGTGATAGCACTTGTGTCTAGTTTAGTTTGTTAGGGTTTGGTAAGCATGTGTCTGCGTACATGCGTGTGAATCAATCCAATATTGTTGGGTTTATATATATGTGTGTGTGTGTGTGGGTGGGTGGGGGTTTAATAAATAAGGCATGCATTGTAGATACGGTGTGTAGTGTACTGTCTACAATAATTTAACATATCAATGATTTCACGTCATTGATATGTGTTTGAATTCCGTGGTGTGTTTGTTATTGTGTTTAATGAAATGTGCATTGCACTAATGTTTCTACTTTGGTAATGTCGAAAGCAACATTTAGTTATATGCATGGACACTATATTGTATCCTCACTGGGTTGAATGCAATTGAGATTTATCTAAACAATGTAGATAAAACTATACACTTGCCTATTAACAAGCTAAAATTTTGAAGCACTCGTTTCCATGTTATAAATAAGCCCAATCTACATGAGTCATTCGAAGAGGTTGGAGATATAGTAGATGTCTAAGTGACCAAAAAGGTAAAAAGGTGAGTTGTAAACGTTCGAGCTCTCATTAGATCGGATTTGGATTGGGAGACTCAAACTTGGAGCTAACATGCTTAAGTTTAAAAGATATACTTCCATTCCTCATTAGCTCCTGAAAATTCTTCAATCATGAATCATCATAGCTCCTGAAGCAACTTCTTCAATCATGAATCATCATAGCTCCTGAAAATTCAGACTGTTTATGATGATTTAAATATCATATTATAGTAGAAGAACCTGTGCGATTTGTTTCTATTTAGTTTGTAGACTTTTCACGTAACTAGTCAATTAGGAGTAGATAAGAAGGATAAATTAGGTATGCAATTTCTAGAAGCAAAATATGAAAACCAGCATGGTTCTTAAGTTTCTTCTAAAACATTTCCAGTGACATTGAACCCCATCTTTTAGTCTTCATGATATCTTTTTTTATATGGGTGGTTAACTGTAGTACGTAACTGTTCTTTGACTTCACGTTCTTGCTGAATCTTTTTTTTACAAATAAAAACTCGGTCTCATTTGAACATTCTGTAAAATGTTACCTTGTATCATTCAAAGTAGGTGTTTTGTTCTTTTTTAAAGACCTTAGCAGAACATGAGTATTCTCTTCTCTATATGTAGCACTCTCCCGTGTCTCGTTCACGCTTCATAATTTGAACTGTCTAGATCTAGGCTGCAAGAAAATGATGCGGTTGGATTCTGGAACGTGACTTACTGACAACCCATTTGTCCATTTCTCTAATATTGCTGGCCATCGTCAACTGCACCAGCAGCCGTCTTCTTTCTCGTGTCCCACTCACATAATGGCCCTCCCCCGGCTCCTATGCCACTCTCGTACGTCTCCCTCGTTGATCAATCTGAATACTAATATTCAAACTGATACCTGTACTCAAGTATGTCGCTGCAATCCTCTATTAAACCAAACACCCCTGCCAACAACCTCTGAGCCACATAGCACTTATTTGCAAACCTTGTTGGAATCAGCCCAACCGCTCCTTAAAGAAGAACTTGAGAACATCGACGTCAATCAACCCTCTGTTGGAAAATTTAGTGTACTTGTGGGATTAGTTCACACCTAGTTTTGGGTAAAGAGGTACGAAGTGTACACCCATGAGGTCCCTGAACACCCTGACTCAATAGTGGTTAGTACTGCTGGTGTATTGGTTACTACTGCTATTGTAGTAATTGATGGTTCCTACTGGTAGTGTATTGGTTCCTGCTGCTAGTGTAGTAACTGATGGTTCCTACTGGTAGTTGTTACACCCCGTGAACGACACGACTTAAAATCATTGAAATTTAAACTTTTACGCGGAAACGATTTGACTTAAAACTGACCTGCTGTTGCTAATCGTTGAACTGATATAATTCTGTAACAAACTGACCCTTGAAAGTATTTTTACATGAAACTAGACTCAATTACCTTCGAAATGACGGGTGGCACGACCCGTGACGACTTACGGTTAAAAAGATATGATTTTTCAAAAAATGACTTCGACTAGTTCTCCAACTAGTTCTCCAAACTAGTTCTTCAGTAGTTCTCCAAACTAGTTCTCTACTAGTTCTGCAAACTAGTTCTCCAACTATTTTAACCACTTTATAAACACTTAACTACATACATTGTTTTTACAAACATTCTTGACCCGTTTGACCCAAAATGGGTTAAAATAGACATTGTCCCAAACACCCCTTTTTCTGCATATCCCTTTTATATACTTTTGACCCATTTTCCGGAAAATGACATCTATTACTCGGAAAGACACCAAAATTTCCAGAATTTATTAAGACCTCATAAATATCATTTTCATGCATAAAGATTAACCAATTGACCTTCGGAATGGTACATTACAAAACGACAGGTTTTATGTAAAATACCCGTTTTGACCCATTTTCTATACATACAACATTTACCACTTCCGAATTACTTCAAACCTTTCAAAAAGTATTAACTTAACATATTAAATCATGTTCATGATCATTAACCCGTTTACAACCCAAAATGGGTATAATTACACATTATTCCAAACACCTCTTTAAACATGACCATAAACACTAAGACCATGTTATAACATACCGTTTGACGACCCAATTACTTCAAAGACCATGACATATACTTTGAAACTTGACGACACATTTACAAACCATTTTAGACTTCCGGGGGGTACAACATTGACTTGAGCTCGGTATCTACCTAAGCTCCTACTTTCTTACCAACCTTCTTAACTTCCTCATTAGAATCCTTAAGCCTTATTTCCAAGCTTTACCTTCCCTTCACGTTTAACCCTACAAAACATTAACATCTTAAACCGTAAGCACAAGGCTTAGTAAGTAAAGCGTTCATAACATGTTATCATAGAAATTCGTACATTATACATCATAACTCATTAACCATTGCAAATCATTAAACAATAACACATACCTTGATTCATAAGTAAAACATTTCTTATGGGTCAACATTAACATACCTTAGCCTAATCCACCTTACCTATCCTTCATGACTAGTTAAGCCAAACTAGTCTCAACCCCACTTTACATAAACATATATTCAATTACCCCATTCCTTAGCATAACAAAATCACATAACATATAATGTAGAGAATCATATAAAAACATATAATGACCGGTTTACTTACCTTGATCCCAAGCTAATGAAACCAAGCACATCATCATCTCCACCCTTGCAATCTAGGCCAAATCACTATTATCATAAACACATAATCAAGTTACTAAACTATGATTACTACAACCATGGATCCTCTTTAAACACCTCTAATTATCACATAACCATCCAATGATTATATGATAATTAACCCTATTTAACTTACACCCAATATAATCATCTCATAATTTCTATAATCTTTAATTAGCTTCAAAACACCATTTACCCAATTCCCCCAAATTGGGTACATAAACCCTAACTCTTAATTCTTCAATTAAACATAAATATGGATTACTTATATTGACATGGAAAGGGATTCATTACTTGAATCTAAACACTAATCTTTCTTCCATTGATCATTAAGACTTTATGGGTTTTCCCTCCTCTCTTGTTTAAGCGACATAGTACGCACACATAGAAAATCCTGGAACCATTTTGATGCTATAAGAAGTATCCAGATATTTGTTAGTTGAAAGTTTGCCTAATTGGCACATTAGGTCCCTTAAGTGCTATTCTTCTCATTTTGGCCACACTAACTTTATAACATACTTACAACTTGACAACATTAGTCCTTTAAGTCCAGCTTTCTTATAATTATGACACATCATATTTTGTATAACCATTTACATAAACTTTGACTATTAATTTGACTATCGGGTTGACTAACCAATCCTGTAAGTCCTTAAATCTTATGAAAGTCATAGTCAACTTAGTCAAATTGCATTCTTGTAATAAAAGGCTTAGGCCCAGTTTCAGGGTGTTATAATTAGTTGTTACACCCCGTGAACGACACGACTTAGTATAATCATTGTACCATTTGCCAACCTCATTTCCATCACATCACATTCTTACATACTATACTTAAATTTTTAATCAAGGACTATGCGTCACTTGAGAAAATTTATGCCGTTTTGACTTTATATAAGTCATACGTTAACCTATAGAACTTAGCATTTCAATTCTACCATAGTGATTCTATTATCCGCTTAAACATTTTGCTATAACTCCTTTTCTTTTCTATTTCATTTAAGGATTTTCGCCAAGTGTTAAGGTTCACTTGGTAAATCTTAAGTTATTTTTACTTTATAAAGTCAAACTTTAATTTACATCATAGCTTTTACACACAAGGGTGCCAATAAAGGTTATCATCCATTACTATCATTATTCACATTTTGTACCACTCTTAAAGGTACATTATAATATCATTACAAATTCTTAATCATTCCGAGTCATACTTAAGACACTTAAACGATTGGTTTCACTTAATGTCTCAATTTAAAGTCGCATTCTAATTATATCCCACCTATCTTAGTTCTTAAGACTTCTAACTAATTCTAGGCTTTCGTTTTCCACCCTTTTTACCTTACTCACGCCATGTCGAGAACACATAAGCCCACTCATTTATATTTCCTCATTTACATGGAAAGGCGTCCCAGTCTATGTAAATCAAGAAACATAAACTCATGGTTCGGAGATTCACAATTTCTTTAATTAAATGAAAAGGCGTCCCAATCCATTTAATCAAGGAAATCATAAATCGTCCTACTTATACACTTTCGACATAACATTCGTATTTATTACTAGTTTTCACTTTAGTTTCTTTCTCTTCGTTCTTTTACACTTCACATTACTTTTAATTTTTAGACTTGGATCCATACCATTATCACATTTACTTTGGGGATTTTTATATGCCAAAGATATAGGCAACCCTTTGCCGGTGAAGGCAATACATTCCTTCATTAACATCATTAGCTTGGTCTCCCGAAGGATACCACCATTAACATTAGCTCGGCCATCCCAAAAGGATACCATCATTAACATTATTAGCTTGGTCATCCCAAAAGGATACCATTATTAACATTAGCTCGGCCATCCCAAAGGATACCATCATTAACATTATTAGTTTGGTCATCCCAAAAGGATACCACCATTAACATTAGCTCGGCCATCCCAAAGGATACCATCATTAACATTATTAGCTTGGTCATCCCAAAAGGATACCATCATTAACTATCATTAATTCATTGGTTATATGATAGCTACCTTTAACCTTTCACATTTAACATTAGATACAAGTCATTAACATTTTAACACACACACTTTTTCATTCCTTTTATTAAGTTTAAGCAAGCATCATTGGTATATGAAACCCGCTTGTCATATTTACACATTTTTATGTGTTTACACTTCTCATAACAACTTACATTCTTTAACTCAAGTTAACCATTTCCACATCTTTACCATTACCTCTTTTAGGCCACCCGATTCTTTTCCACTTCTAACCTTACATAGGTTAGATTGATAACACCTTTGTTAACATACGTTTATCCTTTACATTCATTTTAAACATCAACACGATCTCTTCGCGTTTTACTAAACAACATATTATTACGTTCTTACTTACATTCTTAACTCATCCCTTTTTAGTAATTAGCACAATGGCTATACCATTTTCATTTCATCATTACTTGTCATCATTTCTTAATCTCATTCATTACTTTTTCACATTAATAGACGCTTAACAATTAGCGTGACAATTCTACTGGTAGTGTATTGGTTCCTGCTGCTAGTGTAATGGTTCCTACTGGTAGTGTTGCAGTGATTAATTTGTAACAGCTTTGACTCATTCAAGTGGCTGTTATGACTGCTTTATGACCACGTTTAATTGGTCATGTAACCACTATTCCTATGATAATGGAGGCTTTTTATGGGTGATTAATTGGCCGTTAATTACTCATAAAGTCCATTGACTAGGAGTGAGTGTTCTCTACTATAAATAGAGATCGTCATCATCAGCATGAAGATATACAAAACCAGGAGAAACAAACAGATAGCTAAAACACTTATATGCGCAAGGTTTATTGATTGTGCCTAATTCAATAACTAACATTTGGTCTTATCCCAAGTAGATATTCGTGTAACCCACGCATAGGGTCGAATAGTTTACTTTGGAAAGTGATCACACGATTCCAAGTGATATCCGGTAACCACCTAGTGGTATTGCATTGCTACTGATTATCTTACCCTGCTGTTGGGCGACTTACCACCAACAATCAAAGTAAACTATTTTGTGATAATCAATGGCTGCTGCTGCAATGAAACACATGGCTTCAAACTTTGCTAAGCTGGACAAGTTTGAAGGGGTGTACTTTAGGAGATGGCAGAAGAAGATGCACTTCTTGCTTTCAAGCATGAGTGTGGTCTATGTTCTGACCACACCTATTCCTGATGATGGGGATGATGCAACTGTGGAACATATAAGGAGGAGGAGCAAATGGGAGAATGATGACTACATTTGCAGAGGCTTAATTCTCAATGGTATGTCTGATTCACTCTTTGACATTTATCAAAATTTTGAATCTTCCAAAGAACTATAGGATTCCTTGGATGCCAAATATATGGCTGAGGATGCATCAAGTAAGAAGTTCCTTGTAAGTAATTTCACAAATTACAAAATGACTGATTCAAGACCAGTTATGGAACAATACAATGAACTTCTTGGTATACTTGGAAGGTTTACACAACACAATATGCACATGGATGAGGTTATTTCAGTCTCTTGTGTCATTGATAAACTTCCCCTTTCTTGGAAAGATTTCAAGTATACCTTGAAACATAAAAAGGATGAGTTAACTCTGGTTGAGTTGGGCAATCATCTGCGCATTGAGGAATCTCTCAGGGTGCAGGATAATAAAAAGCCAAAAGTAGCAATGCTACTGGTGCATATGTTGTCAATATGGTGGAGCATAACAACTCCACCAGGTACAATGACAACAAGGGCAAACGTAAACATCAAGATAGCACAAGGGAAGACCCTAACAAGAAGGCAACACCTACTTGTTGGAAATGTGGCAAATCTTGTCACATTAAAAGGGATTGCAAAGGTGTTAAGATTGATGGTAAAACCAATGGATCAGGCACTAGTGGATCAGAGAATGGTTCAGTTCCTCTGAAAGGTTAGAATATGTTTAATGAATCTCTTCAGGTTTATTATGTTACATATATATCTGAATCAAACTATGTGCAGGATGATGATGTTGCGTGGTGGGTTGACTCAGGAGCAACTGTTCATGTGTGCAAAGATAGAAGTTGATTCAAGACTTATGAGTCACTGAATGATGGTTCTATTCTTCACATGGGAAATGAGTCAACACCTTTGGTGCATGGTCGTGGTTGTGTAGATCTTAAGTTTAGTTCTGGAAAGATTGTAACTTTGTTTAATGTTATTCATGTTCCTGATATAAGGAAGAACTTGGTTTCAAGTAGTGTTTTGAATAATCATGGATATAAACAAGTTCTTGAATCTGATAAATTTGTTCTATCTAAGCATGGTGTGTTTATTGGTTTTGGCTATTTTTGTAATCAAATGTTCATGCTTAATATTATTAATGAATATGTTAGTTCAGCCTTTGTGACCACCTCTGACCTGACTGACTCTATCCTATGGCATGCTAGACTTAGCCATATACACTATAAAAGGATGCAAGATATGTCTAAAGATGGGTTAATCCCAGCATTTTACATGGACACTGAAAAGTGTAAAACTTGCATGTTGACCAAGATAACTATGAAACCTTTTCAGGGTTTTAAGCGGGAGACTAAGCTCTTGGAGCTAATACACAGTGACCTGTGTGATTTGCATGTCACTCCCTCTTTGGGGAATAAGAAGTATTTTGTGACATTCATTGATGATGCTTCTAGGTTTTGTTATGTCTATCTGTTACATACCAAGGATGAAGCATTAGATCAATTCAAACTATTTAAAACTGAAGTTGAATTGCAACTTGGGTCCCTGATCAAAAGATTAAGAACTGATAGAGGAGGTGAGTACATGGATACTCTTTATTTTCAGTATGTTGGTATTATCCATGAAATGACTGCTCCTTATACTCCTCAGTAAAATGGTATTTTTGAAAGGAAAAACAGGGTGCTGAAGGAGATGGTTAGTTCCATGTTGTCCTTTTCAGGACTGAGTCAAGGGTTCTGGGGTGAAGCTATGTTAACATCTTGCTATTTATTAAATATGGTTCCCAACAAAAGGAACAAGACTACCCCTTATGAGCTTTGGACTAAAAGGAAACCCAACCTGAACTATCTCAGGGTTTGGGGATGTAGGGCTGTTGTAAAACAGCCCTGATCAAAAATTGAAAACTTTTGGTGAAAGAGGCATTGAATGCATCTTTGTTGGATATGCTGAGCATTCCAAGGCTTTTAGGTTCTATGTTATTGAACCTAATGAATATGTTTCAATTAACTCCATAATTGAATCAAGGGATGCAATCTTTGATAAGAATAGATTCTCATCAGTCCCTAGACCAAGTCTGAGGATTCCTATTGGAACTCATGACACTGGTGTATCAGAGTTCCCTGATGAAGTACCATCAGAGGTCCCTGATGAGGTTTGTGGTTCAACAACCTGAACCTGTGCTCAGAAAGAGCAAAAGGGTCAGGAATCCAAAGTCATTTGGACCTGAGTTTCAATTATATTTAGTTGAAAGAACTAGAGATGAGGTCTCCGACCAATAATCCTATTGCTACATTGTTGAGGATGATCCCAAGACATTTGAAGAAGCAATGAAGTCCTAGGATATTGCTTTCTGGAAAGAAGCAATCAATGATGAGATGGATTTTATCATGGGCAACAACACTTGGGTGTTGGTTGATCTACCACCTGGTTGCAAACCTTTGGGTTGCAAATGGATTTTCAAAAAGAAAATAAAGGTAGATTGAACTATTGAAAAGTTCAAGGCTAGACTAGTCATTCAGGCCTTTAAACAAAAGTTAGGAATAGACTATTTTGATACTTATGCCCCCGTGGCTCGTATCAGTACCATAAGACTGTTGATTGCTTTGGCATCAATTCAAAATCTGATTATTCATCAGATGGATGTGAAAACAACTTTCTTAAATGGTGAATTGGATGAGGAGGTTTATATGAACCAACCTCAAGGCTTCATCTTGCCTGACAATGAAAACAAGGTGTGTAAACTGATTAAGTCTCTTTATGGACTAAAGCAGGCACCTAAGCAATGACATCAAAATTTTGATGAAGTGGTTTTGTCTAATGGTTATTTACTTAACCAATCTAACAAATGTGTATATAGCAAATTTGATGAATCTGGTAAAGGAGTCATCATTTGTCTATATGTTGATGACATGTTGATCTTTGGCACTGACCAAGATCAAGTTGACCTAACAAAAGAATTTTTGTCATCAAGGTTCTCCATGAAGGACATGGGGGAGGCTGATGTTATCCTTGGTATAAGGATTAAACATGAAAGTAAAAGAATTTCTATCTCTCAGTCTCATTATATTGAGAAGGTGTTGAGGAAATTCAATTACTTTGATTGTACTCCAGTGAGTACACCTATGGATACTTGTGAGAAGCTAATGCCTAATAATGGCAAGGTTGTATCCCAACTTGAGTATTCTAGGGTAATTAGCTGCCTAATGTATGCCATGACTTGTACAAGACTTGATATTGCTTTTGCAGTGGGTAAACTGAGCAGGTATACTAGCAATCCTAGTGCTCATCACTGGAAAGCAGTTCAGATGGTATTGAAGTATCTAAAGGGAACTATGGATTATAGTCTCTCTTATATTGGTTATCCTTCAGTATTGGAAGGATACACTGATGCAAGTTGGATCAGTAACACTGAAGAAAATTCGTCTACCAGTGGCTGGGTATTCCTACTTGGTGGAGGTGCAATTTCTTAGGCATCCAAGAAGAAAACGTGCATTACCAGTTCAACAATGGAATCTGAATTTGTGGCCTTAGCAGCTGCTGGTAAAGAAGCTGAATGGTTGAAAAACTTGCTTCTTGAGATTCCATTGTGGCCTAAACCTATAGCACCTATTTCTATCTGTTGTGATAGTGCAGCTACATTGGCAAAGGCTTATAGCCAGATGTACAATGGGAAGTCTAGACACTTAGGTTTCAGACATAGCATAATTCGAGAGCTTATCATGAATGGGGCGGTATCTATAGAGTTTTTTAGATCTCAACAAAATTTAGCTGATCACTTGACGAAGGGATTGGCTAGAGATTTGGTTTTAAAGTCTGCTAAAGGGATGGGTTTAAGTCCAATTTAGTCACTGAATGCTAGGACACCCAAATCCCTCCTAAGGAAACTTGGGAGCTGAGTTCAATGTGCAAAGCTGAACATTCAGTCGACTGGAGCACATGTTTATTTTACATCCCAAGGTTGTGCTCAGAACCTGCTGAAAGGAGGATGAAGTCTTTACTTCTTAATGGTTAATTTTCTTTGAAAAAGTGCTTGGCAGGAGCATGAATAAAGAGGAACCACCTATGCGAATGTTGAAGTTTTGCCGCTTCAGGGAGCTTTGGACTTTTGGCTCTTACAACATTCATGAATTTGGATATGGACACATGGCTAGTGTCAGGAGCGTTTAAGTGTTTGAAAACTTGTGTGTATTTTATCTTCAGGTATTCAAATGGGTTGAAGGGTTCAATTCTTAGAACACACTGATTCTCGAATATTTGAACGTGTAATGTACTAAGATGGAAATTCAATCCTCAGGATATTTTCGTTTATGCACATGTTTTGTTTGATATTTGTTTTTTCATGCAAAGGAAGTGAACTAAATTTGGGGAGGATTGATGGAAAATTTAGTGCACTTGTGGGATTAGTTCACACCTGGTTTTGGGTAAGGAGGTACGGAGTGTACACCCATGAGATCCCTGAACACCCTGACTCAATAGTGGTTAGTACTGTTGGTGTATTGGTTACTACTGCTATTGTAGTAATTGATGGTTCCTACTGGTAGTGTATTGGTTCCTGCTGCTAGTGTATTGGTTACTACTGCTAGTGTAGTAACTGATGGTTCCTACTGGTAGTGTATTGGTTCCTGCTACTAGTGTAATGGTTCCTACTGGTAGTGTTGCAGTGATTAATTTGTAACAGCTTTAACTCATTCAAGTGGCTGTTATGACTGCTTTATGACCACGTTTAATTGGTCATGTAACCACTATTCCTATGATAATTGAGGCTTTTTATGGGTGATTAATTGGCCGTTAATTATTCATAAAGTCCATTGACTAGGAGTGAGTGTTCTCTACTATAAATAGAGATCGTCATCATCAGCATGAAGATATACAAAACCAAGAGAAACAAACAGATAGCTAAAACACTTATATGCACAAGGTTTATTGATTGTGCCTAATTCAATAACTAACATTTGGTCTTATCCCAAGTAGATATTCGTGTAACCCAGGCATAGGGTCGAATAGTTTACTTTGGAAAGTGATCACACGATTCCAAGTGATATTCGGTAACCACCTAGTGGTATTGCATTGCTACTAGTTATCTTACCCTGCTGCTATTGTTGGAAAATTTATTGCACTTGTGGGATTAGTTCACACCTGGTTTTGGGTAAGGAGGTACGGAGTGTACACCCATGAGGTCCCTGAACACCCTGACTCAATAGTGGTTAGTACTGCTCGTGTATTGGTTACTACTGCTATTGTAGTAACTGATGGTTCCTACTGGTAGTGTATTGGTTCCTGCTGCTAGTGTAATGGTTCCTACTGGTAGTGTTGCAGTGATTAATTTGTAACAGCTTTGACTCATTCAAGTGGCTGTTATGACTGCTTTATGACCACGTTTAATTGGTCATGTAACCACTATTCCTATGATAATGAAGGCTTTTATGGGTGATTAATTGTCCGTTAATTATTCATAAAGTCCATTGACTAGGAGTGAGTGTTCTCTACTATAAATAGAGATCGTCATCATCAGCATGAAGATATACAAAACCAGGAGAAACAAACAGATAGCTAAAACACTTATATGCGGAAGGGTTATTGATTGTGCCTAATTCAATAACTAATATTTGGTCTTATCCCAAGTAGATATTCGTGTAACCCAAGCATATGGTCGAATAGTTTATTTTGGAAAGTGATCACACGATTTCAAGTGATATCCGGTAACCACCTAGTGGTATTGCATTGCTACTGATTATCTTACCCTGCTGCTGGGCGACTTACCACCAACACCCTCCCTAATCGCCATCTTGAAATCTGTTGGGGCTGGAGAGTGCTGGCACAAGCATGGCAGCTTCCTCGACCACCTTTCAACACCTACCGTATCCTCAAGCTTTGGGGTGCACCAGATGCAGTATGTCTCTGCGGTCTCTTCCATTCTGCTTACTCTAATTCTTACTCAAGTCTAGCCATTTTTTACCCTTCCACTAGCCGCAAAACCATACGAACACATGTTGGTGAGATTGCAGAGCAGTTAATTCACTTGTTCTGTGTCATACCTCGCCAGCAGCTTATCCATGATGATCTGTTGTTTCATTATCCCGATGAATCTGAGCTCGTGCAACACCTTATAGGGTCTGAAAAATCTTTGACTAATGCACGAAAAGGAGTTTTTGAGGCCAGAGATGAAGAATGGAGGAAGAAACTTCCGTTGGTTTTGCATGCAGACGGGATCGTGTTGAAGCATATCAAAACAGGTGAAGACGTGCATCTATCGAGGAAAATAGTAGCAACTTTCTTGCTTATAACAATGGCAGATTTCAGTGACCAGTTTTTCGGTTTTCAAGATGTATTGTTCGATGATTCAGATGGAATGATGCAATTTTCTGGTAATGATTATGCAACCGGATTATGGCCAGGGGATGGAAAGCCAGGACTATGGATGAACTCCATATCGAGAATGGGAGCAATTTACACTCTGATAATGCGAGAAGAGCAAATGTATGCGATTGAACAATCACAATCAGCCAACATCAACAGCCAAGATGAAGAAATCGAGCTGATGACACCACCAGTTTTTGACGACTGCACCAGAGTTTTGAGTGCTAAGGATCATATAGAGGCAAGGGATTTGTATTGGGAAGGTGTCTGTAATGCGTCGAAGAAAGGACTAGATTGGTGTGAAGAGGTGTTAAAAAGGAGTGCGGAGAATAACCCATTTGTTGGTGAGCCGCATGTGGTTTTGGGTCAAATCTTCTTAAGCCAAAGTAGGTTCGAAGAGGCGCAGAAGGAGAGTGAAGAAGGGTTGCGGCTTCTATTGGAATGGGGAAGTCCGTGGGATAAGAGAATGTCGTGGGAAGGTTGGGTTGCATGGTGTCGAGTCTTGGTTATGAAAGGCAAGGAGAAATCATGACCTGATACTTCATGGGGGATCCTCAATTTGGGTCTTGTTCGATAGTGTCAGAAGTCTATTGTACCGATATACTAAACTATATAATATAGTATATGTGTGTATTCAGTGATAGTCTACATCAAATCTATATCAGTGATAAGAGCTTGTTTTACTACTATTTGTAGATTGAAGTTGTTATCTAGAAGATTAAGCATTCATGTTGGCATGTTACCTTGTACCATTATATAGTTTGATAGAATGTTTAAGAAGTCAACCTAACACAAATTGTGAATGCTATCTCTTTATACAAGACGCATACTTTCAACACTGATCAGGGGATGTTATAAGGTAATTTAATGAAAAGCAATTGACTTTCAAGAGGGTTACTAATGAGATAAAACCACTATCAAAGAAGATTAACATATGACCAAGTGCAAAGACCAGCTAAATTCAGCTAGTTAAATAGGAAGAACCAAGATTTTTTTTTTTTTTTTTTTTTTTTTTTTTTAGTTTACACATATAAAATGACTTATTGACTGTAAAAGCAGCCAGTTAGTTAGGACTTGGGAGAAAGAATGAAAAAGTGGAAAATAGGTAAAGATAGTTACATGCATTAACCATTATCTCCATTTTTTTTTATAAAATGACTCAGTAAGAGCAAAGGGTATGGTCTTCTTCATTTCGCCGAATCAGACGTGGCAGCTCGCCACATTTTTTCGTTGCTCGCCACCATACCATTGTGCCTCGCCACAATGGTTTTCACCATTCAAACGACGAACTAAACGACAATATGGAAAATACTTACCGTTTCATTTTACAACGGTTACATTTCTAAAATCATTTACTTTTCAAATTCAAAACCATTTCACACACACAATACTTAAACAACTCTATAAATATAAACCACCATCTACACAAAAAAATTCACATTTCACACACACAATTTAATTTCAAAATTCACATTCTCTTTACGCAACAAATGGCTTGTCGTCTCCCTCATTCTGTTACTGATATGCGAACGTACGTTCAAAATCAATGCTAGAACGATGATGAGGCTAGAAAAGAGGCTATTATACGCGTCATCCAATTCTTTTGAGGACAAAAGGAATGAGAAGCTGCGGATGAGAGACAGCTACAAGACTTGCAACGACATCAGCACTGAACGAAAAGATGTTATCGAGAAATTTCTGAAGGAGGAAGCCCGCAGAGATGACGAACTTATTGGCAAGTTGTGGAAGTGTGTTCAAGGGATAACGAACAACAACACCACCAAAGTCAATTGGAGCTATCGGGTGAACAAAGATGATGATCTAGGAGTCTCCGGTGAGGGATCTCCGATAGACGAGGAAGCTTTGTCTCGCCTCGAGGATTATATACCTCCCTCGTTTGATCCTGCGGACGAAGAGTTTTCAAATTAGGATTTAGGATTTATGTATTTTTCGTATGGTTTATTTTATTACCGTAAGTTTTTTTTTTTTTTTTTTTTGTATGTCTTTTTTAATTTTGCGTATTGTAGTTTTATTTTTATTTAAGAGAATGAAATGAATTTATTTGTGTTTGGAAAATATGGAAAAGAAATAAAATTAGTGTGGTTGGGGCCCAAATGAAAAGAAGTGGGTATGTTGTGATTGAAGGGTATTTTTTAGTTAGTATGTTGAAGTGATGTGACGGTGAGATGGCACACGTGGGGCCCAAGTGAAGAGAAGTGGGCAAGTTGCCACACCTCTTGCTCTAAGGTTCATAAAAGTTTTTTTGAAAAAGGGTACAGGAATAAGAAAAAGGTTTGTTAACAGAACCAGAAACAAAACAAGCTGGATATCTGAGTCTCGTAGTAAGATCACTGTTCTGGAGCATACAGCAATCTATCAATAGGTTAAATGGTAATGTCACCCATGACTCATTTCAAGTGAAGCCGGGATCTTACAAAATAAACGCAAAAAATTATGAAGAACACTAGTATCAGCAGCTAACTATAATCTTATACAGTTAGTTGGACTACAATATATAAATGATATTCAAAGGCAACTCTCCCATCAATTACTACAAGTAGAAAGATTGTGGTTGCTAAGGTAACTAGCTACATTATCTTCTACGGAGTATCTCTTTAGCAATGCCAAAACAAAAACCGATGACGTTGGTAGTATCAAAATCCGAACGGTGATTTTTTCCTGCTTCCACCTTCTCCATATTGGTCGTTCCATTTCCTGAGTTCGTTCATGCTTGCCGCATCATAAGCAACAGATGGCCCCACCTATAATTTTAAGATTTAGACTTCTATATTAATAACACTGTTAAATAAAATTACATTAATAATCTAATTCTTTTACGAAAAAGGCCAGTTAAATAAACACTTAGCCAAATCAACCCACTCAGAAGAAATGGGTCAAAACTGAGCATAAGATCAGATAAAAGATCAGGAAAGACTACCTTCGCTTTCGATTGAATGAAATCATCCAAACTGAGTGGTCTTAATGTTGGGGTCGAATCACAACTTTTTCCCTGCAATAACCAATAGCATGCGTCATTTTTAGTTCTGAACAAACGTTCGTGAAGCCACAGATGAAGTAGGATCATTGACCAATTTTGTAAATCTCAACTGATTCGGAGCAACATTTAAAAAAAAAAAAAAAAAAAAAAAAAAAAAAAAAAAAAAAAAGAAAAAAAAGAGTAAAAAATTATAATGACGATGAGTTAGCTGTTAAGGTTGTAGGAAGCTTACTTTCTTTTCTTCGTCTAGAAGTTCTTGAACAGGTCTATATGCTGCAGCGATACAAAGGTTCTGCACACAAAACAGTATAAACTTTAAGTATTTGAACAAAATGTGTTTTGGGTCAGCTCAACACGACTTTACCAATTTGCAACCTCATGTGATAATAGTTAATTGAAAACAGAAAAAACTACCTTCAAATCACTCCCTGAATATCCTTCCGTTGCATTTGCAAGACTTTGTACATCAAATCCAGGTTCTACGTTTTCTTTAGCAAGAAATATTTTCAATATCTTCGATCTATTGTCAGCATCCGGCAAGTCCACATATATCCTAAAACCAACATCCATAAGCATTTACACCACTTTGTCCAAGTCCAGTTTGTTTATAGTAAGATACACAATGTATTCTTGAGTACTTTCTCACCTTCGTGGTAATCGCCGGATGACGGCATCATCAAGATCAAACGGTCGATTTGTTGCACCAAGTATAAGAATCCTCTGACTATCTTTTGATCTTAATCCATCCCACGCTGCCATAAACTCGTTCCTCATTCTTCTGGTAGCTTCATGCTCAAATCCCCCACCACGAGCACCAAGCAAACTATCAACCTAGTTGATATTCACAAAACAACATATAACTTAGATTAGAACAACATAAAGTCGAAAAGTTTAAAAACTAAAGGTATGGTAGAGCTATTGAAGTTTCAACTTTTTGGCATTTTAACCCGTTTTACATATGATTTAGACCCTAACTAATTACGGGTCATTATTATGCAACCTTTTGGTGAGTAAAAAAAAGGTTTGGAGATTACAACACAACAAACCAAAAGTTCAGGGACTTGAACGCTAAACAAAATTTAGCAATTACACACACTAGAAAGAAAAAGTTCAGGCACTTGACTGTTAAAAAAATGAAACTTGGTAAGTACCAATCTGAACGTTAAAGATAAGTTAAACGAATAAACCACTGAAAATTGTTTAGGGGTTAAACAGCATTAACCCTTGTTTGAAAGTACTAGAAAATAAATAAAGTTTTTTTCAAAAGAAACAATAGTTTTCTTGAAGAAAGTAACTCTTACCTCGTCAACAAATACAATTACAGGAGCCAACTTGCTGGCAAACGAGAACAGGGCCTTTGTAAGTTTTTCAGCATCACCAAACCACTGCATTGAAAAAATAAAACAAAACCAAAAAAAAGTTAATATCACTAGTAGAAATATTAGGCAAAAAGAAACAGTTAAAAGAAAAGCTCAAGAAAGTACCTTAGATGTAAGTGTAGACCCAGTTATGCTGATAAAGTTAGCTCCCGCTTCAGTTGCAAGTGCTTTTGCAAGAAGTGTTTTCCCGGTTCCAGGAGGACCAAAAAGCAATATTCCTTTGGTAGGCTGACAAACGCTTTCGTTAGTCACAAACATTGAGGAAATTAAATGATTGGAACACGGGATGCTTAAAGGGAAGGAAAAAAAAGTACCCGTAATAGATTTCCACGAGAAAAAAGCTCTGGTCTTTTCATTGGAAGAATGGCTAATTCATGTAATGCTGTCTTCACCTCTTCAAGAGCGCCAATGTCATCAAATTTAACACCGATTTCACCGGGCGGAACCACTGCTGAAATAAAGTTACTCTCGTACTCATCCTTCGCGAGATTCTGAAAGTAATCGGTGTTATACATATTTAATAGTTTGCATACACAAAACTAGTGACAAACAACAAGTGATTTGGGTGATGGGTCAAAATCTGCCCACTTAGTCGTGTTGATCAGAATCACTTTTTAGGCAAATGATACAAGTTTTTTAAATCTTTTCGAAAAGCAGGGAGTCTTTCTTATAAATTAGTGTGTCAAATATAATTACGTACAAAAATATACTATTTCAATAAAGTTCTAATTTTTTACATTAAAAATATGATTTAGAAGGTTATGATAAAAAATTCAATGATTTGACCCGTTTTATTTTAGCTAATCTCATTTATTTTTCCTGTTTGGCCCATTTGATATTAAAAAATTTAGTTGGAATCAACCGAATCCATATGTAAATGGGATGAAAATGCCACCGTTATCAAAAATTAACAAACCTTTAGGTTGTGAGCGGGCTTCTTGGAGATCGATTCCTGCTCTCTTAACCTCAAAATTGCAACTTCAAGGCTTCATGTAGAAAAGTTAATCAGATTAGATGCAATGCAAGGGACTACCAAACCAGTTAATTAACCAAAGATATTAATACCTTTCGCGGGGCAAATTTAATCTATCTGACTTAACAGAAGGAAGGTCACAAGTGGATAAGTAATGATTTTTAGCCCACCCAACAACATTCTCAGCTTCTGCAAATTTAAAACAAAATACAAATATATAAACATTACACATTTGAACGCTCAAATAATCAGCTGTAAGAATAGTTGATTACTCGTATTTAGTAAGAATTTAATACTAAAATGACCAAAAAGAACATTCTTGTGTAACAACGAGATGTGCCCATTAAGATGTGAATTGAAGTGTCTCAGACTAGTTTAAAAGAAGGCGTAATAAAGTAATTTTATTTCATTGTTTCATAACAGTTTGTTGCAACTAGTACGAAACTCACTATCCAAAAGGATCAAAAGTTCAAAACTGATCCTTTAAGAAAATAATAGATAAAGTTTACGAACGAACATTTATATAATAAAGCAAGAATCTTACTCTTTGTCGTCAGTATCACTCCATCAGTATTTACATGCAAGAGGTCTACACAAGATAGTTCATTTTCTTCAAGTACCTTATGCAACTCATTTATATTACTTCTGGTGATAACAATACGTCTGTCTTCATCAATTTGTTTATTAAATACTCTAAGGGGATCTTCCTCCTGCAAAGAAAACAATTTATGCTTGGCTCATCTCACAATTGAAGAATACAACAGGCGTCTGGTTTATAAGTTTTGAATTTAATTACCTTTGGAGGATGCAAAGACATAACATTAGTAAAAAGCTTGTAGATATCATTGTCCTCTGTCCTTTTCGAGGGCTTTAGTCCCTCGGTAAGTCGCTTCAAAGAAAGAGGCTGAAAAGGGTAGCAGTCAATGAATTGTTTAGTCATTCATGAGTATAATGATGCAATGATACAAATAAAGAAATTGTAGTTTACTCAATATTATATGAAAATTACCAGCTTCGCAAGGCGGCCTAAATTTGGAAGGATCATAGTCTGCTGACGAAAAAGAAAACAAGTTAACATTACAAAAAAAAAATAATATGTAAATTAAAGAAATAAATGATTAAAAAAAATGTCACTTTTACTACAGACCAGACATGGGTCGGGTCAACCTGCAAAATGTTTTTTTTACTCTTTTTTTATGTATATAAAACAATGAATGGGTTAAATACTAGCCTATTAAAATACTTGATCAAAAAAATTGCATTTGTATACATTTCGGATGACTTTCAACCTGTTTAACCCCTATGACCCATTAGTATATAAATGAGTCAAAACTACCATATAGCATGGTGCCGGAATTCAACTTACAAATTTCTCTTTTTCTTTTGATCCAGTAGCAATTTTGTTTTGCCCACATATCAAAACAATGGGCCCTGAAATCTTGTCAAACATTTCCTGAAGCCTATTCACAAATTCTTTGCGGTTTGGCTTAGAAACAGCTCGTGACAGCCACAAGGATGAGTCTGGGAAATACACTATAAGAGGTTGCTCCTTTCGCAATAGCTGCAATCATAGTAAGAAAGGTAACAATATAATAAGTGTTTGATTGCTTACTTATTCTGATTTATAAACTGAACAGAATAGATTAACAGGTATATAAAAATGCATGTGTAACCTCTGATAAAGCCTCCATTGCAATATAACAGTCTTCGGCTTCAGTATCAAAATCAGGCTCAACATGCTTAACTGCAAATAAACAATGTAGTTGAGACAACTAGAAGTAGCAACTTCGACACATTTACTTATGTATGGGTCAATTTGGATTATGTTATATCTCAACTGAGTCAAACCGGGTAAAAAACAAGCTTAAAAATTTGGGATGGGCGAGTCAGAAAGCGCCAAAAGTATATATTTAATGCATAAGACCCCCTAGATTATTTTACTCAAAAGATACTATTATTATTACAGGCCAAAGGCCTTTGGCCTAGAAGTGGTTGTGGGTTTAAATCTCAGTAATGAGTTGAGACGTATGAGGTATGATATTCGTGTTAATACAATCTTTCTAATCATATCGGACACTGCTTTCTTTTAAAAAAAATGTAAAAAACAGGACAAAAAAATGTTTTGGTAACACAATCCGCTCGTTTCAGCCCATTCCAAAAAGTACCTGATTTTCTATTATGAACGAAAAAAAATTCATAATAGCATACAGTTATGTCTTAAATTTGCGCAAGTTTACCATGAATCCAGTATATTGATGGTTTTGCAGATTCCTCGGGTTCCTCATTCTCTTTTGCATCTTCTGTCTTATCTTCCGTGCTATCCAGGATAACTGCAACTCTTTCCCCATTAATCTCATAAATCTCCCCGCGTTGACCGGTGGCTAAGGGTCTGAAAAGGACAATAAAGAATACTAGAAATAAATTGAACCCATTAATTCAGAAATAGTTAATTTTTGGCTCACAACAAAATTCCCAAAGTGGTAGATAAGAGGAACTGAAAATATTAACTAAATTCACAATACCAAGTCCGCGAGATCAAGAAATACGAACACTTAATTACAACATTGAACCACTGATTTTTTTTAATTATTATTAATAAATTACAGAAGCGGCACTGAAACAAAGGGTTATACATCGTCAAGAACAGTTGAGTGCAGCGAGAACAAGGCTAATATTAACAAGTACTGTATGATACACAGAAGATTAATGATATCCAAGTAAACACAGTAAAATATGGAAAGGGTATATAAAAGAGTTCAATCAAAAAACACAGATAAAATGATATCCAAAGCTAGTTATTGGAGTGAAACTAAGGGTCCGAAAGAGAAAAAACCAGGTAAACAGTTTACAAACATAAATGGTTCGACCAATTTGACCGCTTTTTTTGTTCATTTAGCTGTACCTATTTTGACCAATTTGCAATAGAACATACCAAGATCAATCTTTTAGATGTAAATGAGTTGAAACTTGAAACTACCCCCCTCTGCTACTTTCCCAACTCGCCATAAGGCTTTCTACTTCGTCGGTCATTTGTTTATCTGTTCAATTAAGAATTAGGGTGAAGCAGGGTCAGGGACGACGAATCTCTTTATGATAAACAGATCCGTTTTGCAAGTTCTTTATCACTGTGTAACTTTTTCTGGTTTTCAGAGGTGATTGTGTTGTTTTATACTGCTTCATTGGTCTTATGTTTTCAGTGCTTTCCATTAGTAAAGTTCCTTTTTTTCACCCATTCAGAGTTGCCATGCTTGTGTTAGTCTACACATGAAATTTTAGAACCTTGATACACGTGAATTTATCCTAACATCATGGAAATTTTAAACGGAAATAGGAAGTGAAGCCCGATCTTTGGGACACTAATAAACGATGTTGTTTGTGAACTGAATTTGAGAAAACATGGCAAAGGCAGTTCTTTTTTTCTCTCATACATCAGTACATCTTACCAACCCACCTGCGCGAGATAACCGTATATGCTTTTGTTGTACCATCAGATGTAGCTATCGAACCCAATTTAATCCTGAGATGCATTGGATATGTAATTAAATAATAGTTCTTGACAGGGATTTCTAAGCTGTAGGGCTTCTTAACAGATGGATATCGATACCACACAACCTTTTTCGCAACACTAGAGGTGGCAATTTTGACCCATTTATTTATGACCGAGTTCATTTGGGTTATGTACTATATCCCTAGTGGGTCAAATGGGGAAAATAAATAAAAAACGGTTTGCTAAAAAGAAAAGGCTCGAACAGGTAGAAAGTTGGGCAAAGTGCTTATTAGTGCATACAATCTCATAAACTCTTTAACTAAAAAAGGGGATATCACAACCAATATACAATAAGTTCATGTGTGTGCTCATGATCTAAGAAAAACGTCAGCGCGCGTGATTTAGATGATGTAATAAGTAAATATGAGCATTGTTTCAACCACCATATTTCTAAGACACTTTACATAACAATCAATAGCTGATAAAGTAAGTAAAGCAGCTAACTGAGTGCGTAAACAATCACCTGTTATCTTCTTCCACATGGAAAGTAGGCCCAACATACTTGACACGATCCCCTGGTTAGATTTTAATTTTATAAATCAATCAGTAAATGTAAAACCCGTAAATAAATGAATAAAACATCTGATGCCGCATGGACTAAAAAAGGTTACCTTTCTTTAATGGCGCCTTTGCTTCCTCAGAAGACTCCGCCTCCTCCTGGTTTGAAGATTCGGAGACAATCTCCCCAACAACACCAATTTTCTGTCATAAGTGGGAGTGCAAAACTATTAATATTAAATAAAATAGGATAACGCGTCTAGCAAGTTTTCAGTCCCTGCAATCCCATGTACATTATGGAGCATCTGTGATAAATAAATTTAAAAACAATAATGCACACCACTACCGACACGTGAGATGTTATTTATAGAGTTCCTAGGTAAACTAATATATGGAAACTACGGGAGTGCAAATATTTGCATTTGGAAGTACTTATTTGAGTAGTCAACTTGTATGTTTGAGTAAATAGATTATATGCTCTGGTTTATCTGAAGAATAATCAGTTTACGATAACTCTTTCATACCAGTTGCAACAAAAGTGGGTATCTAAACCTAAAACAAACTAGCTTGTTTACCTCTTATTAAAATAAAGATTTGCATGATTATTACAGCTTCCCGCGTCCCTTTTTATTACAACTGAATGTCTGATTCTGATTATCACACGCTCACTTTCAAAACATAGATCTAGAAAGAAATTACCTTCGCAAAATCTTCAAGGTTGCCAGGAACAAGCTTTTTAAGAGCTGCAGTTGCCCGAGCCTCCAAATCCTCATCGTCTGATTTAGACTCATTACTGCTAGTCCACTCTTCCTCATTGCTTGCCTCGTCTTCAATATCTGATTCTGAAGTAACATCTTCACCTGATTCTTCATGTTCATCATCTGATTCGTTATCTTCACCAAAATCCTGCTTCATTTAACCACCAAAACAACCATCATTCATGGATAAAGATCGAATATGATTGGCTAATTCCTATTAGAACAAACTTACATAAGGTGCTAGAACACTACTGTCAAGAACCAATAAGGGAACTTGTAAATCATGCGCCATTGCTCTAACGAATCTCTCTCTATAGAGCTCAGTGCCTGCATCATCAAAATCATCAACCATGTGATATAATACGGGGTGGGTAACAGGTTGTAAGCATTTAATTACACTTTGGGCAACTTTCACCCATTCAACCCCATGACTTGTTTCAATTTCATCCATTTGACAAAATGAATGGATCAAGCGCTCCTGCCGGTTGGGTGATGTGTTAAGTCAAAAGGGTAATTCTTTTTACGGATAAAAGCATGGTTAGTCAAGTTTAATTGACCCATTTAACAATTCTTGATTTCCATTTTTTTTATTTTTTTATTTTGTATTTTATAACTAGTTCATGTGCTTAAATATGATTGCAAGAACTATACTCTTAGTAATCCAATCAAAATTTTGATTAAGCAGTTTAGGAGGCTGTACGCATTTAATGTACTCAAGATGATCCATTGGTCTATACCTGGTACGCTTTGAAGCAATATTCTCCCACTTGAAGAATCCAGGCGTGAACCATATGTAGTAGTAAACTTCTTGTTTTTCAAATGAGAAGAAACACATTCCAATAAAAGATTCTTGGAATGTTCACTGTAATAGGATTAAACGATGGATTAGCACCATACAAGCAAAAGAATTGACACCACAAAGAACAATTATAACACAGAGGCTAACTGCTTACTGTATATAGTAAGGAAATGTATCCCATGATACGGTTTGTTTCTCCCATGGAATAATCCTCCTTTCAAACTCGTTTTTGAATCTTTGTCGTTTGGTTAGAAAAGGTGATTCTTTCCTTTTACTTTCAATAGCCAACTTCTCATTAATAAGCCATTCCTTCTGATCTTGCTCTCCTAGACGAGCATGTGGATCAGGGTGGTTCACATCCTCCTTGATATTTTCTTTACTGATGTTACCCTTATCGGTTTTGGACACATCTTTCAAGGGCGCATGTTTATCTTCACTTGCATTTCTTCCATCACCCTCTGAGCTGTAAAATCTAAAAGGACCACTAGAATTTGCATATGATCCAGCAAGTAACCTTGTGGAGTTAGAGCGGGAAAAACTTGAAGAATTCGATAGATATCTTCTAAAGATATTGTTGGTGGAAAAGCGGTTTGCGTCAACAGCACAACGGGTTAAGGATCGATAAGGGGTTTTGTCACAATAATTTAAACCGCTTAAATACTTGCAGGGTTGAAACAAGAGGTCCCATTGTTTATTCTTGTACTTTAGTCTGATTGAATTCATTGGAGCCTCTAATGCTTGTATTTATCAAGTAAACGGCAACGAATGCCCCCAATATGTTTATAACCGAGACTGCTTCCTAGAATATTAAAACGAAGATTCAAAACAAAGTTATAACATTAAGGAAAAAAATAACTGCACGTCCAAAATTTTGCATCATGTTAGTGTCGAAAACAAAAATTAAATGACTTTTTTTTCTTTCCAAAAGTACTATGTTTAAGGGGGTGTTTGTCATTGCAAGTCAGTAGTAATTATTTAATTATTGTGTTTTCAAGACGCATATGATCAGTTCCTGGTGTTTGAGTGTATCAAACCGACTATGATTTGCATTATTATTTAGGCGTCGAATTAACAGTTTGTAATCGCTGCTCACGAAACTGATTCAGAAAACTTATTGTCATTTCACATGTAATTCTTTACATAACCTGAAGTTGTCAACAAACAAACATCCATAAAAACGTAAAATTAGCGGAATCACATCCAAACACTGTATCATAGCCCATTTTGTTAAAGCTAAATATCTTATTCCGATTATTACTATCCAAACAAAATGCTGCACACGATGTCTAATGCAAATACCACTTAGCAGTTCAAAGTACAAAACTGTCAAGTAAAAAAAAAAAGAGACACTCAAGCTCGATAACAACTAATCAACTAGCATTTTGCTGGTAATTACATTTCACAAAAAAACACGAAACAAAACCAATGAGTTTAACAGATTCATTTGAAATGTAAGCTTCAAATCATATCAAGAATCGATTTTTATCGCATAATACGAAATGGGTATTCCTAAAAACGTATAATAACACAATATTAAACAAAACCCAACGTCAATTCTGCATATATTCAAAAGCTATATAAATGGAAACATTAAATAACAAGACACTGACATCTAAAAATATACATAAAACAAGAATATAAGATAAATTTCATATAACAATCTTAAATAAAGAAAAAATTATACCTTTAATCTTACGTTCGAAAGAAACAGTGAGATAAAAAGGATAAAGGGATCTGAGGAAATAAAAACTGATTGTTGTTTTTTAACCTAGTTATAATGAAAGAGACATTTGTTCTACGTTGTTCTGAGACAACAACAGAGGTAAGGAAAGGTAAGGTAAAGATTTCGTGTGTTGTTGATGTTGGGTTGCGTTGTGGTGGGCGGGTGTTCGGATAATTTTTGGTTTCTGAGATTGTTTTATGATTAAACTTCAGGGGGTTTTGTGTAAATTTATTTAGTGGGCTTGATTGGACTTTATTGATGACTGAACAAGTTTGGTTTGGTTTTTAATATAAAAGCGCTAAATAGTGTTGGTGCCGTGGGTTATGCCGTTGGTAGTGTTATAGAAAAAGTGATGTCATCTTAGCACATTTTTTTTATGGCATCAAATTTGGCTATAGCATCAAAATCCTCCTCTCTTGTAAAAAAGCGGTGTCGTAGAGTAAAGTGGTGTCATAGTACACAAAAAGACAAAAAGAAAATGAAAATTGCCGACTGCGTGGGCTGGTGGCCACGGCGTCAGCCGCTACCAGCCAGCCACTCGGTGTGGCCCTCGTGCCATCAGGCTCGTGCCATCGGTGATGGCTTGATCCAACAGTCATTGTATTGCATGCTCTAATAAAATTGGATCATCATAAATCTACAGATTATAAGATTTGGGAAAAGTAATATATTAGATAAGTTGTGTATTCGTCTAGTATGTAAAAATACATGAAGATTTAACAACATATAAAAGAGCGAGCAACATCTTTACAATACATAGATACCTACTCGTATATATTAGATAACCATTCATTTATTACACGCGATTGGTACCTAATTACTTCATTCAACCTTTTTGATACTTATATATTCACTCGCTCATATCCTTTTACAACAACTAAAAAACATTTTCTCTCTCTAAAAAACAAAATCTCAAGACAAAAAAAGAGTTTAGTGAAGGGTTTAGGAAAAATAGTGTTAATCATTAATAGAACTAACGTTTTTATGCGGTTACTTATATTAACACATTGCTTTTTGTGAGCGCCCTTTGTTGGCTACATGGCTTCGTGCCTCTTCTCATAAGAAGTACCTTATATCAAAGCCCCTGCAAAGCAAGAAAACTTGACTTTAACTTTCTCAATGACTTATTTAAACCCCCAAATCAGGCTTGTTATACAAAGTATTTTACTTGCTCAATTCAAACAAGCTTGATTTTGATTAACATGATTTTGTATTTAACATTTTTATGCATTATACGTTTAAATGTGGGTGAAAGCTAAAAACACGCAACGTGGTTTTTCAAAACAACCGATGTACGCAACGAACTTTCAAAACAACCGATGTACGCAATATACTTTCAAATTTGGAACAATGTACGCAATATGACCGGTGACTAATAGGTTACCAGGTCAAAAAGTTTGAAAAATGGCAGAAATGGTCCCTGTTGCTTGTGTTGACTTTCACAGGTCATCCCTTGACTTTATTTTAGGTTAAAAAAGTTTCAGAATTAGTCCTTATGGTCATTGCCTTTCAGATTTAGTCCGTTTTTTCCGTTTTCATCCGTTTTTGTCCGTTTTTCTTACGTTTTGTCCGTTTTTCTTACGTTTTTATCGGTTTTCATCCGTTTTTCTTACATTTTTCTTAGATTTTTGTCCGTTTTTATCCGTTTTTCTTACGTTTTGTCTATTTTCTTTTGTTTTTGCCCGTTTTCATCCGTTTTTGTCCGTTGTTCTTACGTTTTATCCATTTTTCTTACGTTTTTATCAGTTTTCATCCGTTTTTGTCCGTTTTTCTTACATTTTGTCTCTTTTTCTTACGTTTTTGTACTATTTAAACATATTAAAAATGTTTCCAAAATGGAAAAAAAATTCCAAAAAAATTTTCAAAAAAAAAATTGGAATTTTTTCCCAAATTTGAAAAAAAAAATTCCAAATAAATTTTGAAAAATAAAATTGGAAAAAAAAAATTCCGAAAAAAAATTTTGTAAAAAAATAAAAAAAATTTAATTTCAAAAAAAAAAATTGAATTAAAAATTTCAAAAAAAAATTGAATAAAAAAATAAATTTCAAATATATATTTTTTTTAAATCTTAAAAAAATTGGAAATTTTCAAAATTTTTAAAAAATCTTCAAAAAATTGGAAAATTTCAAATTAAAAAAAATAATCTTCAAAAAATCTTAAAAATATTTTTCAAATTTATTAAAAAATCTTGATTTTTTTTTTTTTTTAAATTTTCAATATGTCGAAATTGGAAATTTTTTTCCAAAAAAAAATTTTGAAAAAAAAAATTTGAAAAAATATATTTTTTGTTCGAAATTGAAAATTTTGAATTTTTTTTTTTTCAATATGTCAAAATTGAAAATTTTGAAGAAAAAAAATTTTGAAGAAAAAATTATTTTTTAAGATTTAAAAAAATATATATATATTTGAAAAATATTTTTTTTATTCAATTTTTCTGAAATTTTTTATTTTTTTTTCGGAAATATTTTTTTTCCATTTTTTTTTTCGGAAATTTGAAATTTTTTATTCAAATATTTGATTTTTTTTTATTCAAATATTTGAAATTTTTTATTTTTTTTCAAATTTTTTTTTCAGAATTTTTTTTTTCCAATTTTATTTTTCAAAATTTATTTGGAATTTTTTTTTTCAAATTTGGGAAAAAATTCCAATTTTTTTTTTGAAAATTTTTTTGGAATTTTTTTTCCATTTTGGAAACATTTTTAATATGTTTAAATAGTACAAAAACGTAAGAAAAAGAGACAAAATGTAAGAAAAACGGACAAAAACGGATGAAAACTGATAAAAACGTAAGAAAAATGGATAAAACGTAAGAACAACGGACAAAAACGGATGAAAACGGGCAAAAACAAAAGAAAATAGACAAAACGTAAGAAAAACGGATAAAAACGGACAAAAATCTAAGAAAAATGTAAGAAAAACGGATGAAAACCGATAAAAACGTAAGAAAAACGGACAAAACGTAAGAAAAACGGACAAAAACGGATGAAAACGGAAAAAACGGACTAAATCTGAAAGGCAATGACCATAAGGACTAATTCTGAAACTTTTTTAACCTAAAATAAAGTCAAGGGATGACCTGTGAAAGTCAACACAAGCCACAGGGACCATTTCTGCCTTTTTTCAAACTTTTTGACCTGGTAACCTATTAGTCACCGGTCATATTGCGTACATTGTTCCAAATTTGAAAGTATATTGCGTACATCGGTTGTTTTGAAAGTTCGTTGCGTACATCGGTTGTTTTGAAAAACCACGTTGCGTGTTTTTAGCTTTCACCCTTTAAATGTTCTATTTATATAAAATTAATCAAATGGCTTAGGGTGTGTTTGTTTTTTAAAAAAAGGTCTTACTAGCCCTCTTACTCTTACCAGTAAGAGGTGGGCAGACGTTTTGGTTGTTTGTTTTTTTCTTTTGAGTCAGACCCAGTTAGACATATAACATCTTACTCAGTAAGAGGTGGGAGACTTGTCTTACTGCCTCTTACTCTATAAGAGATTGAAAACGTGTGTTAATTAACTATGTTATATTTATGATAAAAAGTTTTGTTTCATATTTACACAAGTTACTTATTATCGTATTGCGTTAGTTTAATAAATAAATTATAGAAACGAGCATTTAAAATCATTTGACAATTATACAAAAACAAACAACATTATTTTGTTCAGATTTAGACTTTCTAGCCACCTCTTACCAGTAAGATGTGGTAGTCAGATTCAGACCTAAAACATCTTAATGAAACAAACACACCCTTATAGTCTAGCGATAATGTATATGTTGTAAAATTGATGGTTTGTCTTCTCTTAAAACTTACAAAATTAGCCTGTAAAAATTGAGTTGAACTTTGTGAATGACTTTATTCGATAGAAAATTATTTTTACGGCGAAAAAGTCGAAGTGAGATCCTAGTTAAATTTGAATGAAGGCAAAATGCATTCTTGAGATACAACCAAACTTGTACTTGCACAATTGTTTTTAGGTTAAGTCTATAAGTTAGAAATAAACTTTCCAACTTTCACACATGTTAAAAATATGGTCGAAAATGTTCTATTGTTAGATATAGAACCCGTTGGCACCTGTAAAGGTTAGAAATATGATAACTGGCTACCAGCTAAACCGGTTATTTTTGCTTATTTGTCATTTTTAATTTTATTTTTATTGCTTGTGTGCAAAGGGAAATAAGAGTTAACACATTTTTGGTCCTTGTGGTTTGCCAGGTAATTCATTTTCAGTTCAAATTTTAGAAAAGTTTCGGGTTTGGTTCGAAAGTGAAACACCCTTTTCGAGTTTGGTCCAAAATTACTAACATCATTAGTTTGACTTATATTGACCGTTAAATATGAAAGTATATTCTACCATTCACATATTTTATTAGAAAACAATAAGAGTCCACGAACACACCAATCTTTTGATGACCCTTTTTCTTTTTCTCTCACTTTATCTCTTTTCTCTTTACATACACAGACACAATCCATAACCGATCATCATATTCATTCAAAACACAAAAATCAACAAAAGCATAAACCATAATTTCTATAGAACGCTAACCAGATCTTACCGTAAATAGGAGTTTTGTTCATAAATAGATTTTTCGATATTGAGAATACATTTTAAACTCGGGTCCTAGGTGTATGTTTAGATCCAGATATTTGAGTTTTTGTTCAAACTGATGTAGGTTTTATTCATAGGTGGTAGTGATGACGACATCGGATTGGAGTTGTTGTGTAGACGGTTGCGGTTATGGAGAATATGGTGGGGTTTGGTGGTCAAAAGCTTGAATGAAAAGTTATAACATTTGATTGTCGAAATGTTGCCCTTTTTCTCTTTTCTCATTCTAATAATGATCAGCGTATACCTTTTACAAACACTTACTCGTATTCATTTAGAAAAAAGAGCTTCAGTCACTCACCTTCCATCCATGCCAAGAATAACAACTGTGTTCGCTTGTGGTCACATTCATTTATAAGAGAAAAAGTTACGTTTGAAATATTTTTGTTGCATCTTGTATGACCGAAGGGAAAGTGTGGTGAAAGAATCTTTATGACCAAGTGAAATAGATGATGAAGAACTTTAACCAAAAAAATAGATGATGAAGAACATGTGGTGTTAATGATGACGAGGTGTTAGACAATATAATAATAGTTTGAATTGAAACTGAAATACCAGATAAAACACAAGGACCGAAAATGTAGTTAACTCAAACAATAAACAATAATAACTAAGATAGTTATATTATTAGAGTTAAGTACGGTCCTTGACCCTCATAATTATACACCTTTATCGTATTTTGGACCAAAAATAAAATACCTGACAAACCACAAGGACCAATTTGGTCTAAGTTGGAAATAAAAAATCTAAGGTTGAAACTAAAAAAATACGTGGATATTATTTTACTGACATGGCATCTCAACCGGTCATATTTCTAACCTTTGCATATACCAACAAGTTTTGTATCTAAAAATAGGACATTTTCGACCATGTTTTTAACATGTTTAAAAGTTGGAAAGTTCGTTTATAAATTATAGACTTTACCCTATTCTTTTTAGGATTTTGTACAATAGCGACGAACTTTTCCAAATGCACCGATTAGGTACGTGAACTATTTTTTGTTCCACTTAATGTAACAGACTTTCAAATCTTGTAAGGAAACCAATATTATTTTCATTTTCCACTTATGTACTTTATGCATATCATATGTAATAATCATTTATTTTACATGGTTATATATTGTATTTGGCCAAAAACACTTGAAAAAATTGCACCCTTAAACTTGTTTTACCTGAACTGGAAAATATTTTTTTTTTCTCAAAAATATTCACTATAACTTCTATAATTTGTAGGTTCTTCAAACAATTACGAAAATATAATATGTTCATCTCATTACCACATGATCTACATAGAGAAATGCCACGTCTACAAACATATTTCACAACAACACCAAACATAAATCCTGCACTCTCGAGTTTAGTTAGCTATATACTTCAGTCACTCAGATTCATCAACTTCATATTGATTTTTGTTTTTCTTTTGAAGGTCGAAGAGTTAGAAGTCTCAGCCATGTATAAGATCTAACGCCATTTGCTCTTACTTTTTGTAACCTTGGATTTTCTATGTTGTAGAAGTTCTTGTAGAACTTAAGGTATTCGCCACCATCTCTAGTTGCTTTCTGAATATCAACCATGATGAAAATGGAGGTCACTTTAAAAACTTCTAAGCTAACTGAGAACGTCGTGGCAAGTTTAAGCCTTGAGATAAAATTATCATATATAATGCACTGAGACACAAAGGACTTGCATCTTCATCTGTCTTTTGTTCAGCAGCACCCTCATCCACTGAGTCATAAAAAACAACTCATCTTCTAAAATTCGTTGATAAAAGGATTTTACTCCTGCCGGAAAGAATGATGGGCACGAGAAATCAGCTTTATCAATCTTATTATACAATTCATTGAATTAAGGATTTGCATATGATAACGTGTGGTGTAGCAAAGTCAATGTTTGTAGAACACTTTTTAGTTCACATACCAAATCGGTACATCTGGAACGTTGCTATTGTGTGGCCAAAACACAAACATTAAATATGCCATGTAGATTTTTTTGCCTGTATTATTAAGTTTTTGTTGGAAATATGGTCAAATTATTGGTTTGAATGACAATTGATGGTCATTATGTATAATAATGAGAGTTAATCACAAGGTTAGTGTCATGTAACCACTGAATTAACTATGTGTCTACGAGCTATTAGCAGGATTAGTTGTGTTAATTAATCCGAATGTTTTTTTCCTTCACCTCCTTCCCCTATATATCGAGAGTGTCCTTTCATTTTTGATATACTGAAACACATAACCAATCATCTCTTTTTGCTGTTGACCTCCATCTTGATTATTTTTGTATCGGTTCGTAATAGAGGGAAGACACGTATTGGTTCGCCTTAATAACCCGTTTGTGCTATTGGGGTTATCCATTGTTGTTGTATCTTGGGAGATAGAGGTTCATGATTCTCAAGCATCGTGGAGATGACGAATCTATCTTAAATAAACTATTAGCATCACAAGCCAACATTTTCTTTGTTTGTGTTCTTTGGATCTAACCAATCAAACAATTTACGGTACTATTTTCTACACTTCATATTTATCTTGTTAATATCAAGTTTGTCTCTTGTAGCAATACACTCATAATATCTAACAATCTTAAGACAAATTTTATTACTTTTAATCAGAGACGATCACATGAAAAGTAACAAAACAATAATAGATACAAAGCTTACTATATTGGAAATTATTTTGATGTTTTTTTGTTGAAGACAACTTAAACCCTTTTTTTAGCGTTCTTAGTTGTACCAGTTGAATACTATATTGTCTTGTTAATGAAAATAACTATCAATAGATTGTATATGAGTAATTAGGTGTAATTGTTTAGCGACGGTTTTGGTTTTGTTATTGGATGGAAAGAAAAGTTTAAAGATCTTTTATTCATAAATGTACATAGATGAAAAAACCAAGACACTTCAGTTTCATCTTATCTTGCTCACATTGCATAAGTGACTGCAATAAGTTAATAAATAAATTAAAAAGATTTGCGATGTTGCATTGTTAGATAAATAGCTTTTGATTGCTAATAACTGATTTATGAATAACAGTATCATGAAAGAAAGTATGCATACATAAATTTACGAGTTTGTATGTTTTGTTTATAATGAGCATGAGCACCAGTTATGATAGTTAATGTTTAATTAATTATGTAACCTTGACCTTGTGTCAAAGAAACTAAAATGATTGTCTTTGCTTTAAAAGGATTTGTGATTATTATGACATCATTACGTAACAAGGCTGTACACCTTTTTTCGAACGTGCTAACATGATTTTGATATCATGAATGACAAGGAATAGTTTTGAAATCTTGTTTAGGATTAAACCATTTTCAGGTTGTTTGTCCTTTGATTCTAAATTTTGTGAATCAACATTATAATTGAACAATAGAGTGTTCAAAGCACGTTGGCCGAAATCTTGCCATGATACTGGTTTGTGTAACTAATATTGGTTTCATGAGTAAATATTGAGATTAAACTCATTCTTGTGGAATGCGAATTTTGGTGTTATTTGAAATCCAAAATAATTGTTGTCACAACTACAAAATCGCGGAAAAAATACTTTGTTCGCATACTAAACAAGTGCGTTTTGTACCCAATTTTTATAGTGCGTAGTTAATACATTTAGCTTGATTTTTGGAAAATTTAAGCTTAAACGGATGAATTGTTTGGTCACAATTTGTATTTTCGTACAACATTTTTTTGGACAGCTTTGTAGTCACAGGTGTATAGTCATGGAAAAAGGTGTTGTTTGCATATTAAATAAATGAGTTGCACCCAATTTTTACAGTGATTAGGTAACATTGTAAATTTAAATTATAAGAAAATAAAAAGAGAGCTAAACGGAAAAATCATTTGATTGTAGTTTGTGTTTAGTACAATAATTTTTTATTTTATTTTATTTATTTATTTATTTGTAAGCGGTTTAGTTTTCTTGTTTTGAAATTTGGGGTGTTTGAGTGCATACACTTGAGTTGTTTGGTACAACATCATCTAGTTGTGTTATGCAGAACTATGCGATATTTTGTGCGATGCTTAACACAAAATTATTTGTTTTATTTGATGCAAAATATTATGGCAAAGTAGTGCCTATTTAAAGTTGTTTGGTGATGTGTTGTGCAACTAGTTTTGTAACATGAGAATAAACAAGTCACTCGATTTAGTACCGAGTATTGGAAGTTTGGGTGTTGCAAATATTATGTTATGAATATTGTTGCGAATAATCAAACTATTTGTTATTCTAGAAAGATGAATAACTGTCAAGACTTCTTATAACTCATATTGCTAACAATTTAACGGTTTGTCATTATGTAAGAAATGACTATGTGTTGAACATAATCATGTAGGACATTGAAATGTCAAGAAAGAGCACACATGTAGATGACAACAAATTACGTTGGTTTATGTAACTAACTTGAATGGTGTGATTGTCATCCAAAGTGAGCTATTGTCCATTCTGTTGGTGGTTATTCGTCCCAAATCAGGGTGTAGATAATCAACTTCAGCAGAAACGATCAACTGTTTCAGCAGAAACAAACAATGGTCAGCAGTAACAGATACCACCAGGTGGTTACCGGATATCACTTGGAATCGTGTGATCACTTTCCAAAGTAAACTATTCGACCCTAATGCCTGGGTATCACGAATATCTACTTGGGATAAGACCAAATGCAGTTAGAGAATTAGGCACAATTCTTTAACCCTTGCGCTTATAAGTGTTTTGTGTTTTCTGTGTGTTTTTCATGCATGTTCAGATCTCCTATTTATAGGAGGTTACTCTTGACCGTTCCAATGGAATTATGAGTATTAATCGGCCCATTAATAGCCTCATAATTATCCCCATTATAGCCGTTAGTGGTTACATGACCAATTAACGTGGTCATAATGATGCAGTTGTAACTGTCATTTATCAGTACTTATATCAGTACTTTCATAGTGCTTTCAGTGGTTACACTGCTTCAGTGGAAACGCCACTGCTTGAGTGTAAACACAACTTCAGTGAGATACCACTTCAGTGGAAACACCACTTCAGTGGAAACACTGATCCTGCTGAAGTACTGCTTCAGTGGAAACACTGATAATCAGTGTTAACCACAACAGTACTTTCACCAAGCACTACCAATACATACCACTATTAGAGTCAGGGTGTTCATGGACCTTATGGGTGTACACTCCGTACCTCCTAACCCATTACAAGGTGTGAACCATCCCACAAGTGCACTAAATTTTCCAACAATCCTCCCCAAATTTAGTTCACTCCCTTTGCATGTAAAATAAACATCAAGCAAAACATGTGCATAAACGAAAATTTCCTGAGGATTGAATTTCCATCTTAGTAATTACACGTTCAAATATTCGAGAATCAGGGTATTCTAAGAATTGAACCCTTCAACCCATTTGAATACCTGAAGATAACTACACACAAGTTTTCAAACACTTAAAAGCTCCTGACACTATACAAGCCATGTGTCCATATCCAAATTCATAAATGTTGTAAAAGCTAAAAGTCCAAAAGCTTCCTGAAGCGGCAAAACTTCAACATTTACATAGGTGGTTCCTCTTTATTCATGCTCCTGCCAAGCACTTTTTCAAAGATAAGTTAACCATTAAGAAGTAAAGACTTCATCCTCCTTTCAGCAAGTTTCGAGCACAACCTTGGGATGTAAAATAAACATGTGCTCCAGTCCACTGAATGTTCAGCTTTCCACATTGAACTCAGCTCCTAAGTTTCCTCAGGAGGGAGTTGGGTGTCCTAGCATTCAGTGACTAAGTTGGACTTAAACCCATCCCTTTAGCAGACTTTATAACCAAGTCTCTAGCCAGTCCCTTCGTCAAGTGATCAGCTAAGTTCTGTTGAGATCTCACAAACTCTATAGATACCACCCCATTCATGATAAGCTCACGAATCATGCTATGCCTGACACCTAAGTGTCTAGACTTACCATTGTACATCTGGCTATAAGCCTTAGCCAATGTAGCTGCACTATCACACCGGATAGAAATAGGTGCTATAGGTTTAGGCCACAATGGAATCTCAAGAAGCAAGTTTTTCAACCATTCAGCTTCTTTACCAGCAGCTGCTAGAGCCACAAATTCAGATTCCATTGTTGAACTGGTGATGCAAGTTTGTTTCTTGGATGCCCAAGAAATTGCACCTCCACCAAGTAGGAATACCCAGCCACTGGTAGACGAATTGTCTTCAGTGTTACTGATCCAACTTGCATCAGTGTAACCTTACAACACTGATGGGTAACCAGTATATGAGAGACTATAATCCATAGTTCTCTTCAAATACTTCAGTACCCTCTGAACTGCTTGCCAGTGATGAGCACTAGGATTTCTAGTATACCTGCTCAATTTTCCCACTGCAAAACCAATATCAGGCCTTGTACAAGTCATGGCATACATTAGGCAGCCAATTACACTAGAATACTCAAGTTGAGATACAGCCTTGCCATGATTAGGCATCAGCTTCTCACAAGTATCCATAGGTGTACTCACTGGAGTACAATCAAAGTAATTGAATTTCCTCAGTACCTTCTCAATATAATGAGACTGAGAGATAGAAATTCTATTACTTTCATGTTTAATCCTTATACCAAGGATAACATCAGCCTCCCCCATGTCTTTCATGGAGAACCTTGATGACAAAAATTCCTTTGTCAGGTCAACCTGATTTTGGTCAGTGCCAAAGATCAACATGTCATCAACATATAGACAAATGATGACTCCTTTACCAGATTCATCAAATTTGCTATATACACATTTGTCAGCCTGGTTAAGAACATAACCACTAGACAAAACCACTTCATCAAATTTTTGATGCCATTGCTTAGGTGCCTGCTTAAGTCCATAAAGAGACTTAATTAGTTTGCACATCTTGTTTTCATTACCAGGCATGATGAAGCCCTGAGGTTGGTTCATATAAACCTCCTCTTCCAATTCACCATTCAAGAAAGCTGTTTTCACATCCATCTGATGAATAACCAGATTGTGAATAGATGCCATAGCAATCAGCAGTCTTATGGTACTGATACGAGCCACAGGGGCATAAGTATCAAAATAGTCTATTCCTGACTTTTGTTTAAAGCCATGAATAACTAGTCTAGCCTTGAACTTTTCAATAGTTCCATCTACCTTCATTTTCCTTTTGAAAATCCATTTGCAACCCAGAGGTTTGCAACCAGGAGGTAGATCAACCAACACCCAAGTGTTGTTGCCCATGATGGAATCCATCTCATCATTGATTGCTTCTTTCCAGAAAGCAATATCCTGGGACTTCATTGCTTCTTCAAATGTCTTGGGATCATCCTCAACAATGAAGCAATAGGAGTATTGGTCAGAGACCTCATCCCTTGTTCCTTCAACTAAGTATAGTTGAAACTCAGGCCCAAATGACTTTGGAGTCCTAACCCTTTTGCTCTTTCTGAGCACATGTTCAGGTTGTTGAACCACAACCTCATCAGGGACCACTGATGGTTCATCATCAGGTACCTCTGATACACCAGTGTCATGAGTTCCATTAGGAATCCTCTGACTTGGTCTAGGAACTGATGAGAATCTATTCTCATCAAAGTCTGCATCCCTTGATTCAATAATGGAGTTAATTGAAACATATTCATTAGGTTCAATGACATAGAACCTAAAAGCCTTGGAATGCTCAGCATATCCAACAAAGATGCAGTCAATGCCTCTTTCACCCAAAGTCTTTTGCTTTGGATCAGGGAGTCTTACAACAGCCCTACAACCCCAAACCTTGAGATAGTTCAGGTTGGGTTTCTTTTTAGTCCAGAGTTCATAAGGGGTAACCTTGTTCCTTTTGTTGGGAACCCTATTTAATAAATAGCAAGCTGTTAACATAGCTTCACCCCAGAACCCTTGACTCAGTCCTGAATAGGACAACATGGAATTAACCATCTCTTTCAGCACCCTGTTTTTCCTTTCAGAAATACCATTTTGCTGAGGAGTATAAGGGGCAGTCGTTTCATGGATTATTCCAACAGACTGAAAGTACTGAGTATCCATGTACTCACCTCCCCTATCAGTCCTTAACCTTTTGATTAAAGACCCAAGTTGTAATTCAACTTCAGTTTTAAACACTTTGAATTTATCTAATGCTTCATCCTTGGTATGTAATAAATAGACATAACAAAATCTAGAAGCATCATCAATAAATGTCACAAAGTACTTCTTATTCCCCAAAGAAGGAGTGGCATGCAAATCACACAGGTCACTGTGAATAAGCTCCAAGATCTTAGTCTCACGACTAACACCCTGAAAGGGTTTCTTGGTTATCTTGGTCAACATGCAAGTTTTACACTTTTCAGTGTCCATGTCAAAAGCAGGGATTAAACCATCCCTAGACATATCTTGCATTCTTTTATAGTGAACATGACCAAGTCTAGCATGCCACAGGGTAGAATCAGTCTGATCATATGTGGTCATAAAAGCTGAAATGACACTGTCAGTGGTAATATTAAGCCTGAACATTTGATTACATAAATAACCAAAACCAATAAAAATACCACATTTAGAGAGAACAAATTTATCAGATTCAATAACTTGTTTATATCCATGATTATTCAAAACACTACTTGAAACCAAGTTCTTCCTGATATCAGGAACATGAATAACATTAAACAAAGTTACAATCTTTCCAGAACTAAACCTAAGATCTACACAACCACGACCATGCACCAAGGCTGTTGACTCATTTCTCATGTGAAGAATAGAACCATCATTCAGTGACTCATAAGTCTTGAACCAGCTTCTATCTTTACACACATGAACTGTTGCACCAGAGTCAACCCACCACGCAACATCATTATCCTGCATATAAAAAGATTCAGATACATATGTAACATAATAAATCTGAAAAGACTTATTAAACATATTCTGACCTTTCAGTGAGTTGGCTGAACCACCACTCCCTGAACCATTAGTGCCTGATCCATTGGCTACCAACTTTAACACCCTTGCAGTCCCTTTTAATGTGACCAGTCTTGCCACATTTCCAACAAGTAGGTGTAGCCTTCTTGTTAGGATCTGCCCTTGTGTTGTCATAATATTTGCGTTTGCCTTTGTTGTCATTGTACCTGGTAGAGTTGTTATGCTCTACCATATTGACAATAGATGGTCCAGCAGCATTGCTACTCTTTGGCTTGTCATTATCCTGCACCTTGAGAGATTCCTCAATGTGCAGATGACTGCCCAACTCAACAAGAGTTAACTCCTCCTTCATATGTTTCAAGGTATGCTTGAAATCTTTCCATGAAGGAGGGAGTTTGTCAATGACACAAGAGACTTTGATAGCCTCATCCATGTTCATTTGGTGTTGTGTAAACCTTCCAAGTATTCCAAGAAGTTCATTGTATTGTTCCATAACTGGTCTTGAATCAGTCATTTTGTAATTTGTGAAATTACTAACAAGGAACTTCTTACTTGATGCATCCTCAGCCATATATTTGGCATCCAAGGAATCCCACAGTTCTTTGGAAGATTCAAAGTTCTGATAAATATCAAACAAAGAATCAGACATACCATTCAGTATAAGACCTCTGCATATGTAGTCATCATTCTCCCACTTGCTCCTCTTCCTGATCTGCTCTACAGTAGCATCATCCCCATCATCAGGAATTGGAGTAGTCAGCACATAAATCACACTCATGCTTGACAGCAAGAAGTGCATCTTCTTCTGCCACCTCCTAAAGTCCACCCCTTCAAACTTATCCAGCTTAGCAAAGTTTGAAGCCATGTGTTTCATTGCAGCAGTTGCCATTGATTATCACAAAATAGTTTACTTTGATTGTTGGTGGTTATTCTGTAAGCTCCCGGAAAATTTCAATGTACTTAACGTTTTAATCAAGAATTGATCACGATCTATTTTGTCATGAAATTTTCTAAACATCACTTTTGCATATCAATTGGCATATGCATGATCAACGCAGTTTGAGCGTTCATAAATATACCGTTGTGATCTAAATAAATTTCCCCACGATCTTGATAACTTTAAAATACGTAATGAATACGTAAAAATTTGTAAAAATTACGAATTAAATTATAATAAAAATTTTATAAAATTCGTATTGGGCCTCGGAACTCATTGGACTTTTCACCACTCGAACCCGACTCGTTAATGGGCCTTGTAACCGGGCCAAGCCCACGCTATATTTTTTGGGCCGCGTCCAACTCACCTAGCCCAACACCATATCCATTTATTTTGGGCCTTGCCGGATTTCATTTCTAAGCCCAACACCATTTTTATTTTTCTTTCCTTTTGGGCCTTGTCTAGCAAGACCAAAACAAGCCCAAGTTTACAATAAAAGAGTTAGTAAATGACTTTTTTTTTGAGTTCCTTTCTGTGATAACCGAGCAAACCAAAACAAGTAACCAAACTAGAAATATACTCTCATCTACTTTGACCTTGTTTCCTTGCGTGTGTGCATGAACAAAAGAGGAGACAAGATCACTTCCAAGCCACCCTAAACCAATAAAATACTACTCTAAACACACTTTGACTCAAACCAAGACTTCCTTAACCAATGGATACTATGTTTCAATTGACTTGACTAGGCATTGCATGCCTTACATGTTGGCTGCCCTCAACCCCACGCCAAGAAACATAGACACAAACATAAACAAATTCAATACAACATGTGACTATAAGCCTAGGATTAGGAAGACTAGAAGACTTAAAAATTGATAAAACCATACTTGAACCTCTTTAAAACCCACGACAAACATACACTCTCTTCACTTAAACTTACACAACTCACAAACACATCACATTCTTACTCTTGTATTCTGTCGAGCTAGAAGAAAGAAGAGCAAAGAAATATTGGTTACTAGCAAACTAGGAGGTTTCACGGGATTGTTGTTGTGAATACTCGGGTTACTATCGGTTGTGTCTTTCTCGGCGTGTCTTTTCCCATCCGAGTTCCCACACCACTCTTTTGAGTGATTGTAAGTTTCCTCGAACCTATTTCGATGCAACTCCTATTATGTTTCGATGTCTAGTATTTCATATATACACGTTAGAAATGTCTCCATCTTAAATATTAGACACTATTTCATGCACCGATTAAGTAACTAAACACTAGTGTGGTAAAACTATAACAAGCAAACATGTTAATCAAACTCGACACACCAACGAGATTAAAGTTACGTTTTATCTAAGTCGAACTTGTTTCGTTTTTCCCATTGTTTGAACCCATGATACGTTAGAACTAAAATGGATACCAAGTTTTACTTATGACTCTAAAAGCTTTTTGAAGATGAAGTAGAAAACAACCACTCAACTAACCATTCATGCATGTTTATTCGATCAACTACTGAGATGGAATGAAAACCAAAAACAAGAAAATGGAACCATGCATAACACAGTAGCATGTTGCTTAAAAACATAACGCAGAAACCTCACGTTATATAGCATGTAACGTGAGATTAAAACACAAATAGAGCCGAGCTCAGTTGGTTAGGAGCGTTGGGTGTTAAACGGGAGGTCCCTAGTTCGATTCCCTCTTGTAGCACTTTTCCTTTCTTTTTGTTTTATAACTTTCACAACTTGGCACAATACACCCCTCCACTTCTAATAAATTATAACTAAATAAGTAAATGTTTTTAAAGTATAACAAAAGTTAACTTTCTAAAAATCAGTTTTACCGAGGGACTAAAAGTGTCAAATCCGAAAACTTTAAGCCTATAATATTTTGGGTACAAAGTGTCATTTTCTAATAGTATAAGGACTAAACTTGTACTTTTTGTAACTCGAGGGTAAAAAGTGTAAATTTGGGAAAAGTTTAGAAAAACTTATAAACCCATAATAACTTCGTAAAAACAAGTATTTTGATCTTATGAGTATTTTATTTCGGATAACGGTAAATGTATTACTTATATATATATATTATAAGATTATAATTATATATATATCAAGTCCGATAAAACACACGGGGAATTTATTTCAATACGTTAAAATACTCAACAAATCTATTAAGATCACAACGGGGGAACATTTCACTTATGCGTAAGTGAGGATCATTAATTAAGGCAATGTAGCATGTAAATTAACTTAAAACGTTAATCACGATCGCACACTATTGGATTGGACAATCCAATGATCTATTGAATAAGAATATTCAATGCTCTATTATTTTGGTCGCGAACCAAAATGCTCATTACTGAGACTCGCCATCTCATCATTTTAGGTTTCGAGTTGGAACCTCCGCTACATTGTGCTTGATCTATTTGTGCGTGTGCATTATTATCAAGGTGAGTTCATAGCCTCGCTTTTACTTTATTTTTATAAACCCCGCGAGGGAGATACATGCTCTAAACTAGAACACAAGGTTTTTCATAAATACTTGATCTTCTTGATTATTGGTATTGCCTAAGTTGTTAGCCACAAGTCCCCTGATCATGAACCATTAGTCACCGCGAGTGAACGTAGATATCGTGAATAGTACTATGGGGAATAACGAACCCCGTTTCGGTTATAGAGAAATAACCGGGGCGCACCATATCGAATATCTTTAGGTAATTGGCTATTACCTCCTTTGGGGCATACTTACGTACACTGGTAATTCGGTGTATGCAGTTGAGTCTTGGTTTCATGAGCTTAGCGCATAATAATCTGTGATATTTTTCTTATGATATTGTTAGTTTACAATGATCATGATCTTATACTTGTGTTCAACTTATTTTAAACCTATGGACTTCACTCAACATTTTTGTTGACCTTTTTAAGCATGTTATCTCAGGTAATCAGTGAAGATTATGACCAAGGTGCGGAACGGGGCATGGCAAGGCTTATTTGGTGGTGTAAAACATAAAAGTTATCATTTCTTTCAAACTCATGATCTTTCTTTTGGGGAAAAACACATGATCTATTTACAATATTTTGTAACAAACAATGAGTTTTCGATGAATGATAACTAATTTAATAAAACGTCTCTTTCGAGTCGTTTTCTATAATTATTGACTATGATCTCCATTCAAGTAACACCCGAATTAGTCTTCCGCTGTCATTAAGATTTTCGGGGGTGTTACAGATTGGTAATCAGAGCCAAGGTTATAGAGAACCAAAGAGTTTTTCAAAAATCATTTGGACTATAACCGCACTTTTAAAACGGGACTATTTTACACCACTGCCTTACGCCCTTCCGTGACCGCTCTATGCATTAGGATTGATGCATCACTAGATCATAAGTAAATGACATTCATTTTAAGTTAGGCATGGAGATTTGCTTAGCTAACTAAAATAATTATATTATTTGGCATTTACTTACATTAATTTATGGGTTGTTACAGTACCATGTCTGCATCCCACCCAGTTGTTCTGTCCTCAGACACCGAGATGGATGATACCATGTCCTCTACGACTGTCACTATGCCAGCTCATCCCAGTCCTGTCATACCAGCTGCTGTTTCGGACGAAACTGAACCTTTTGAGGAAGGTGAAGTTGCCCGAACTCCTACTGCTCCAGCTATGACTGCTCATCCTCAAGAGTACAATGCTTTTGCTTCCATGACCCTAGATCAGTACTATGAGTCGCAGCAATGGCTACCTGCTTCAGATGTTGCTGTGGATGATGAATCATCCAAATCATCAGAAAGCACTGACTCTGCTTCATCAGATTCTTCTGGATCATCTGCTCAAGCTATCCGTCGTCGTCGACGTAGGATTCGTGTTCTTAAGCCTTATGAGCCTGAGCCTTTTGGAGTACCTTACAGACCACGTCGTAAGAGTGTTATCGTCATGCATACCGCTAGGAAGCGTGTGCGACCCATCACTATGACTCATGTGATGCCACCAGCTCAGTCATCACCAGCTCAGTCACCACCTGCTCAGTCATCACCAGTTTCATCTGCTGTTCCACCTACTGCTACTTCACCACCACTGCCACTTACTGTGTTCTACCAACAGACTACTACTGTTCCTGTTTCATCACCACCTACAGCATCACCTCCTTTGGACACTTTTAGTGAGCCAATTTTACCGCTCTGCATCAAGTGCTATCCACCATCACTATCTGATCCTGAAAAGCCTACTCAAGTGGACAACGAGGCCGGGCCAAGGAAGAAATCCGGTGCTAGAAGATGGTCATTCTTGATACCTTTACTTCGACGTTGGAGAGAAGACGAGGGAGCACCTAGTTCCTTTGAGCTTGGAGAAAGCTCGACTACTGCACCAGCTCCAGTCATACCTGTTACCGGTGAACCGGTACACCACACTATTCCTCTGTTGGCTACAAGACTTATCAGGCACGAAGATCAGCTGAATGAGCTCATGGCACATTATGATGAGATTCCACTAGTGAGGATAGAGAGCTTGGAGGAAGAAGTCGAGAACCTCGTGGTAGGTCGCTACTCCATCGAGATTGTGTTTGATATGATGAGTACTCAGATTGTGGAGGCAAGAGAGGCCGTTAACCAATTGACTCAGAGATTGGAGACTACTATTCGTGATGCTAGCACTTTGAGAGAGACTGCTTTGGGTCGAGAGAGAGTCCTACATCACGAGCTTGCATCTGCTCATGCTCACACTGCTATTCTGGAGGAGAGGATTGATGACCTCGAGGCGAGAGATCGAGCCCGTGAGCAGCAGATTCGAGACTTGACAGCTATGGTCGAGGAGATCCGTCGTCGTCAGGATGACGCATCGGGAGATGCGTAGATCCTAGTCATCTTTATCTTAGTATGTATCATAAAGCCGCCATATGAGGCATTAAGGCTTGTATCTTTTTTGGTTTGTAACCTTGGAACAAGTATTATGATGATGTAACTTATGGTTGTGAACAAACTATGTAACGATGTATTCCATGGTTGTATTTCTATTATTCTAATGTTATGTTATTATTCCTCGGTGATGTACGCCGAACCAATCCTTATGTCCTTATATATATATTATGATTTGTTGAGAAAAATCATATTCATATTATATCATTTATTTAAAGTGGTAATCTGGACTATTATGATATGTATAATATGAAATCAGTTTTATCATCGATCGATAATTTCTTAATCTTGGTATTTATTCTTGAAAATTTTAGAAAAATGGTCAAGAAGAAAGCTACCTCATCCACCATCACTCCCGCAGCTATTCAGAAAATGGTCGCTGAAAGTGTTAGCGCGGCTATAGCTCAACATGTTGCTGATACTGCTAGAGCCGAAGCTGAACGCATTGAAGCTGAACGAATTGCCCAAGAGGCGCGTGAAGCTGAAATTGCAAGGCAAGCTGAAATTGCAAGAGAAGCTGAGAACGCCCGAATTGCTCGAGAGGCTGAAGCTGAGCGTGTCGCTCAAGCAGCACGTGAGGCTGAAGCTGCTCGCATTGCTGAAGAGAATCGTGTCGCAGAAGCTGCACGTCTTCTTGAAATGGCAAACTCAAATGCAACTGACACTCCAACAAATCAAAGTGAGTCCACTTTAACTCGCAAGTGTAATTACAAAGGGTTCATGAACTGCAAGCCGACATTCTTCAAGGGCACTGAAGGTGCTATTGGTTTACTTCATTGGTTTGAGAGGACCGAGACTGTATTTCTGCTAAGTGACTGCACAAATGATTGCAAAGTCAAGTTTGCAACTGGAACTTTGTTAGAAGATGCGTTATCTTGGTGGAAAGGCCATGCTCAACCAATTGGAATGGAAGAAGCTTGTAAGATTTCATGGTCAGATCTGAAACAACTGCTAATGAAACAGTATTGCCCGAGGACTGAGATCAAGAAACTCGAAGATGAGTATTACCACTTGGCTGCTAAAGGTAATGATCTCAAGACATACTTCAAGAGATTCCATGAGCTAAGAGCTCTATGTCCTCATCTGTTTCCCACCAATGAAAAACTTTTGGAAGCTATGATCGGAGGTTTACCTCGAAGCATCGAAGGAGATGTCATCGCTTCGAAGCCAAAAACTGTTGAAGAAGTTGTCATTGTATCCCACCGCCTTATGGAACCAATACTAAAGCTTGCAAATGCACAAGGCTCAAGTGACAACAAAAGAAAGTTTGATGATCGGAAAACCTCAAATTCCAACCACTATCGATCCAACAACAACAATCGGAACAACAACAATCAATATCACCACAACAGAAATCAACACCACAATCGGCAAAACCGAAGGCAAGAAGCCGCAAGGGCTTATGCTGCACCCACTGCTGGAAAAGGGTATGTAGGACCACATCCCCAGTGTAACCGATGTTTGATGCACCATTCTGGACCTTGTACTGTGAAGCGCGATAAGTGCAACAAGGTAGGTCATCAAGGTAAACATTGTCGAAACCCTGGAAGAGGCAACATTGTGACAAACATGAACTGCTATGGATGTGGAGAACCTGGTCATTTCAAAAGTCAATGCCCAAAGTTAAATGTCGTTCAAACAAACAATGCACGTGCAAGAGTGTACATGCTAGGAGATGGAGATGCACCGTTGAACCCTGACATTGTGACGGGTACGTATTCTCTTAACAATCATTCTGCAAAAATCTTGTTTGATTCTGGAGCCGATAAGAGTTTTGTATCTACTACTTTCGCCCCATTACTTGAAATATCCCCAATCGCCTTAGATACAACTTACGAGATAGAACTTGCCGATGGGAAAATAATAGGAACCAACACCGTAATCCGTAATTGTCCTATTCTATTACAAGATCACTCGTTCCTCATAGATCTTTTGCCAATCAAACTTGGAAGTTTCGATGTCGTAATTGGCATGGATTGGTTGTCCAAACACCGTGCTAGGATTGTTTGTGACGAGAAAACCGTTCATATCCCGATCAATGGTGAAACCTTAGTCATCCAAGGAGATCAAAGTAGAAAGTACTTAAGTATCATATCCTGTGCAAAGTCAATAAAGTACATGGAAAAAGGATGTTATGCCTTCTTAGCTCAAGTAACGGAAAAGAAGTCGGAAGAGAAACGACTAGAGGATGTACCTGTAATCAAGGAATTTTCTGAGGTATTTCCAGAAGATTTGCCTGGACTTCCACCTGCTCGACAAGTCGAATTTCAAATCGATCTTATTCCTGGAGCTACTCCTGTAGCACGAGCACCGTACCGTTTAGCGCCCTCAGAAATGCAAGAGTTATCCAAACAACTAGAAGAGCTATCTGAGAAAGGATTCATTAGACCAAGTTCCTCACCCTGGGGAGCACCGGTATTATTCGTTAAGAATAAAGATGGATCATTCCGGATGTGTATCGATTATAGAGAATTGAACAAGCTCACAATCAAAAACCGCTATCCCTTACCAAGAATCGATGATCTGTTTGATCAATTACAAGGCTCGAGTGTATACTCGAAGATTGATTTAAGATCTGGATATCATCAGTTACGGGTAAGAGAAGAAGATATACCCAAGACCGCATTTAGAACTCGATATGGCCATTATGAATTCCAAGTAATGCCATTCGGTTTAACTAATGCACCTGCTGTATTTATGGACCTCATGAATAGAGTCTGCAAACCATATCTGGATAAATTCGTCATTGTGTTCATCGACGATATTCTTATATACTCTCGTAATAAAGAAGAACATGCGGAACATTTGAAGACTGTCCTGAAGTTACTTAAGGATGAAAAATTGTACGCAAAGTTTTCCAAGTGTGATTTTTGGATTGAGACAGTCCAATTTCTTGGTCATGTGATCGACAGTGAAGGAATCCATGTGGATCCCGCAAAGATTGAATCTGTTAAGAACTGGCCGGTACCCACTAATCCCACTGAAATTTGTCAATTCTTAGGACTTGCTGGTTATTATCGAAGATTCATCGAAGGTTTCTCGAAAATAGCTAAACCATTGACCGAGTTAACCCAGAAAACGAAGAAATTCGAATGGGGAGACGATCAAGAATCAGCTTTTCAACTCCTGAAGAACAAGCTTTGCGAAGCACCTATCTTGGCACTACCGGAAGGAGCCGAAGATTTTGTAGTATATTGCGATGCTTCACACATGGGTTTAGGCGCTGTTCTCATGCAAAGGAACAAAGTGATTGCTTATGCGTCACGACAACTCAAAACTCATGAGAAGAATTATACTACTCACGATCTAGAACTTGGCGCCGTGGTATTTGCACTCAAATTATGGAGACATTATCTGTACGGAACCAAGTGTATAGTGTACACTGATCATAAAAGTCTTCAACACATCTTAGATCAAAAGGAATTGAATATGCGTCAACGTCGCTGGCTCGAATTGCTTAGTGATTATGACTGCGAGATCCGTTACCATCCTGGAAAGGCAAATGTTGTTGCCGATGCTTTGAGCAGAAAAGATCGCCCTAAGCCACTTAGAGTGAGATCATTGGGAATGGTAATCAATTCACCCCTACCATCAAAAATTCTTGAAGCTCAAATTGAAGCTCTTAAAGAAGAAAATAGGCCGAATGAGAAGATTTATGGCATGCCGGAGAATGAGAATGGATTTGTGAAGAGATCAGACGGAACGCTATGTTTCAAAAATCGAAGTTGGATTCCACTCTTTGGAGGTATCCGAGAACTCATCATGCATGAATCACATAAATCAAAGTATTCCATACATCCTGGTCCCAACAAGATGTATCAAGATCTAAAGCTTTTGTACTGGTGGCCTAATATGAAGGCTGATATCGCCGTATACGCCAGTAAATGTTTGACATGCTTGAAAGTTAAAGCTGAACATCAAAAGCCATCTGGATTGCTAACTCAACCAGAACTTCCCGTGTGGAAATGGGAAAGAATCACAATGGACTTTATCACGAAGTTGCCAAAAACTTCTAATGGTTTTGACACCATTTGGGTTATTGTAGACCGTCTTACAAAGTCCGCTCATTTCTTGCCAATCAAGGAGAACGACGAGATGATTATACTCGCTAGACTGTACATCAAAGAGATTGTTTCTCGTCACGGTGTACCAATCTCTATCATCTCTGATCGTGATAGCCGATTCACCTCAAGATTTTGGCAAACGCTTCAAAAAGCCATGGGTACCAACTTAGATATGAGTACCGCGTACCATCCTCAAACAGATGGACAAAGTGAAAGAACGATCCAAACTCTGGAAGACATGCTAAGAGCATGTGTGATTGATTTCGGAAAAGGATGGGAAAAGCACTTGCCTCTGGCTGAATTCTCTTACAACAATAGTTATCACGCCAGCATTAAAGCTGCTCCTTTTGAAGCACTCTATGGAAGAAAATGCCGATCACCAGTTTGCTGGGCGGAAGTTGGAGAAGTACAACTTACAGGCCCCGAAATTGTCCAAGAGACAACTGAAAAGATAATGCAAATTCGGCAAAGATTGCAAACAGCTCGAGATAGACAAAAGAGCTACGCAGATGTTCGAAGAAAACCAATGGAATTCCAAGTCGGAGACCGTGTAATGCTCAAAGTATCACCCTGGAAAGGGATGGTCAGATTTGGAAAACGAGGAAAGCTCAAACCTCGATACGTCGGACCATTCAAAATTCTTCAAAGAATTGGTCCAGTGGCATATAAACTTGATCTTCCCGAAGAACTTAGCCGAGTACATGACACGTTTCATGTCTCAAATCTTAAGAAGTGTCTTTCGGATGAAACTTTAGTCGTACCACTCAAGGACATCCAGCTCAATGACAAACTTAGCTTTGTCGAAGAACCAGTCGAGATCATGGACAGAGAAGTTAAAAGGCTTAAGCAAAGCCGCATTCCTATCGTTAAAGTTCGATGGAATCATAAGAAACGAGGTGCAGAGTTCACCTGGGAGCGCGAGGATGTAATGCGTTTCAAGTATCCCCACCTGTTCATCTAGATCACCCATGACAGCCTCTGCGAGTTTAACCGCGGGACGCGGTTCTCTTAAGGGGTAGGTACTGTAAGCTCCCGGAAAATTTCAATGTACTTAACGTTTTAATCAAGAATTGATCACGATCTATTTTGTCATGAAATTTTCTAAACATCACTTTTGCATATCAATTGGCATATGCATGATCAACGCAGTTTGAGCGTTCATAAATATACCGTTGTGATCTAAATAAATTTCCCCACGATCTTGATAACTTTAAAATACGTAATGAATACGTAAAAATTTGTAAAAATTACGAATTAAATTATAATAAAAATTTTATAAAATTCGTATTGGGCCTCGGAACTCATTGGACTTTTCACCACTCGAACCCGACTCGTTAATGGGCCTTGTAACCGGGCCAAGCCCACGCTATATTTTTTGGGCCGCGTCCAACTCACCTAGCCCAACACCATATCCATTTATTTTGGGCCTTGCCGGATTTCATTTCTAAGCCCAACACCATTTTTATTTTTCTTTCCTTTTGGGCCTTGTCTAGCAAGACCAAAACAAGCCCAAGTTTACAATAAAAGAGTTAGTAAATGACTTTTTTTTGAGTTCCTTTCTGTGATAACCGAGCAAACCAAAACAAGTAACCAAACTAGAAATATACTCTCATCTACTTTGACCTTGTTTCCTTGCGTGTGTGCATGAACAAAAGAGGAGACAAGATCACTTCCAAGCCACCCTAAACCAATAAAATACTACTCTAAACACACTTTGACTCAAACCAAGACTTCCTTAACCAATGGATACTATGTTTCAATTGACTTGACTAGGCATTGCATGCCTTACATGTTGGCTGCCCTCAACCCCACGCCAAGAAACATAGACACAAACATAAACAAATTCAATACAACATGTGACTATAAGCCTAGGATTAGGAAGACTAGAAGACTTAAAAATTGATAAAACCATACTTGAACCTCTTTAAAACCCACGACAAACATACACTCTCTTCACTTAAACTTACACAACTCACAAACACATCACATTCTTACTCTTGTATTCTGTCGAGCTAGAAGAAAGAAGAGCAAAGAAATATTGGTTACTAGCAAACTAGGAGGTTTCACGGGATTGTTGTTGTGAATACTCGGGTTACTATCGGTTGTGTCTTTCTCGGCGTGTCTTTTCCCATCCGAGTTCCCACACCACTCTTTTGAGTGATTGTAAGTTTCCTCGAACCTATTTCGATGCAACTCCTATTATGTTTCGATGTCTAGTATTTCATATATACACGTTAGAAATGTCTCCATCTTAAATATTAGACACTATTTCATGCACCGATTAAGTAACTAAACACTAGTGTGGTAAAACTATAACAAGCAAACATGTTAATCAAACTCGACACACCAACGAGATTAAAGTTACGTTTTATCTAAGTCGAACTTGTTTCGTTTTTCCCATTGTTTGAACCCATGATACGTTAGAACTAAAATGGATACCAAGTTTTACTTATGACTCTAAAAGCTTTTTGAAGATGAAGTAGAAAACAACCACTCAACTAACCATTCATGCATGTTTATTCGATCAACTACTGAGATGGAATGAAAACCAAAAACAAGAAAATGGAACCATGCATAACACAGTAGCATGTTGCTTAAAAACATAACGCAGAAACCTCACGTTATATAGCATGTAACGTGAGATTAAAACACAAATAGAGCCGAGCTCAGTTGGTTAGGAGCGTTGGGTGTTAAACGGGAGGTCCCTAGTTCGATTCCCTCTTGTAGCACTTTTCCTTTCTTTTTGTTTTATAACTTTCACAACTTGGCACAATACACCCCTCCACTTCTAATAAATTATAACTAAATAAGTAAATGTTTTTAAAGTATAACAAAAGTTAACTTTCTAAAAATCAGTTTTACCGAGGGACTAAAAGTGTCAAATCCGAAAACTTTAAGCCTATAATATTTTGGGTACAAAGTGTCATTTTCTAATAGTATAAGGACTAAACTTGTACTTTTTGTAACTCGAGGGTAAAAAGTGTAAATTCGGGAAAAGTTTAGAAAAACTTATAAACCCATAATAACTTCGTAAAAACAAGTATTTTGATCTTATGAGTATTTTATTTCGGATAACGGTAAATGTATTACTTATATATATATATTATAAGATTATAATTATATATATATCAAGTCCGATAAAACACACGGGGAATTTATTTCAATACGTTAAAATACTCAACAAATCTATTAAGATCACAACGGGGGAACATTTCACTTATGCGTAAGTGAGGATCATTAATTAAGGCAATGTAGCATGTAAATTAACTTAAAACGTTAATCACGATCGCACACTATTGGATTGGACAATCCAATGATCTATTGAATAAGAATATTCAATGCTCTATTATTTTGGTCGCGAACCAAAATGCTCATTACTGAGACTCGCCATCTCATCATTTTAGGTTTCGAGTTGGAACCTCCGCTACATTGTGCTTGATCTATTTGTGCGTGTGCATTATTATCAAGGTGAGTTCATAGCCTCGCTTTTACTTTATTTTTATAAACCCCGCGAGGGAGATACATGCTCTAAACTAGAACACAAGGTTTTTCATAAATACTTGATCTTCTTGATTATTGGTATTGCCTAAGTTGTTAGCCACAAGTCCCCTGATCATGAACCATTAGTCACCGCGAGTGAACGTAGATATCGTGAATAGTACTATGGGGAATAACGAACCCCGTTTCGGTTATAGAGAAATAACCGGGGCGCACCATATCGAATATCTTTAGGTAATTGGCTATTACCTCCTTTGGGGCATACTTACGTACACTGGTAATTCGGTGTATGCAGTTGAGTCTTGGTTTCATGAGCTTAGCGCATAATAATCTGTGATATTTTTCTTATGATATTGTTAGTTTACAATGATCATGATCTTATACTTGTGTTCAACTTATTTTAAACCTATGGACTTCACTCAACATTTTTGTTGACCTTTTTAAGCATGTTATCTCAGGTAATCAGTGAAGATTATGACCAAGGTGCGGAACGGGGCATGGCAAGGCTTATTTGGTGGTGTAAAACATAAAAGTTATCATTTCTTTCAAACTCATGATCTTTCTTTTGGGGAAAAACACATGATCTATTTACAATATTTTGTAACAAACAATGAGTTTTCGATGAATGATAACTAATTTAATAAAACGTCTCTTTCGAGTCGTTTTCTATAATTATTGACTATGATCTCCATTCAAGTAACACCCGAATTAGTCTTCCGCTGTCATTAAGATTTTCGGGGGTGTTACATATTCGTCCCAAATCAGGGTGTAGATAATCAACTTCAGCAGAAACGATCAACTGTTTCAGCAGAAACAAACAATGGTCAGCAGTAACAGATACCACCAGGTGGTTACCGGATATCACTTGGAATCGTGTGATCACTTTCCAAAGTAAACTATTCGACCCTAATGCCTGGGTATCACGAATATCTACTTGGGATAAGACCAAATGCAGTTAGAGAATTAGGCACAATTCTTTAACCCTTGCGCTTATAAGTGTTTTGTGTTTTCTGTGTGTTTTTCATGCATGTTCAGATCTCCTATTTATAGGAGGTTACTCTTGACCGTTCCAATGGAATTATGAGTATTAATCGGCCCATTAATAGCCTCATAATTATCCCCATTATAGCCGTTAGTGGTTACATGACCAATTAAACGTGGTCATAATGATGCAGTTGTAACTGTCATTTATCAGTACTTATATCAGTACTTTCATAGTGCTTTCAGTGGTTACACTGCTTCAGTGGAAACGCCACTGCTTCAGTGTAAACACAACTTCAGTGAGATACCACTTTAGTGGAAACACCACTTCAGTGGAAACACCACTTCAGTGGAAACACTGATCCTGCTGAAGTACTGCTTCAGTGGAAACACTGATAATCAGTGTTAACCACAACAGTACTTTCACCAAGCACTACCAATACATACTACTATTAGAGTCAGGGTGTTCATGGACCTTATGGGTGTACACTCCGTACCTCCTAACCTATTACAAGGTGTGAACCATCCCACAAGTGCACTAAATTTTCCAACACATTCAACACATTGGACATATTTTGATTGTTTGAAATGATTAGACATTAATTCTATATGACTATAATCACATAATAAGTCGTGATAATCATATAATGATAAGAGATTAAATGTGATTATATATATATAATCACGAGTGAATTAGTATGACATGTTGTAAGTGTAGGACTTACATGGTAATTTGTCTAAAAGATAAATGTTATTAGATGAATCTATGAGTAATCAAAATGATGCATCTTCTGTCATACGCTTGACCCCTTAATCTATAGCATGCTAGATTTGGAATCTGTTAGTTGTGATACGAAAAAAATATTTAACATAAAACATTCAAAAGGTGTGTATACACTAGAATGAAACTTGTGAAGTGACAAATTACTAATGGTCTTGATGTCATATCTTTGTCAGGAAAATCTTATAAACAAGATTAATACATTGGAAGGGTGAGCCTTTCTACAAATTTCTTGAGATACATTCCATGTGGGGGATTCCGGCCTACCTAGAGTTCAAAAGGACACCAACGAAGGTGAGGTTCTTGCCTAGTTGGAATACTCTAGAATTACATGGAGCATGATATATTTAAAGAGTTGAACGAAACTCGAATCTGCACAGACATATTATGTCGATACAACAACTACTCTCAACATGAGTTATTCTTATTGACAATGTGAAGTCATCGAATAACATAGCAGGTCCGCTTGCGAAATGCTAAATGTGAGATTTAGTTATAAAGTCATGAAGAGGAGTGGGACTAAAGCCATTGAAAGGTTAATATGAAGGAAGACCTAACCCAGCTGACTGGAGATCCCAAAAACTGGGTTAATAAGACAACCGACTTGTATAAACCGAGGTCACTATGATAGAGTAATAGACCCCATATTCATTTAAGGGAGTTAGTAAACTTCCTACTCCATTCCTATAATAGTGACAATATCAGGCAGGTTAAGCATATGACTTTTAATGATTAATAGAGATCACTTATGTGGTAGAGAAGCGGGGTCGATTCGAAGGGAATTGTGCAACACAATTGTTAAAAGCTCTCGTAGAACCAGGCTAATGTTCATGACCATAACGAACATAACTATGAGAACCAAAATGCGTCAAGGAGATATTTGTGTGAATATATATTGTCATCTCCACAAACAACAAATAGTTCAAAGACATCGAGTTCTACTTACTGCTAGAGTCTAAGTATATTTCACGAGGGAAGGTTCTAAGGGTAACATCTACCCATCCTATTCAAATATCAACTACAAAACTCTATTACAACATCGAGTCGTTGTTTTTTTTCCCATTATCAATTTCATCCATGTGCGGATTATTGGAAAATATGGCCAAATTATTGGTTGAATGACAACTGTATTAGATGATAGATTAGTAGGCCTAAGCCCGGTAGGTGGGGTTGGGTCCATTAGGGATTTTATGTGTTCACCTTTATAAATATCGTATGAATGAAACATATCACCGACGGGGTTTATCATTGTCTAATATAATATCGGAGCGGGTATGATCCTTAGACTTAAGTGGCTACATTGAGCCGCCTAGTCTAGACTATCCCGTCAAACCTTTTTGCACTCACCGTCAAATTCAATGTATCTTTACACCCTCTTTTAGTTTTTTTTTCTTCGTATTGCATGTTTCTACCCCTTGTCATTTTTATCTTTTTTTCTTCTAATATATTTCTTTCATTGCTGCTAATTACTGATCTCCATCAAGCAATAAAAAATAAACATAAAAAGTGAAACAAACAAGTTGAAGTATTTTTTGTTGGCGTATGTTTTCTTATCTTATACCCTTTTGGACAATATTATTTTCAAATTGAATAGCCTTCAACTTTTTTTCTTTTATGTTCTTGTTTTTTTTTCTTTCTTTGATGTTGCTGCAAAGTTAAAAAAGAATGATACTTTGGTTTATCCTGGTTATGGATATTTTGGTTTATCCAATTTGGTAGAGGATATTTTGGTTTATTCTCTTGTAGGTTACTTTGGTTTATTCAGTTTGGTACGGATACTTTGGTTTATCCATATTTGATGCTGATACTTGAAGATTTGCTTCCACTTCTGTCAGATATCTTCATCAACAATTATTTATTTGTTTTAATTTATTATTTATTAGCTTTTCTACTTCAATTCGAGCTTTCGCGATTTCGCCGCTCGAACTGCGGGGAATATTAGATGATAGATTAGTAGGCCCAAGCCCGGTATGTGGGGTTAGGTCCATTCGGGTTTTTATGTGTTCACCTTTATAAATATGGTATGCTGGAACAAGTATGGATAGGAAGTCTACTACTGGAGGTTGTCAATTTCTAGGAACAAGGTTGATATCTTGGCAGTGCAGAAGCAGATTGTGGTTGCTAATTCCACAACTGAAGTTGAATATGTTGCTACTAGAAATTGTTGTGGAGACCATCACCAGTTCCCACACCTTTGGAGAAACCAACTGAAACAACTCTTCCTGCTGATGAATCTCAGCCTATTCCTCCTGATGATCAATCAAGGAATCCTTCTGCTAGATTTATGGAACTTTGATTTAGTTGCACATTGATGAGTAGTCCTATTTATGTTGAGTAAAACTCGAACTCCAAATCCTTGCACTTAACACACCCCAAGCCTTTCAATTTTAGCTTCATGATCTTCTTAGTTATAAATACATGAACCATTTTTTTTTATATATGTAGCATAATAAATATGAAAAGACTTATTAAACATATTAGGACCTTTCAGTAAGTTGGTAGAACCACCACTCCCTGAACCATTAGTGCTTGATCCATTGGCTTTACCACTAACCTTAACACCTTTGCAATCCCTTTTAATGTGATCAGTTTTGCCACATTTCCAACGATATTGTTAAATCAATAGAGTTTAAAAATGCATACTAAAATACAATGTTCAAAAAATAATATTAAATCGTAAGAGTGCCTCGAGAATCAACATATGAGCCTTTTGGAATTTTTTTTAATAAAACTTACCGTAAAAACACAACGATAGCCTAGTCGCACTCCTAAGCCAATTACAATTAAGATAAGAGACAACCTAACAATAATTAACAACTAGCTTTCATAGATCTAAGCAAACACACAAGAAATTTAGCCGGCCATAGTACATCATGTATAATAATGAGAGTTAATCACAAGGTTAATGTTTGGTCATGTAACCACTGAATTAACTATGTGTTCATGAACCATTAGTAGGATTAATTGTGTTAATTACTGTTTTTTACTTCACCTCCTTACCCTATATATTGAGAGCGTCCTTACATTTTTTGATATACCAAAACACATAACCAATCATCTCTTTTTTGTTGTTGGCCTCCATCTTGATTATTTTGATAAGAGTTGTAGTGAATAAGCTCTTATAAGCTGGTAAGTGGATAAGCCAAATGGCACGTGAGGCGCAGGTGTGTATATACACACGTGAGGTGCACGTGACATGATCTCCTTTGGCTTAACCAACTCTCCCGCTCAAATATCTTCCTTTAAATACTTGTAACAGCATTTACATTCATTAGCTTTTGTGATATACAATTTCCTCTCTAAACTCTCTCTGTAATCATTTGTAACCACTTTGTAACAAACTATCCCACCATTGATAATACATTGAGCTTTCGTTGATCTCTTCTTAATTCTTGATTGACCAAGTTCTTGTAAAACACTCTTATCGATCTTCATTGGTCCTAAGTGTGCCTATCAATTGGTATCAGAGACCTTTCCTGAGAGGTCTCATTATCACAACAAACTCAATTCACTTTTCCCGCCAAATTCTGTTATCAAGATTCAAGATTCCGGCTATTCTTTCAAGATTCCGGCGATCATTTCAAGATTCAGAGTATTACACTGATACTCTGATTATACGTTTATGCTATCCGTCAGAAAAACGACCAAGTTGTCAAGTAATCATCGCAACCACGAGAACAGCGCATTAGTGCTTAAATCCTCTGTTTTCGGATGAATGGTTTGTTTTGATTGACTTGAGGTTGGCCAAGAACGGTTACGGTTGTTGGTAATTGTCAATAGAAGAAGAAGGAGCGGTTACTAACAACTATTTCATACATTTCAAGAAATAGCATAAATCTGATGGCACCATCAACAAGAACTGCAAGTACAAGCAGTCATGGGGAAAGTGTGGATGAAAATACAAGAAGATACATTGATGAGACGTTGGCTGGGTTCAGACGAACTATGGAGGAAATGATGGGTCAATTCTTGCAAAGTCAAATCTCAACCAATGCTGTCACAAGAACAACCACTCAAGGGCAAAATGGTCAAACTCAAGTTAGTAGGATGACTAAAGTGGAGTTTCCAAAGTTCTCAGGGGATGATGTGAGGGGATGGATGTTTAGGCGTGAACAGTTTTTTGCCATTGACAATATCCCTGATGAACAAAAGGTAAGACTCATCTCTGTCCATCTTTTTGATAAGGCATTATTGTGGCATAGACAATTCATTCGATTGCATGGTGAATTGGTGTTATGGACTGTGTATAGAGATGCTATTATTCAAAGATTTGGTACAGTATATGATGATCCCATGTCTGAACTTAAAAATGTGAAGTATGAGTCAAATGCTAGAGACTACCAGGATGTGTTTGACACTTTGTTAAGTAGAGTAGAGATAAGTGAAGAACATGCTATTAGTTTCTATTTGGGTGGGTTGCCTACTGAATTGGAAATGGCAGTAAGGATGTTTAGGCCTAAAACATTGGCTGATGCTTATTCTCTTACTAACTATCAAGAAGCCACTTTGAATGCTATTAAGAAGAAGAACAAGTTACAGACCAATATGACTAGTAACAGATTTGGTCCTGCTAACCAAGTGGCTAAACCATTGTTAGCATTGCCAAGTGCTAATAGGAATTGGAACAATAGGCAAAACAATAACCAGCCTAGAAGACAGTTGACTCAAAAAGAGTATGAGGAAAAGAGGGCTAAAAATCTTTGTTTCTATTGTGATAAAAAGTTTGTGCCAGGGCATAAGTGTGAAGGGCAGTTGTTCAGTCTAGTAGTGTTGGCTGAAAATGAGGAGGTGGAGGATGAGTTTGAAGATGCTACAGATGAGTTGGAGGAATCACAATCTCTTGAAGTTCAACCACAAATTTCATTAAATGCATTGAATGGAGTAAGTTCTTATCAGACATTGAGGGTAGTAGGGGTGTTTGGTAATAAACATGAATTGCACATCCTTGTTGACTCAGGGTCTACTCATAACTTTGTTGACATTAATGTAGCCAAAAGGATGGGGTGTAAGATTAGACAAACTTGTCCTTTGACAGTTACTGTGGCTGGTGGAAGGAAGTTGCTCAGTGTCAGTGAGTGCAAAGGATTTACTTGGAAATTGAAAGGGGAAACTTTTGTATCTGATGTGATGTTGCTTCCTCTAGGAGGATGTGATATGGTTTTGGGAATTCAATGGCTCTCTACTCTTGGAGAAATCATGTGTAATTTCAAGGAGCTGAGAATGCAATTTATGTACAAGGGTAAACATGTGGCTCTAAGAGGAACTTCTAAACCAACAGTTCAGTGGTTAAAAGGGAAGAAACAATTACAAAGGCTAGAAGGTACACCACAAGCAGAGCTTTCAATGTTGTGTGTGTATCCAAATACTGGAATTGAGCTTATGTCTGCAGAAGGAACAGGGAAAAGTCAAGAAATGAACCATGCATTGGTGGAAGTGATTAAGGAGTATGCTGATGTGTTTGAAGAGCCCAAGGAGTTGCCACCAAAGAGAGACTTTGATCACAGAATTCCTCTATTCCCAAATACCCAACCAGTTAACACAAGACCTTATAGACATCCACCTGTGCAAAAGGATGCCATTGAGGTCATGGTCAAAGAGTTGCTTGAGGCAGGGGTGATTAAGCAAAGCCACAGTCCATTTGCCTCACCCATAGTAATGGTAAAAAAGAGAGACAATAGCTGGAGAATGTGTGTGGATTATAGACAGTTAAATAAGCACACAGTCAAAGATAAATTTCCCATTCCAGTCATTGATGAGCTTATTGATGAGTTACATGGGGCAGCAGTGTTTTCAAAATTGGACCTCAGATCAGGGTACCATCAGATCAGGATGTTTGAAGATGATATAGCCAAAACTGCTTTCAAAACACATGAAGGTCATTATGAGTTCCTTGTCATGCCCTTTGGACTCACAAATGCACCATCTACCTTTCAAGCTCTCATGAATCATGTGTTCAAAAGCTATTTGAGGAAGTTCACCTTAGTATTCTTTGATGATATTTTGGTCTATTCTAAGAATATGTATGATCATGTGGAGCATTTAACAATGGTACTCCAGACTATGAGGCAAAATAGGTTGTATGCAAAGAAGTCTAAATGTGTGTTTGGCACTACTCATGTGGAGTACTTGGGGCATGTTTTGTCTAAAGAAGGAGTGGCTACTGATTCCACCAAGATAGTGGCTATGCAAGGATGGCCTATACCAACTAATATCAAACAACTAAGAGGATTTCTTGGACTCACAGGGTACTACAGGAAATTCATCAAAGATTTTGCTACTATTAGCAGGCCATTGACTCAGTTGCTCAAGAAGAATGCATTCAAATGGTCTGAGGAAGCTATGACATCATTTGAAACATTAAAGAAAGCTATGACACAAGCACCTGTTTTGGCACTTCCAAACTTTGACATTCCTTTTGAAGTAGAAACTGATGCTTCTGGAAGTGGAATTGGTGCAGTACTACAGCAAAATGGTCATCCTATTGCCTATTTGAGTAAAAGTTTGGCTCCAAAACATCAAACACTATCCACTTATGAGAAGGAATTCTTGGCTGTTATGTTGGCATTGGAGAAGTGGAGAGGTTATTTGTTGGATAGACATTTTGTTATCAAGACAGATCACTATAGTTTGAAGTATTTACTGGATCAAAGAATATCTACCCCTGCACAAATGAAGTGGCTTCCAAAATTGATGGGGTTTGACTATGAGGTGAAGTACAAAAAGGGAGTTGACAATGCAGCTGCTGATGCTTTGTCAAGAGTACAAGAAGGGGGAACTTTAATGCAAGCTACAATAGTCACCATGACCACTGAATTGGCTGCTAGAATAGCTGCTAGTTGGAATACAGATGTCACACTGAATACCATAATTGATCACTTGCAGGCTGGTACTCCTACTAAGAAACATTTCAATTGGTCTAATGGACAACTCTTAAGGAAGAATAAGATGGTGGTTGGTAAGGATAAGGAGTTAAGAAAAGAATTGATTGCTCATTTCCATGGTGGATCTGTGGGAGGACATTCTGGTGTTAAAGTAACCACCCACAAGATCTGTTATGCATTATATTGGAAAGGGCTGAGAAAGGAAGTCAAGCAGTTTGTTAATGAGTGTATTACTTGTCAAAGGTGTAAACCAGATTTGGCAGCTTATCCTGGTCTTCTACAACCTTTGCCTATTCCTCAAAGGGTATGGGAAAGTATCTCCATGGACTTCATTGAAGGATTACCCAAGTCTAATGGGTATAATGTGATTTTGGTAGTGGTTGACAGACTTACCAAATATGCTCATTTTATGGCTCTAGCTCATCCATTCACTGCAGTTCAAGTTGCTCAAAAGTTCTTAGACACTGTCTACAAATTACATGGGTTGCCTTCTACCATTGTGTCAGATAGGGACAAGGTGTTTCTGAGTGGTTTTTGGAAAGAATTGTTCAAGCTATTGCAAGTTAAACTATTGATGTCCACCTCTTATCACCCACAGACAGATGGGCAATCAGAAGTGGTTAATAGATGCTTGGAGTGTTACCTCAGATGCATGACTGGGGAAAGACCAAAAGAGTGGACAAAATGGTTATCATTGGCTGAGTTGTCGTATAATTCTAACTTTCATACTTCCATTTTAACTACACCCTTTGAGGCTCTATATGGTCAAGCTCCACCAATCCATGTGCCATACATAGGAGGTCTGAGTAAGGTTGATACAGTGGATAGAACATTGGCAGCTAGAGAACAAGCTATTCAACTGTTAAAGTTCCATTTGGAAAGAGCTCAAAACAGAATGAAGCAACAATCAGACAAGGGTAGAAGTGAAAGAGTTCTGAAGGAAGGGGATATGGTATTTTTGAAATTACAACCTCATAGACAAGTGTCTATTAGACAAGGGAAGCAAAATAAGTTCTCTCCAAAGTATTTTGGACCCTTTCAGATCACTGAGAAGGTAGGACAAGTAGCATACAAATTGGCATTACCAGCTCATAGCCAAATCCATAATGTTTTTCATGTGTCCCAATTGAAACTTTGCAAAGGAATACCACCACCAACACAAGTCAGTGATCTTCCCAGCTGTAATCAAGAAGGGTTAATAGCAGTTCAGCCTATGGTAATATTGGATAGAAAAATGGTGAAGAAGAAGAATGCTGCTGTAGTATATGGGCTGATTCAGTGGACAAATGGTACCCAAGAAGATGCTACTTGGGAGAACTTGGAAGATTTATATGCCAAGTTTCCATCTTTTGATTCACATTCTTGAGGACAAGAATGATTTGAAGAGGGAAGGATTGATAAGAGTTGTAGTGAATAAGCTCTTATAAGCTGGTAAGTGGATAAGCCAAATGGCACGTGAGGCGCAGGTGTGTATATACACACGTGAGGTGCACGTGACATGATCTCCTTTGGCTTAACCAACTCTCCCGCTCAAATATCTTCCTTTAAATACTTGTAACAACATTTACATTCATTAGCTTTTGTGATATACAATTTCCTCTCTAAACACTCTCTGTAATCATTTGTAACCACTTTGTAACAAACTATCCCACCATTGATAATACATTGAGCTTTCGTTGATCTCTTCTTAATTCTTGATTGACCAAGTTCTTGTAAAACACTCTTATCGATCTTCATTGGTCCTAAGTGTGCCTATCATATTTTTGTGTCGGTTCGTAATAAAGGGAAGACACGTATTGGTTCGCCTTGATAATCCGTTTGTGCTATTGGGGTTATCCGTTGTTGTTGTTGTATTCTGGGAGATAGACGTTCATAATTCTCAAGCATCGTGGAGAGAACGAATCTTTCTTAAAAAAACTGTGAGCATCACAGGCCTCAACATTTTCCTTGTTTGTGTACTTCGGGTCTAAACAATCAAACAGTTTACGGTACTATTTTCAACACTTCATCTTTATCTTGTTATTATCAAGTTTGTAAAGATTGGTGCAAATTAGCACACAACATGAAAGTTTGTTACATTAACTGGAACGAAAACTTATTCACGTACCAAATCAGTACATTTGAAAAAGTTCGTTACTATTGTACGTCCAAAACTCTTGTTTTTGCTCAAGACTATAGAAATTCAAGAAGATGGTTGAAGTAGATAATATATAGTAGTTATATTATATACAGTAATACAAGAAGGGAGTGTCAATACACTCGCATCTTTATATGCATTCCCACATAATAATGAGTGAAAAATTGGTTGCATTGTTGTGTGGTAGCTATTAAACGGATGTGCATCCTAGTTCCGTTGGCAAGCATGACAACCGGTCTGAATGTTTCATAATAAATATGCTGCAACCCCCTGGCCCGTTCCTTCAAATTCTTATTGTTTAAAACGAATGGATAGAGAGATCGATGTTCTTGCGGTTAGTAGCTTCTTCATGGACTTTGAAGTACACGAGAGCGTATTCTCCTAAGGCCCAGATAGGGAATATGTTCCTGTATGCAGCATATGTACTCGTACAATTCATGTGGAATACACCACTGATCTCCTGTTAGTATCACCAAAGCAGCAACAAATATAAGAATATGATTTTATCAGTTATAAACTATTAAGTACGTATAACATTAGAATGTCTAATGAGAATAACAAAGCTGTAAATATGACTTATTTCTCCATATGACCACTACATATCATGGGCGCTAATGTGTTTGGTTAATGGAAGTCCTCAAGTGGACCAAACACTACCAATGTCAAAGATGAAGAAAATTGGGTTTAGACCGGGTCAGACGTGTACTGATTCCAAGTTCGTGTTCATGTGGACTTCAAATAACCCGAATTAACGAATTTGTGAAATACTGCTTATTAGCAGTATTTTCCAACACACTCAAATAACCGAGTATCTTATTGTCGCATTCCCCGATTATTTCATATCAGATAACTACTATGATGTTGCGAGGATCACCTGTTGCGGGAAATCGCCATTTTCCATCTGAGAATTAATTAATACTAGTGCCGCATGGTGCAATGGTTTCATGTCTCTCTTAGCCTGCAAAAAATTGAAGTTCCAAGTCGAGACAAAAGGGTATATAACCTGTACGGATTAGGCAGTGAAGTTAGATGAGTACCTGGTCAGCAGCAATGAGAGCTAGCAAAGCCCATGCGGTATTTACAATATGTGACCTATCTCCTTCAAGATTGGTATACACCTAATTAAAAACCGTTTTCAGATTGCTATAATGGTAAGGTTAAAACAAAGGGGCACTAGTCTTGATACTCGTTATAGGTAGCATTCTTGGCCTACTTATGAATGGGTCAATTTGGGTTGTGTTTAGCTAAAAAAAAGAAAGGCTCGGATATCGAATAAGATCACCAAAAGTTTACTTTTATCCGTACAACCTTTTAAATCGTTTTATGCAAAGATGACATTATTATTGTATTAAACATCTACTAGTAGTACTCTAGTACTCACGACATAGTTAAACCTCACCTTGTTCTCACACGAGAGGTAACTCTCTCCCCAGCCACCAGAAACAAGCTGTTTCTGCAATAGAAAATTACAAGCCTTGCGAATGCTAGCACAATTAGAGTAGTTCCTCCCACCAGCCACTAGTCCTTCAATTCCAAACCATGTCCCGTAAGTGAAGCAAATTCCCCAAGTACCATACCTAGTGAAAGCAACATCTAACCATGTTACCAAGAGGATATTATTGAGTGCGAATTTTCATAATGATGATGCTTAATAAATAACTAGTGTTTGGTTGTAATAATTGTACAATGGGATGTTTCAATGTTTAACAGGTTGTGATAATTTAAGAAATTAACAGACACGATAATTGAAAAAATGGCACTTATGTGAAATAGATTAGCGACAATCTTGTGAAATGGAAAAAAAGAAAAAATGTATCTCAAACCAGGTTTAAAGAAAAGAGTAAATAAGTAACTTTATCTCCCCATTAGAGATTACTAATCCAAAACTTATCATTTGACCCCAAATAACTGATAATCATAAGAAGAGTCTCTTTATTCAAACATGCAAAAACTACTGCGGCTTCATGTAACGATAATCAGATACTCATAAAAAGAGGATGGATGACAATCGACAAACCATGAACCATCTGATTGCTGCTCTTTTTCGATGAACACAACTGCTTTGTCAATGCATCTTTGCACTTCATCTCTTCTATGATTAGGGTATAATTTTTTAAATGCTGCCAAAGCTTGAACTGCAGAGGAAGTACACTCTAAGCAGCTGAAAAACATATCACAGTGGTAAATAGCATAATGATTCAAATATAAAAAAGAGTAGAGTAGAGGATCTGATTCTTACGGGTAGTCAATAACAACGTTACCAAAATTTTCAACAGGATTGAGCAACTGAGTAAAAAAAAGTAGTCACAAGTCAGATAGAATGGAAAAAATGGTCAACAATATTGTAAAAGCGAACGGATTTTAGTCGTTTCTGATTGCGGCACCTCCAACCATCTGTAGGATCTTGTTAGCTCATATGCTGCAAAACTACCATCTGCATTCTGTGCGGGCATAGAAACGGACGAGCTTTACTCTTCTATGACTAGGGTTTATAATCTTTTATTAGTTTGTTAGCCTTTTAAATAGAAGAAAATGGAAACAGTTACCTGTAAAGATAGAATAACACTAACAGCATCAAACAGCCGTGTTACGCCTAATGGCTTACCAACGGTTGTTGATGGAAATTTTGATAGCATAAGTGCAGCCTGATATAGAAAATATGAAGATTAAAATAATGCAACAACACAACAAATAATGGTTAACGAAAATTTTCTATTTGCTAAAAGCTCTCACCTTTAACCCTTCAGCGGTGCAGTCTGATACAATCCATGGGCAATCTGCAGTTGAAAATGACCAGCCACCTTTTGAAATGTGACGATACCAACGACTGGGATCACCGGGGGCATTATCTAAGATCTTTACGGCAAGAAGCAACAGTTACCATCGTTTAAAACTATGCCATGACCAGTTTCAAGCTGTTAATGATTGTGAGAATCACCTGTGACCTTTTCAGGAACTTGTGTGCTTTTTTAAGCGTTTGACCAAATTCTTCAATGAGATTTGCCGAAACAATTGCTTGAATGACGAATCCGATATCCCATGTTTGACTTCCGTTACAACCCTGAATGAGGTGATAACGTGTTTATAAAATTCAATGGAACTCCCGGTATACGTTATTACTGAAGTAATATTAACTTTCAATCACCATTCATATCTGAAACTGATTATCCATACAGAAAATGGGCCAAACTAGATGAGCTGGTAACAAGTTGCACAAAGTGTATTTTCGACACATATGACCTCCTAAATCACTTTATTTAGAAAATTGGATCATTACTCAAATAACTTTGTTATCTTGTATAATAGTTTACACTAATATTAAGTATTTGGCCAAAATTTGGTTTGCGAAGATTGCTACTCAACCCCTTTTCGATGCGCACATAAAGTTACCAACTAAAAAGAATGTGATATTTTATACACACATTCATTTTCATGCCATCTTCAGCAAGCCATAGACAATCATGTATTCTTGGGAGATGAAGCTTGAAAGCCTCTGAGTTTGGATCTTCTACCCAGCAACAAAGCATATTTAGCACCTGAGAGACACACGTATTATTAAAATGCAAAAGTTATAAAGAAAATCGTACAAAAATCAACATATGACTTGCTTACTTTGTTTACTGATGATATGCATATATATTGAGTATTCTCGTCTTCATAATGAATATGTTCCATTACACGTTGAAGAGCCTTTTCCCTTATCTTCTTACCGGGCCATTTCATTAGAATCGGTTCCATAATCTTGTTGATTGTTGCCCAAATAATGTCTTGGATGAAAGGGTGTGGACAGTATAGATCTTCCTGCATAAATATGTAATTAAATGTGAAGAATGGAGAAAATAAATTGTAAGACACCAAGAATTAAAACGTATACTAATTAACCTTTGCGCACATACTCCTTGCTTCATTCCAATCTATATTATGATAAGGGACTGTAAATAGCTCATCTCTCAAAGCCAGAACCGTAGGTGTGATGGGACCCACAAATCTCGTTCCGTATAAATATGACATAGGCAAGTATACCATTCTAGCATGACACCATACCTTGCCTGTAATTTCCCCATACATGTCAACATATGTATATGCATACACATAGAAATATCATAAGGAACGGAAAGGGAGCCACCTGGATGCAGCGGAAGAATGTATGGTAACAACCATAACTCTGGGGGCAATGGGTTGTTTCCGGACCACTCGTATGCTCCAAGTACCTATAACCAACTTGGATAACATAAGCAAGAGCTTAAGTAAGTTGAAAACGGACAGGCATTAGACACAAGTTCCATACCGAAAGCCACAGCTTTCCCCAAGATGGTGTAGCGGTTGCACCACCATGGTCCAATATCCAAATCCGTGCCATCTCTATTGACTCCTCGTCATTGTTAACACCAAGCAGTCTTAAGGAAACATAGTTCAAGACACTACAAAACATGGTGCTATGACCTTCTATATGCAGACCCCATCCGCCATCTATATTCTGTATCTAACTAGGACAGGTTTAATATCCTGAAACACACGATAGTATATACAACGTAACAGAAGAACAAGAATGCGCGACACATGCCTGATGATTGTAGATGTAACGGCAAATCTCTCTTTTATGTTCATTGGATAAGACTGAATCGAGTGCTCCGGTAACACTTAACGTAATAACCTAGAAATATTAGACATAATGATATAGCAACTTTATAAGTGGTAATATTATACATATCTGTCAAAATTTGTTGAAAAAGGTTGTAGTGAAGTAGCATACAAACAATCATATCACTTTCATTAGAAAGTTATATTATTGTAACATGCAATATACCTTTTGCAAGTTTATTAAGCATACATATTTTTGTAAGGGAATTTTTAAAAAATTTAAAAATTTAAAAATTTATAAACCAAAGTGTTGATCAATTCAACTCGTCTGCTCCCCTTAATTAACTTACCAAACCAGGGAATAGAAACAAAGGACCTCCGTTATCGCCTGGCCAGTGGCCATCGTCTGCTTGGAGACTCGAATGAAAACCTATAGCTCTTCTAAGTACATTTGCTACCTTTTCCTCTGTGATATGGTCCACATCTTTTATATCAACTTGTGGTGGGACAGAATGGTGTTGATTTTCCTTTGCAAACTATTATTCTCAAAAATAACAAGGAACACATAAAAATTATCCAAGGTGACATATAATCAGTTTGGTTATATCTCGTTTAATTCGAGTTCCATAAATCAAACCTGAATGCGCATGAGCATATCCGAACTATGTTTTTGTTTGAACCGCTTCTCTACAAATGTTTTCCGGGCCTCCTCGACCTCAGCAATTTCCTCTAGAGAACCTAGCTCGGGATCAAACTCCCAAACTTGACGCCCATAGTGATTGTTGGTAGAACGGAGCCAGGGACTTCCACCCTCACTAACTTTCAGTTTCCACATCTTTTTACTTTTGTGCAACGATAACGCAAAATGATCAGTGGCTGGTTGTGTTGGTATCTGATGGACAAGAAAAATTGCACATAAAATAGTGTAACAAACTTATGTGCAACTGATATGTTAGACCAAATGTTGCTTATATATGTACACAAACATGCAAATATATCCCATGTATGATGTACATGTTAAGACATGCATACACGTGTGACGTGTGTATATAAATTGGTGTAAGTACTACAATATCAAAAATCAAAATATTTATTTGAACAATTATCATCCACCATATCATACTCAAAGAAAAGTAACCAAAATATCAAACCTTAAACCCGCAACGATGTTGATCCAAACATGTTTATTGTAAGTCGATGTTCATTATCATGAGCGTCTGCTTTATGTTCCGTTTTAGTTCAAGAACATGTTGTTTGGTTGCATGACTGCATTAAAGGACGACTAAAATAGTGATAACAAGTGGAAGAAAGTAATAGTAGGATTCGTGGGTCTATATCTATCTTATATATATATTAAATCAAAATGATACATAACAAACAAGCAGTTGAGATAAGCAAATTGTGGCCATGGGTTATGAGGATAAGTGTATTCCCAAACCCCACTAAGTACCGACTGATCACTAGTGTACGGGAAACTCTTGTCTTGTGGGGTTTTAAGAAACTTATTTACGCACGAAACAACTTCAATCATTTTCAAATCTATGCTCTCATTTCAAAGAGATTGTATTCATTTTTAGATATCATTATTTCTTCTTTTAGTAATACATCTTTTATTATATAATAAATAAAAACATCAAGTGAATAGACTTTTGTATTTAAAAAAAATGTTTCTTTATTAAATACTAATTCAATTAAAATTTTTTATTATTTTAAAAAGTTATTTAATAAAAAACCCTAAATATTACTTGATTTAGCTAGAAACTTTAAGAACCTATCTTGGGATCAAACTCTCAAACTTGACACCCATAGTGACTGTTGGTAGAACGGAGCCAGGGACTTCCATCCTCACTAACTTTCAGTTTCCACATCTTTTTACTTTTGAGCAACGATAACCGCAAAATGATCTTTGGGTTGGTTGTGTTGGTCTCTAATGGACAAGAAAAATTGCACATAAAATAGTGTAACAAACTTATGTGCAACTGATATGTTAGATCAAATGTTAATTATATATGTACACAAACATGCAAATGTAAGAATTAGTGTAAGTAAATTGGTGTAAGTACTACAAAATCAAAAATCAAAATATCTATTTGGACAATTATTATCCACCATATTATACTCAAAGAAAAGTAACCAAAATCTCAAACCTCAAACCCACAACGTTGTTGATCCAAACATGCATGTTTATTGTAAGTCGATGTTCATTATCATGAGCGTCTACTTTTTGTTCTGTTTTAGTTCAAGAACATGTTGTTTGGTTGCATGACTGCATTATTTATATATATATATATATATATATATATATATATATATATATATATATATATACATTATATATAAGAGGAGTGTCATGTCATATTTCTATGTCATCATTGTATTTATGTGACATTTTTTTTTAATTTTTTTAATGACATGTGGCATTTTATTTAATATATGTACAATTTTTTTTAATAAATTTTAAAATTTGTTTTTTATTTGTTGTTTTTTAATTTTAATTTTTTTTTATTAAAAAGAAGACATTTGTTGGATTTGAACTTGGGTCATTCATGTTTTTTGTAAACAACTTACCACTAGAGTAAATTGTTTTTTGATTTATATCTTTCAAATCAATACAAATAAGGAGATTATAAAAAAATCCTGGAATTTGTAATTTAGGAATGTATGTTTTGAAGATAACAATTAAAATAAATATGATATATATTACTTATTCCTTATATATTTTATTCCGAATCATAACAATCCTTTTTATCAAAACCCTAACTTTAAAGAGGGGCGTACGATGAAAGCATGAAGCGAATCCGTGGTTGAAACAGTGGTAAGAAACTAATGTTTGTTTACATTGTCAGGCATGCACGAAGTGATTTGTATACTAACGATAATCCCACCAAGATTATTGTTGATGCTGTTATCAACAGGTTTAGACCAAGTATCCGTTTTTCATGGCATATGTAGTTCTTTTAGCGGCGGATATCATTATAATGTAGGCTTAAGTGATTATGTTGTATCGACCGAAAGAAGATGTTGCTGATGAGTTTATCAATGTTGCAAAGGTTTTTCAAATAGGTATAGACAACTAATGGCTTTTAATTTTATATGGACATTTATATTAAAACATCTTTTTACTTATATACTTCATAAGGGTATGAACGTTGCAGATAGTGCGGATGTTTCCCATGGTTTGGTTGGAGGTATATGCGCAAGGAAGGATATGTTTTTTAGGTAACTGGATGATGATACCGTTGTTCCCTGTATGCCAGTTGCTGAATCACTATGAACAACACTATTTTAATATTTACTGATTTAAAAGCCATGCAATTCTTTCGTAATTATTTCCTTCGATTGTCTCAGGGACACCAGCACCACCATCTTTAGGTGCGAGTTTCTCACTTCAATATTATAGAACTACTTAAAGGTTAAATTGATAAGCACTTAATAATCAATCCCAAGCAGGTAAACCGGGGTTCACTCTTCAAGACTGGATTGGTATGAAGAGTTCTATACGGAGCTATGAATAGAACAATGAAAAATTATGAGATCGTAGTTAGTAATCAAGTCAGTAAATGACACCTGGTTTTTTTAATAAGATTTTAGGTTTTAAGTCACATCTATTTGCAAAATTGGCAGGAAAAAAAGCTTTAAAGTCACATCTATTTGCAAACTTGACAGGAAAAAAGGCTGCAATAATATTGTAGATTGGGATAGGGAGGGTATTTATGTATCGATTAGACGTGATTGTATCACCTTTTTGTCTAATATTTGAGCTATATACATTATGACTTAAACTGTTTATGCTGGTGCTTTGGTTAAATGAAGGAATGCATTGGCTTTTTTAGAGGTACTGGTCATATACGTAAGTAATGAAGTTTGGTTTCCAAATATTTGATTTTTATTGTTATCTTTCTTTTGGATAATTTATTGTATTAGTTTATGATTAGATAAGTAGTCTGAGATAAACATATGTTAGGATACTTTCGGAACTAAATAGTAACTGAGATAAGTTTCCAGTTTCAAGTTTTTTGTCTCTGCATATTCAGTTGTTATCAATATTAATCAATGCAGCATCATAATTAGAGTTTTCACAACTTATAATGTATTATGCATTTTGTAGGGGTCCAGGATATGGTTATAAGGGAAAGTTTTGCTTGCATTTGGTTACATTGCCTCTTCCAAGATTGGAGTTATATTCAATAAACAAATACCAGAATGCAATGATCTTGGAGGCATTTGTGAAGAAGACCGTGGTTTAGTCTGTGCTGGTAAAATCGTAACATGTAACCAATTCTTAGTTTGACATTATATTGAGCTATGTCAATTACTTTTTGACAAGAAAATTCTTTTGGGATTTATTTCAAGTACGCAAAAAATATGTTTAGAACATGTATCGTTAAGTTAGATCCCAGTTCTAACATTTGCTGATTCAGGGGCATATCTGGCGAATGAGGTTTGAGAAAAATGAGATAAAAAGAGTTGTTTATGATGATGTTCCTGAAGCTCTTGAAAGATGACATGCTTATGGTATAAAGGTAGGTTCTACGTGTGTATATGTCGCTCCATTTATATAGAATCATGTCTATCGGGTTAGATATAAATTTCTTGGCTTAAATCACAATTAGGTTGAAATTTGAAAGGATTAAATGGGTCAAAGCTACTAAACATGTATAGAAGTGCAGAATTCAAATTTGGCATCTCTTGATATGTCGTTGCAAGGTGAAAATAATGTGTATGGCATGGCTTTTGATTCAAGAACGGGATATCCACAGCTTCACTCTTGCAGTAACAGAGCAAACATCACGATTGATGCATGTCGAGAGGTGAGTTACTATTCAAGCTGGCGATGAGAAATAATGGTTAAAAGTTCGTTAAAATAGTATATATCCTTTTTCATCTTCTTTAATGTGCTCAATATGCAATTTATTTCATCACTTATTGATATTGTTGCAACGTGTTATCTGAATTTGTTTTTATAGGCCAAGAATAAGACGAATAATATAAGAAAGGTCACAAGCTTGGTGAAAAAGAAAACAGATTTCGGAGGCTGCAAATGCATACTATTTTATAGGACAAAAATGTGGGTTAGGTAATTCTTTACTCTGGAGAGGATTGAGTTTGTTGCCCAAGGTAATCACATAAATGTATTTTAACAGATTTTGGCTTTTTATAAATTAACAATATTGTTTCTTAATAGAGGTTTTATCAAGACTTTAATAGAGTTATAGGATTCCAAATTGTATGTATAGTTGCAATGTTGTCTTTCTATAAACCTAATTTCCGACATACCACCAAATAGGATTCATGTAAATTGTGCATTAGTGTATGAGCAAACACCAGAACGCCGTGAACTGACATTATGATCATCTGGTTACTACTTTTACTAACCGCTGATAATAGGTTATTTAGTACTGTATAGTTAAATTGCCAATGCTTTAGGAGTAAAATTAAAAAAAAAAAAAAAAAAAAAAAAAAAAAAACTTGCATGATTAGTTTCGGAATACAGTTTAAGGTATGTACTATAAAATGTGAATATGAATTTCCAACAGAAGTCGCGTATTTCGATCTTAATATTACAAGCACGTCTGAGATCATTACCAGTGTTTCCAGTGACAGCCTCGTCATTCAAGAATTTATTAGTGAGAAGGTATATCAATATGTCTAATTCATATGCATTTATAATTAACTCGAACCATTATAAATCCAGACCACATGATCGGTTTATGTGGAAACAAAAATGCAGGTACCGATGTTTGTGATGAGTTTGGCAATTTTTGGTAGTGCATATGTTGTAGCATTTGTATTATTGTGGAGGCTAGCAATAGTTGCCATTCCATTTATTATACTTTTAGTTATACCTGGTCTAATTTATGGAAGGGTTCTGATGCGCTTATCAAGAATGATTAGGGAGGAGTATAATAAGGCTGGTGTGGTGGTAGAAGAGGCTATTTCTTCAGTCAGGGTAGTTTATTCATCTGTGGGTGAAAATAAGACCACAACAGAATATTTTGCTGCTCTGGAAGGCACTGTGAAGCTAGCCTTAAAGCAAGGTTTGGCTAAAGGACTAGCTATTGGCAGCAACGGAGTCGTTTTTTGTGTATGGGCTTTCTTGTGTTAGTATAGTAGCAGACTGGTGATATATCATGGAGCTAGGGGAGGTACTGTATTTTCTGCTGGAGCTTCCATCACCTTTGGCGGACTGTACGTTTTTTTCTATTCTCATTCAGACATTTATTAAGCAGTTAACTAATTAATCCCTTTTATAGGTTTTTTATTTTAGAACTACATTACTCTTTCATAGTTTGTTGTTTCTTAATGGAAGATTCTAAGATCATATTAAAAATTACGATAATTATCATAGAGCATTGGGTCCTGCATTATCAAACGTGAAGTACTTTTCTGATGCAATGGCTTCCAGCGAGCGTATAAGGGATGTTATCATAAGAGTTCTAGACATTAATTCTGACAACATGGAAGGCGAGATATTACAACAAATCGGTAGTTATCTTTAAATAGTATTATTATCTGCTATAGTTTTTCATGTATGCTTTTTGCCGGTTAGTAAACCCCAGCCGTAGTACCAGTAACCCAAAAGCCTAAACCCGATCCACCAAAACCAACTCCAGTGCCACCACATGTTGTTGTCACACAACCCCTCGAGTTCTACAAATTTTCGTTGGTGTTTTCACTCCCGTTGGTCTCTCCCTTCGCTGCCCTGTCCTTTTAAGACAAGTGCAAGGTATTATTGATTGTACTCTATTTTGCGTGTTCAAATACTTGAAAAAACATAAACTTGCTTGTTATGTTGATTAATCAGGAAAAAAAGAAGCCCGGAAGTGCTTTCTTTGGAAAGGAACAACAACCCCTTTCTATGAAAACGAAGGTATATGCATATTTGTATAATTGTATCTTTCGTGGTTACTCATTCACGCCTTTGTATTTAGGAAGAATGTGTATGCTAGAAAACGTTGTAGATATGAAGAAAATTCTCACTTTTTATGTTCACCAGGCTTAGTCCATATATTTTTTTGAACGTCATGTTGTTGGCTGAATAAGTTTTATACTAATAATTAACAACTTAAAGTGTCAAAATTATTTTTTCTAGCTACTGATATACTGGACATGCTAGGAGACATAGGCCGAGCTTTTCAGATGGATGAATATACTAATGCAGAGAAACCAGTGGTGATTGCAGTTACTTCTTGCTGGGTAAGATCAATATTGATACTGCCATTATTCCAAACACATATTTAAATATTGCAAGTTTACAATTGTCCTATAAGCTAGAAACACACTATTACCTAAACCCTGACATCCCTGAAACGCAAGAGATCCGGAATCTGTAAGCAACTTGTACACAAATATAATATTGAAAAATAGACTCTTATACAGTGAAAATTAACACATAATGCTTAACAGATATGACCAATTCCTCAAACCTGCAGTTATCTTAGGTACCCAAACCCAAAGATATACTAATATGGAACGGGAACGATTGAGGAACTGTGTTACAGTAAGGGAATTGTTGCAAGAAAACCCTCAGTACCAAAAGGTATATGAGATCAAATTACACCCAAAACATCTCTAATAGCATACTTCTATACACATATCAACAATATTATCAAAAATAGTCTTTAATCATCAAATCTGTGAATTCAGCATCCAAATCCGTACTATCACTCCTTAACCACCTATACAACAGTGGACTACAGTTCCTATATTTCCTTTACTAGAAGATTACCGATGACTAAGTCATAGCAGTTCTCCAAACTCACTAAGCTTATTTAAAACCACTGTTTATCTTAGTTTCAAGTAAAATAAGGCACGAGACTGCTGAATTTTAAAATTTTACTCTAGCTCATTTATGAATAACCTTTTAGCAGGCATAAGGGGTGTTTGTCTAAGATTTTTTTGATGAGTTTATGATCTTAATGAAAATATGATAGGCTCATATATGAATAACCTTTTAACAGGCATAAGGGGTGTTTGTCTAAGCTTTTTTGATGAGCTTATGAGCTTAATGAATATATGATAGGCTCATACGCTCAATAGTTCATAAGCTCATAAGCCTACAAAAATAAGCTTATTAAGTTTTTAGTTAGATCATAAGCCCATCAAATAAGCTTAAATAAACACCACACTAATCAACTTAAAACCTTATTTCTCAAGTACTTAAGCAAACTGTCAACAGGTTTGAACAATATAAAATGTTCCTCCGGTGAAAGTATTTATTTCATAGTGCATTCTTCTTATAGATTTGATTTCTTTCTACAAGGAATCATCACGTTCTTGACATCAAAACAAGGTATATTGAATATAACTTAGCATTCTTTCGACCCTATTAAAATATGATTTCATGGTCTACTTAATCTTTTTTTGAGCAAAGGGATACTTAATCATTATATAAGTTTCAAAAGGTTAGTTACTTAATCAACTAACAAAACAACGAATAGACCATGAACCGCTTATATGGAATCACACACCAACAGATCAATTTCATTTAATTATACCGTTTCATCGAACTCCAGACCAAGCTTTTCAAATTCATTAACTAACGGAAACCGTCCTTCAAAATCTCTTGAGAAAAGTTTTGTCCCAGAAAAGAGAATACAAGAGATAAAAATGACTCAAGATCACAAAAAAAGAGGTCCTAAAGTGACCAAAGGACGAGGGTATCTAAACTCAGTAGTTGGTCCACTTGAGTCTAGTAGACTCTTGGTGTCTATCACAATTAACCTAAGTAAGCTGATGTAACTACAATCTCTGTTGGTATATATATACATATATAATTAGGAAGTTACTATATTACCAATACTGTACGATTACAAATAAAGCGCATTAGTTGACTAATAAAATAGTATAAAAGTTTATATGTCGGTAGCCTAGAATGCAATATAGTCTTGAATATTAAACTTACTAGGTAGATTTGGTTTTTTCCCGAATATAAAAAAACAAGTAGATGGGGTATTTCGACCAACAATCATATAAATGGATCAATTTTGGGTTATGTTTATATTTAACGGGTCAAGTGAAAAAAGTAAACGAGTTCAATGGAGTCTCACTTCCACTTATTTTATAAATTTCCATATATTGACAATATATGGTTCAAAATGCAAACTATAATGGGTTACGAGAGTTTGTTTGGCAGCCACAGTCTTACTGTCTAACCTCCACAGGTTTATTATTTCCAAAACAATATCAGAGTTTTTCATTCCAAATTGCAGGGGATCTGAGAATATATAAAAGATAGCCAAAAGGTTGCTAACAAATAAAAATAATAAACTAATGCTTGGAAAGTAATTTTTTCAATATGCAGTTGCTGGTTTTTGTGGATCCGATACGGCTGATGCTGCCAGTACAAGTAGAAGAGCTGTGAGTTCCCTATTATATATTTATTTATATTATATTAGAGGTGGAACCCTTCCCAGTTGGCTAAAGTTAGTGACTTACTAAACCATTAACCATTTTTCAGTTTCTAGGTTCAATTCGAAGTCGTGTTATAGTTTTCAAGTTACTCCTGTAGGAGTGTCAATATGAAGCATTCAATGTGACATGTTAATCCTAACAATTTCGAAATGTGATGTGGGCAGGATTAGATTTGTGACCCAAGATGATATTTTGTTTTCACATCTAACAGTGAAAGAAACCATAACTTCTGTGGCTCTTTTGAAACTACCTAAGACATCAACAAAACAAGAGATAGAAAAACAAGCCGCATATATCATCCGTGAACTTGGTTTGGAGAGGTAATGGAGTCATATTTTCTACATACTACTTGATTCTCAAAACCAAAAAAAATATCAGTACTAAAAATAACCTTTACACAAGTGCCAAGATACCATGATATAGGATAATCCATCCGTACCAAAGACCCCAAGGTACGTGAATTTATTGGCGCTCGAATGGCTATAAAAGAGGCAAAAAAAGTCTGGTCTTGATCGACTCATGTAAAGTTTGTAACCCCGGATGGTGAATCAAGACGTTCCAATTAGTGTAGTTTCTGTTGTAATTCAGGGTCGTGACCGTGAGTTTCACCCTCCAATGAAACTACATAGTTGGTTTGTTTCTTGCATTAGGTGTAATACTTACCCCTCACCTTTGCCCCATTGACCTCGGATGAGAAGCGATACAAGCATACATCCAAACTGAATTGAATTGTTCTTTCACATGGGCATTAAGTTTGCGGCTAGGCTTATAGCAAACCCGGTTCTAACTTACGATTCGGTTAATGATTCAGGATTCCAAAGTAATTTTGTTGGTGGCCCATTTCTTGATGCCAAGGAAATTCCTTTTTATTATATTTCCTTTTTACAGATTCACAATGAATTAAAACTCATTTTGCTTAACATACTATGCTATTTGTTGGTAACGACTCATCTTGAAGCATATGGGCCTTCTACAAAATTGGAATTCTGATGAGTGTCTAAATACTCATCATTTCGTTCACATTTAAGCTACAAAAATATCTGAAAACATACAAATATGCTTCAAAATATTGGAATTATCTCCAAATTGTGTTTTTAGGTGTTAAAGTGCAAAAGGGATGAAAACTGATGAAAAACATGCAAAACATACATAATTTATAGTTTCAGTCCCTGAACTTTGATAAATTGGCAAATTTAGTCCCTGGTTAATCAAAACTTGTAAAAATATCATAAAAGGTCCTTGTACTATTCATATTTGACAATATTGGTCCTTATGAGAAAAGTTTTGAGAAATTACAAGTTTGGTCCCTGGAGTTTCTAAATTGACAGATTTGGTCCCTAAGGTTTAAAATAATGAAATTTATACTTGTGGTCCTTGTACTAATGATAAATTGCAGGTTCAGTCCTTGAAAACACTTTGGGAGAATTACAATTCCAGCCCCTCAGCTTTGTAGGAATTACATTATTGGTCCTTGGGCTTTTAAGCCATACAAACCAAACCGGACCCTTAAATATATACTCCCAAAGTCCAAATCCAATCCTATAACTCGGCTAGCCCAACACCCAGGCCCAACCAACCAGCCCACTCCCTTTGTAAATAAATAAAACCAAACGAGCCCCCGTTTTCCTCTTCGTCTTCCACCTCCCCACTCCACCTGTAACTGCCACTTGCACCCTCCACCTTGCACTTCCAGCTCACCCCTACTTTCCTACCCACTCCTTCCACCACCTCTGCCACTACTAACACTCCACAATAAATGCCCTTCACACCCCATTTTCACTGAAATACCACTCCTACCCACGGTATTGAGCAAAACCACCCCAACTTGGTCTAAACTTCACCAAACGTGTCCCTCCACCTCATGCTACATCCCAAGAATCCTTAATTAGTCTCAAACTGCCTCATATCCACGTGGAGCATTTTGGCGCCAAAATGGATTTAAACGGTTTGGATGAATTTGACTCTTTCAAGGGCTAAGATGAAGTGGGAAAAGATATTTAAGCTAGTGGGATGAAAAATGGTGATAAATATCAGTGGAAGACAGAAGAGAGAAGCATCATAATTTTAATTTTAGTTTATGATCAAGTAGAATAATTAAACTAGTTGTTACCTAGTGTAATCTTTAAATTCTGTTTCTAAAGTGTTTGTTAGCTTTGCCAAAGTGTAATAAACAGCTTTGTTCTATCAATTTCAATCTATCTTTCAGTTTTCAAGTATTTCAACTTTGTCCCATTTTCATTACAAGTCTCTTAAATTCTGTTTGAATGGTTGTTGTTTAAAAGATCTCTTAAACACTACTTAGCTCTCAGTAAGCTATTGCAAGATTTTGGACCTTATTAACCAGCAATAATTCATATAAAAAAGGAAAATACCAAAAAGAATCAAGTAATTAGGGTAATTAATATAGAAGTTACTGTGAAGAAGCAAAGGAGCAGGTGCTATCTTGGATTGCCTTGGTTTAGAGCTCTGTGGAGAGCATTTAGGTGTGGTACTCAGTTCTTGGTTCTCAGATTTTGGCCTTGATTCAAGTTGTAAGCAATTTCTTGATTTTTGCCATTTTCTGTATTAGTTCTTAATTTAGCTTAATCTCTCTTGTTTTATACTTATTTGGTGTTGGTTAGTGATAATATAAAGTAAAATTAGTAGGTTGTTAGTTGAAAATCTTAGTTGCTAATAATTTTAAGTTAGACAGTTAAAATAGTGTAGTAGTGATTCATAGTTATAAGTTGTTAATTACTGTGTTCTTGTGTTAATCTGATCTTATATAATCATAATCAAGTGGTTAAATTCAGTCTCATGTTCTAAATCATTGTTGAGTAACACTAATCACAAAAACAGTCCTTTCTAGGGGTGTTTGGATCAAGCTGCCATAGTGAGTTGATGCATGTTATTGTACTTAATACTTGTTGCTGCATGTTAGTTTAGATCACACTAGCTCCGTTCTGTCATAATATTTAGGTCTTATTAGTTTAAAAGTCAAAATAGGTCTTAATCTAATCCATATGTTTAACTGTTAGGATTATTAGGTCCATAATCACCATACTAGCTTAGAATCTGATAACCTAGCTTAATTTCACCTTATCATAGCTTAATATAACTTAAGTAATCAGTAAATCTAGATCAAAGCTCAGATAAGTCAACATATTGGTTTAACTTAAAAAGTCAATTTGCAGCTTGCATGATTTTTGAATGAACTTTGGATTCAAATTGTGAACTTGTTAATTGATATTAGGACTTGAGCTTGTAGGTTTATATAGTCTTGTTGCTGATCTACTTGTTACTGTTTTTCATAATAGTTATGCTAGCTTATTAAGAGCTTAATTAGTGCTTAACTTTTGGTGATTCTTCATAGACCTCCCCTGTGCACAGGTTTGACACCCACTTTCACAAGCTTGCATAAGCTTGTTTATTGAGTGTTGGTCTGAGTATTTTGGTTCTTTGTGATGCCCTTGTGGCTAGTTACTTGAGTAAGTGCTTATTTGTCCTTTGATTGCTTATTTGGTCTGCTTATTTTTGCTTAACTTGTGCTATCAAAATAACCCAATCACTGATCATCAGTGTAATCAAGCAATTTCACAAGCCCATCATAAGCTCATCACTGAGCTTTAGCTTGTGATCTTTGGCTCATTTAGAAGCTAAGCAGTCCATTAATCAAGTTCAAGCTTTAATTTACCATTACAAGTCCTTTTACTAGGGCTGCATCTCAGCTTAAGCTTGTCCATTCACTCAGTTAACTGAGTGAACTCAGTAAACCCACCCATCTTCATAAGCTCCTCACAAGCTACCCAGTGGTCCCCATTGGTCAAGCTTTGGTATTTTGGAATCCTTACCAGCCCCACTTTATAGTTCAGCATTCAATAAGTCCTATTGAGCTTATTTCATAAGCTCAATTTGTCCACTTTGGTTGCCTGTCTAGGGTGTTTGGATCTCAGTTTCATTGGAAGTGTTTATAAGCTTATTCCAAGCTTATTAGCCAAATCCAGTGATCCCACTTGTTCATATTTGTTAATATACCATATATACACAGTACTAATCTTTTTATTTTTTTTAGCTTGTTTTATAGATTTTACCAAGCTTACTAGCTCATTTTCACTCACTCATATAACTGAGTGAATCAGTTTGGACCCCTCACTTCACAAGCTCTTTCTGAGCTCATCAGTGGGTCCCACACCTTCAATCTTGGTTCTTCCAACCCCCCTCCTACCAGGCTTGAACCATTGACCCTTTGTTTGGCCTAGATCATAGTGGACCCCACTTGGTTTTACCTCACAAAGTTGTCCCATTTTCTGTCTCAGAATCCAATAAGCTAAGTGCTTATTTGTGTTCTGTGGCTTATTCAAGCTACTTAATTGGTTGAATCTTGTTAAATACTGTATAAGTAACTTATTGGAACCAGAATCTACCCTAGTGAACTCCACATAAGCTCATTTGAGCTTATTTCCTTCTAAGTCAACAGAAAAGTCAACTGTTTGGGGTAATAAGCACTTACAGTGCTTATTCTGTGTTTCTAAGCTAGTTGTTTTTGTATTAGTTTCTTATTTTAAGTATTTTAACAGTTTTATAAAAGAAAAACCAAAAAGATCCATTTTTAAGCTAAGTGAAAGCTTTTACTTAGAAGCTTATTTGCTTATTAGCTTATTTTTGTTAATAGCATATAGTTTTTATATTTTTCCTAGCTTCTTTTATTTATTTTAGAATTTTGTAAAAAGTTTTAGATTTTTGTTTGCTTATTTAGTATATATAATAATTAATAATAGTATTAGTAATTAGATAATAGTAATTAATTAATAATAAATAATATATAAGTTATATAAATAATTTTCTTTTTCTAATAATTTTATTTTATTCTTAGGATCTCAAAAATATAAATTTCACATTTGTGGGGTTTATATTGATCACTTTTTACTTTTATTTTTGTACGTTTACGTAATTTTATTTAAACGTACGTTTTAGGTTTTAAACGTTCATCATTGTAAAAATAGTGATAGCGTTTATTTAATACATTTTATCTTTTATTTCCTTTAATTATACCTTTTACGTTTCTATGGTTTTTGATCGTACTTATTAGTTGATATAACTCATTTGAGTTATTCATACTTTTAGTATTGTGACAAATCATTCATAACCCTATTCCTAATCAACCAAACTATATAACACATTCGTTCAAACACAGGTTATCACAACCTCGTTGGGGAATTAACGACCCGGGAATATAACTGTACTACCTCGGATTATTGCATTTACGGTTTCTTTAGTTTGACTTTAGTTGTTGACCATTCACAAGTGGTTGATAAATAAAGTTGTCTAGAAAACCGCGAATCAATTTTTGGCGCCGCTGCCGGGGAGGTGTGCTGTGTCAAACGTACTTGTGTTTTATAACTATCCCTTGTATATAATATATATAATATCGTATTTTAATCTTCCTTAAACAATATAAAAAACAAAAATATTTTCTTTTTCTTTCTATATATATAAAAGATAAATAAATCACAAAAATACTCTTCGCACCCTTCTGAGTTTCCTTTTCTTCAAGGATCCTTAGACGCGTCTTAGTGCATGCGCACTCGTTCTTCAAGGTCATCAAGTCCTCTTCGCGAGCTTGTAGCCATACCTCGAAGAAGTCGTAGACGTTCTGCTCCATCAGTCGTACCCGAGATACGTACTGAGCCAAAAATTCCTGTCAAAATGGCAGAAGAACAAACGATGAATGAACTTCTCCAGGCACCCACCGATGGGTACAGAGATGCCATTGTTGTTCCAGCCATCGTAGCTGAGAACTTTGAGCTTAAAACGAGGTTAATAAACCTAGTGACAGCACGTCAATTCTATGGTTTTGATAGGGACGATCCTCACTATCACATTCGGTGGTTCAATAAAATCACATCCACCTTGAAATGTAAAAACGTCCCTGAGGATGCAATCAAACTTCTTCTTTTCCCATTTTCTCTCGATGGGCCCTCCAGGATCTGGCTTGATAAACAACCCCCTAAGTCGATTGAAACGTGGGAAGATTTAGTACAGAAGTTTGTGCATAAATTCTATCCTCCTTCAAAAACCACGAATCTCCGGAATGAAATCATGAAATTCACACAACATTTTGATGAAACATTCAGTGAATCATGGGATCGTTTTAAGGAAATGCTACGCAACTGTCCTCATCATGGATTTACTGAGTTGATATATCTGGATACTTTCTATAATGGCATAAGACAAGCTGATCAAGACTCTCTTAATTCCTCCGCGGGAGGTAATTTTTTGAATCGAACAACAAAGGATGCTTTAGCCATTATAGAGAACAAAGCTGAGGTCCGTACCTCAAGAAACAAACCAGTTGTTCCCAAAGCAAGTGATTCACCTTCTACTTCATCTCCCATGAGTCAAACTGTTGACAATACTCAGTTTGCTCAACTCATGGATGCTCTTAAAAATTTGACTCTTAACCAAAAGAAAGAGTCATCTAAACCAGCTGAAGTCAAAAAGATTGAACCATGTGTCACTTGTGGTGGTCCTCATGCATACTACAACTGTACTGCCACCGATGGCAATGCATTTGAAGTCGATGCTCTAGCCGGTAATTTAAATCAAGGAGGTAACCAATACCATCCTCAAGCTGAAACAAACTACCGTGCTAATAACCAAGAGGGACCATCAGGATCATATCAACCCAACAATTCAAATAGGTCTAATCCTAATCAGTCAAGAGGGCATAATAACCAAAATCAATATCGTACTCAGAACAATCAAATTGTTCCTGTTCAATACCCACCCCATAGGGGAAATTCAAATTCTAACCAAGGGTATTCAGCTCCTAACAATCAAATGGTTTCGTTCCAAGAATCTCAATCTGCTGAACTAGCTAACCACATCAAGGCTACTGATGCTAAAATGAGAGTGGTTCAAAACCAAATCTCCAATTTGAAGAATGAATTTGATTCTTCAATTGCAAAGAACAATAATGAGCTGAAGAACGATCTTAAAAGTATGATATCTGATTTGGTGAAACAACTCGTTCCACCTTCCACCTCGGGAAGCCTCCCGAGTAATACTGTTGCGAATCCTAGGGGTGAACTCAAAGCTGTCACTACACATAGTGATACGGCTCAAGTTGGACCAACCACGGTTGTCCCAAATTCTACACCCCCAATTACTCCTACATCATCAATAGATCCCACTCTTTCACGATTCACGGTTAAAAGTTTGTCAAACAATCTTTATGACCAAAGGGCAGCTATGACTTATTCTCATATGCTTAATGCTTCCCGAAAGAGTGTACTTAACGATAGTGATGATGAGGAGGATTCCAACATCATCAAAGCTATCACCACTCGTAGTGGTGTTGCTTATGAGGGATCCTCTACTCCTATTCCACCACCGTTATATGATGTGGAACAAGAACCCGAGGTTGCCAAGGACCAGGTGCAAATTCCTAGCCCACGAAGTACCGCACACGTCCAACCGCAAGTTGTCCCTCGAAAGAAAACCAAAACAGGAGTTGTCTTTGAGACTGATGAAACTCCTGAGCCTACTGTCCCTAAATCCAAACCTTTTAAACCTACCATTCCTTACCCTTCACGCTTAAATGAGCAAGAACACCGCGAGAGGTCTAATTACCAAACAGACAAACTCTTGCAAATCTTTAAAGATTTGCAATTTGACATAAGTCTTGCGGATGCTGTCATCTTGATGCCCAAGTTCGCATCAACAATCAAACAGTTGTTAAACAACAAGGAAAAACTGGTTGAATTGGCAAAAACTTCTCTAAATGAGAACTGCTCTGCAGTTATCTTAAAGAAACTTCCCGAGAAGCTTGGAGATCCTGGTAAATTTATCTTACCTTGTGAATTTCCAGGAATGGTTGCATGCAACGCCTTGGCCGATCTGGGCGCCAGCATCAACCTGATGCCTAATTCAGTATGGAAGAAACTTTCTCTTCCTAAACTTACCCCTACCTGCATGACTCTTGAGCTTGCAGATCGTTCAGTATCTATGCCCCTCGGTATTGCCGAGGACGTATTTGTGAAAGTAGGGAAGTTCCATTTTCCAGCTGACTTTGTGGTTGTCGAATTCGATGCTGATCCTAGGGTTCCTCTCATTCTTGGAAGAGGATTCCTAAGAACGGGCCACGCTCTTATAGATGTATTTGAGCGTCAGATTACATTGCGTGTAGGTAATGAGGCTATTACCTTTAACCATGATCAAACTTCGAAGTACTCCTCCAATTATAACTCTGCGTCGGTTAACCGAATCGATGTCATTGATGTTGCCTTACAGGAGTATTCTCAAGAAAATCTTGGTTATGTTCTTGATTTGGTGAGTGGTGATCCCACTACATTGTCTCATTCCATCATTTCCGACTCTTCATCTTCCCTCACTCTGGATGAGGAAAGTGATTCTATTATGGATGAGATTGATGATTATCTCAATCTGGATACATTTCTTCCTGGTATTGATGATACCGAGAGTGATCAAGAGGAAGATGTTATTCTTCTTCTTGAACAACTGCTGTACCCAGAAAATTATACCATCCTCCCTCCCAAACAACTTCATAAAGAGGAATCCAAATCAGTTGAAAAAACTGATAAAATTCCTGAGATCAAGCATAAGACCTCTCCTCCTTCACTTAAATTTCAAATTCTTGAGGAGGAAGTTCTTGTGATTACTGCTGTTCTGATCTCCCTACTACCCTTCACCTCCCCGGTGATTTCTCCTTCTCTTCACTCATTCGGGAGTGAAGATGTTACCTTTGACCCTGGGATATTCCATATAACATTGGTTTAGAGCCAGATACTTCCCCATGGATTTTTAAATTGTTTTTTTTCTCTCCCGACCTGTTCAGGAACTCTTTATTACAGTTAACCGTTCACAAGCGGTTAGCTTGCGTGATAAACCTGACAGTTTGGGAGGAAAGAAATAAAAAAACGGGGTCGAGTCCAGCTAGTGACTCGGGAATCAAAAACATTAGCACAAACATGGGTTTTCACCCGTGTGTAACACCCTAGTGTGGGGGAGATGCCCCACATGTTGTATTCAAGTAAAAAAAAAAAACGTAAATATAGTGATAGCTTCTATTTAAGAAGTTTTATCTAAAAAATATATGTATGTATATACATCTTAAATAAAGGCTAAGTAATATTTTCCTTTTACGTTCTAAGTTCGGTTTAACACCCGGTACTTTGAATATTGAGGACAATATTCAGTTTTAAGTGTGGGGGGGGGGGGGGGGGGGGATTCTCTCGAGAATTCAAACACATGTTCCATCAGGAACCCCAATTTTAGCCAAAATTTTAAAATTTTTTTTTCTCACTTAGAACGCAATAAATGGTAATCAGTCCACCATGTCTAACACACATAAGGATTGGCTAATCCAGGAGCAAACGGCTCTTGGTAAAGATATATCAAATCCGTTTACGGCTTGCAATTTGCCCAAAATTGTATGCTCCTCAACTCGCCATATCCTAATAAGCGAATGAGTTGGCTAGCCCGCAAGATTATGGCTTGTGGTAAAGGCAGTGGAAAAACCATAATTGGTAATCAACTCACCAAGATGTTGACTATTCCATCAAGAGTTGGCTAGTCCAGAAGCAAACGGCTTTTGGTAAAGACAAATCAAAACCGTTGTCAGCTTGTGGTTTGCTCAAAATCACATGGTTATCAGGTGGACCATAGTTCTTACTTAAACTGAAACATCTTGGCTACTCCAGAAGTGATGGCTTTTGGTAAAGAGTTCTTTCAAATCCATTAAAACTTCATAAAATATTGCTAGGGACTAGCAATAGCTTAGTGTGGGGGATTGATGAGTGTCTAAATACTCATCATTTCGTTCACATTTAAGCTACAAAAATATCTGAAAACATACAAATATGCTTCAAAATATTGGAATTATCTCCAAATTGTGTTTTTAGGTGTTAAAGTGCAAAAGGGATGAAAACTGATGAAAAACATGCAAAACATACATAATTTATAGTTTCAGTCCCTGAACTTTGATAAATTGGCAAATTTAGTCCCTGGTTAATCAAAACTTGTAAAAATATCATAAAAGGTCCTTGTACTATTCATATTTGACAATATTGGTCCTTATGAGAAAAGTTTTGAGAAATTACAAGTTTGGTCCCTGGAGTTTCTAAATTGACAGATTTGGTCCCTAAGGTTTAAAATAATGAAATTTATACTTGTGGTCCTTGTACTAATGATAAATTGCAGGTTCAGTCCTTGAAAACACTTTGGAAGAATTACAATTCCAGCCCCTCAGCTTTGTAGGAATTGCATTATTGGTCCTTGGGCTTTTAAGCCATACAAACCAAACCGGACCCTTAAATATATACTCCCAAAGTCCAAATCCAATCCTATAACTCGGCTAGCCCAACACCCAGGCCCAACCAACCAGCCCACTCCCTTTGTAAATAAATAAAACCAAACGAGCCCCCGTTTTCCTCTTCGTCTTCCACCTCCCCACTCCACCTGTAACTGCCACTTGCACCCTCCACCTTGCACTTCCAGCTCACCCCTACTTTCCTACCCACTCCTTCCACCACCTCTGCCACTACTAACACTCCACAATAAATGCCCTTCACACCCCATTTTCACTGAAATACCACTCCTACCTACGGTATTGAGCAAAACCACCCCAACTTGGTCTAAACTTCACCAAACGTGTCCCTCCACCTCATGCTACATCCCAAGAATCCTTAATTAGTCTCAAACTGCCTCATATCCACGTGGAGCATTTTGGCGCCAAAATGGATTTAAACGGTTTGGATGAATTTGACTCTTTCAAGGGCTAAGATGAAGTGGGAAAAGATATTTAAGCTAGTGGGATGAAAAATGGTGATAAATATCAGTGGAAGACAGAAGAGAGAAGCATCATAATTTTAATTTTAGTTTATGATCAAGTAGAATAATTAAACTAGTTGTTACCTAGTGTAATCTTTAAATTCTGTTTCTAAAGTGTTTGTTAGCTTTGCCAAAGTGTAATAAACAGCTTTGTTCTATCAATTTCAATCTATCTTTCAGTTTTCAAGTATTTCAACTTTGTCCCATTTTCATTACAAGTCTCTTAAATTCTGTTTGAATGGTTGTTGTTTAAAAGATCTCTTAAACACTACTTAGCTCTCAGTAAGCTATTGCAAGATTTTGGACCTTATTAACCAGCAATAATTCATATAAAAAAGGAAAATACCAAAAAGAATCAAGTAATTAGGGTAATTAATATAGAAGTTACTGTGAAGAAGCAAAGGAGCAGGTGCTATCTTGGATTGCCTTGGTTTAGAGCTCTGTGGAGAGCATTTAGGTGTGGTACTCAGTTCTTGGTTCTCAGATTTTGGCCTTGATTCAAGTTGTAAGCAATTTCTTGATTTTTGCCATTTTCTGTATTAGTTCTTAATTTAGCTTAATCTCTCTTGTTTTATACTTATTTGGTGTTGGTTAGTGATAATATAAAGTAAAATTAGTAGGTTGTTAGTTGAAAATCTTAGTTGCTAATAATTTTAAGTTAGACAGTTAAAATAGTGTAGTAGTGATTCATAGTTATAAGTTGTTAATTACTGTGTTCTTGTGTTAATCTGATCTTATATAATCATAATCAAGTGGTTAAATTCAGTCTCATGTTCTAAATCATTGTTGAGTAACACTAATCACAAAAACAGTCCTTTCTAGGGGTGTTTGGATCAAGCTGCCATAGTGAGTTGATGCATGTTATTGTACTTAATACTTGTTGCTGCATGTTAGTTTAGATCACACTAGCTCAGTTCTGTCATAATATTTAGGTCTTATTAGTTTAAAAGTCAAAATAGGTCTTAATCTAATCCATATGTTTAACTGTTAGGATTATTAGGTCCATAATCACCATACTAGCTTAGAATCTGATAACCTAGCTTAATTTCACCTTATCATAGCTTAATATAACTTAAGTAATCAGTAAATCTAGATCAAAGCTCAGATAAGTCAACATATTGGTTTAACTTAAAAAGTCAATTTGCAGCTTGCATGATTTTTGAATGAACTTTGGATTCAAATTGTGAACTTGTTAATTGATATTAGGACTTGAGCTTGTAGGTTTATATAGTCTTGTTGCTGATCTACTTGTTACTGTTTTTCATAATAGTTATGCTAGCTTATTAAGAGCTTAATTAGTGCTTAACTTTTGGTGATTCTTCATAGACCTCCCCTGTGCACAGGTTTGACACCCACTTTCACAAGCTTGCATAAGCTTGTTTATTGAGTGTTGGTCTGAGTATTTTGGTTCTTTGTGATGCCCTTGTGGCTAGTTACTTGAGTAAGTGCTTATTTGTCCTTTGATTGCTTATTTGGTCTGCTTATTTTTGCTTAACTTGTGCTATCAAAATAACCCAATCACTGATCATCAGTGTAATCAAGCAATTTCACAAGCCCATCATAAGCTCATCACTGAGCTTTAGCTTGTGATCTTTGGCTCATTTAGAAGCTAAGCAGTCCATTAATCAAGTTCAAGCTTTAATTTACCATTACAAGTCCTTTTACTAGGGCTGCATCTCAGCTTAAGCTTGTCCATTCACTCAGTTAACTGAGTGAACTCAGTCAACCCACCCATCTTCATAAGCTCCTCACAAGCTACCCAGTGGTCCCCATTGGTCAAGCTTTGGTATTTTGGAATCCTTACCAGCCCCACTTTATAGTTCAGCATTCAATAAGTCCTATTGAGCTTATTTCATAAGCTCAATTTGTCCACTTTGGTTGCCTGTCTAGGGTGTTTGGATCTCAGTTTCATTGGAAGTGTTTATAAGCTTATTCCAAGCTTATTAGCCAAATCCAGTGATCCCACTTGTTCATATTTGTTAATATACCATATATACACAGTACTAATCTTTTTATTTTTTTTAGCTTGTTTTATAGATTTTACCAAGCTTACTAGCTCATTTTCACTCACTCATATAACTGAGTGAATCAGTTTGGACCCCTCACTTCACAAGCTCTTTCTGAGCTCATCAGTGGGTCCCACACCTTCAATCTTGGTTCTTCCAACCCCCCTCCTACCAGGCTTGAACCATTGACCCTTTGTTTGGCCTAGATCATAGTGGACCCCACTTGGTTTTACCTCACAAAGTTGTCCCATTTTCTGTCTCAGAATCCAATAAGCTAAGTGCTTATTTGTGTTCTGTGGCTTATTCAAGCTACTTAATTGGTTGAATCTTGTTAAATACTGTATAAGTAACTTATTGGAACCAGAATCTACCCTAGTGAACTCCACATAAGCTCATTTGAGCTTATTTCCTTCTAAGTCAACAGAAAAGTCAACTGTTTGGGGTAATAAGCACTTACAGTGCTTATTCTGTGTTTCTAAGCTAGTTGTTTTTGTATTAGTTTCTTATTTTAAGTATTTTAACAGTTTTATAAAAGAAAAACCAAAAAGATCCATTTTTAAGCTAAGTGAAAGCTTTTACTTAGAAGCTTATTTGCTTATTAGCTTATTTTTGTTAATAGCATATAGTTTTTATATTTTTCCTAGCTTCTTTTATTTATTTTAGAATTTTGTAAAAAGTTTTAGATTTTTGTTTGCTTATTTAGTATATATAATAATTAATAATAGTATTAGTAATTAGATAATAGTAATTAATTAATAATAAATAATATATAAGTTATATAAATAATTTTCTTTTTCTAATAATTTTATTTTATTCTTAGGATCTCAAAAATATAAATTTCACATTTGTGGGGTTTATATTGATCACTTTTTACTTTTATTTTTGTACGTTTACGTAATTTTATTTAAACGTACGTTTTAGGTTTTAAACGTTCATCATTGTAAAAATAGTGATAGCGTTTATTTAATACATTTTATCTTTTATTTCCTTTAATTATACCTTTTACGTTTCTATGGTTTTTGATCGTACTTATTAGTTGATATAACTCATTTGAGTTATTCATACTTTTAGTATTGTGACAAATCATTCATAACCCTATTCCTAATCAACCAAACTATATAACACATTCGTTCAAACACAGGTTATCACAACCTCGTTGGGGAATTAACGACCCGGGAATATAACTGTACTACCTCGGATTATTGCATTTACGGTTTCTTTAGTTTGACTTTAGTTGTTGACCATTCACAAGTGGTTGATAAATAAAGTTGTCTAGAAAACCGCGAATCAAATTCCTAAAAGGAAGTTTGGATATGTGTTTGTAAACTACTGAAGTTTAAACTCATTTATGTTAATGCAAAAATGTAATTTAAGTGTGTAGGTAAAAAGTGATTGCATTTTTGTATATCTGATTATTTTAAATCCACATAAATGGATTTGAATAGGGTAGTAGAGTTGCGAAACGGTGGTGACTTACATTGTTATGGATTGTGATTGTGTTTTTAGCACACTTATTATTAATTTGGTGAGTCGTGTTGACGTGCATCAACTTAACTTTGTTCTCACACTGTTACATGTATGATTTTTATTTGGCATCTAGATCATCTAAAACTGTGTTTAGTAGTAGTCATGTTACTGTCTAGAAAGACTTGTTTTTTGTTCATATAAAACTCCCCATCTTTAGAATCTGTAGAGAGTGCTGTCAACTTGGGAGGAAATGCGCAACTGTTATACTTGTATTACATGTAAGTTCTCTCATTATTGCAAGGTTCTGTTTTAGTATAATGACCGAGTTTATAGTTGAGTTGTACAAAAATGAATCAATCTTCTTTTCTTTTGAAAGTCGATAGGTTATTTGTCAGTTAGTCTCTGCATATCACTTAAAATCTTTTGCTCTTTGGAACCTCTGCTACAAAACTTCTTCATAGAACTTACCATTTCTCTGCTACAAAGGTAAGATACATGTAAACTGTTTGTCGACTACCTGCATGTAACCGTGTCTTGTGGTCCTTAATGACCACTTTGAACAGCCCATTAAACTGCAAGTCTTGGTCATCGGTCGTCCTTAGTGTTTTAGTGACAGCACCTTCTCTGCTACCTGCGTACATCTTGATTGACCTTATTGCTTCTCTGCTACAAAGGTAAGATTATTGTCGATCATTTTTGACGCCCAAGGTTCTCTGCTACTTGCAGAAACTTGTAGCCTGTCTTGTATATTGCTACTTGTTGGCTAATCTGTACATATTTTTAGACATATTTGTCAACTATTATAACTTTAGAGGATACACAGGTCGAATTTTGGTGTCACTTTGCGGCTTTTCTTCTTCCTAATGTAGTGCGTATGTGCCCGTTTCAGTTGCAACCAGAAACTAGAATGTCAAATTTAAACAAGTGTGATGAGCAACATGTCTGAATGCTGTTAAAATTAAACTAGATTGTGTCGGTTTATTTTAAAGTTCAAACAAGTGCCGGAAACTTGAGAACGTGCACAGTTTTTTCCAAATCTACGTGTGTTGAACCTGTATCAAGAGTCTTGATGTTTGCGTTTCCACCTTTTGAATACAGAAACGATTTTGATATATTGACTATGAAAGTTTCATATCAAATGAAAAGAACCATGTCACGCGACATGTTTGATGGTGTATACATTAAGGTTTCGATGATGCACTAAATTCATGCCTTCCGATATGACACATGTTAGTGATCTGAGGCACACAATAATTTTGTATTAGACAAAACGATAGCATTTACAATGATATGTTGTAATGTCTTGGATCTTATTCGGTTCAATACGTCCACTTACTAGACTCACCTTTGGCTTTTGTCTCGGTAGGTGTATTACTCTTCATTTTCCTAAAAGATATTTATCTTTTTCTTCCCAGTTAAATGAAAACTTGGTCATCTTATTCCGAGTTTGATTTTGTAAATGTTCATAAGAGTATGTCTCACTTTATTTATATTTGAATTTTTTCGACATAAAAACAACAAAAATGTAAGTATTTGTTAGATTATATGGTTAGATTGGTATAAATCAAAATTACATAGAAACACACAAGCATACATATGACACCATGTCAATTTTAACGTGATGTGGTATGAATGTACTATTATTACTCTATAAAAGTTGAAATTTTGTGTATTAATCATGTAGCAACTAGCACTTTAGCGATATTGGTTCAATATAAATATTCAATTTAAAGTCATTGAAGATTAGCGATATTGGTTCAATATAAATATTCAATATAAAGTCATTGAAGATTTTAAGAATCGTTTATACCTGATAAATAATATGTTTGTAAAGCAGGTTGTTTTGGGTTACTACAAAATGCTTTGGGGTTACAAAAAAATGCAATATGTAACAAGGCACATGTTCATGGAAATATATATGTCCAGCTTGCGCAGGATAAAGATTGAAATTGGAGATACTTCTCAACGAGGTTTTATCAAAGAAAATGAGTTCAACCATCATCGCCAATAGTATGTATCGATTTGCTTTAACTACTAAATTACTTATTATTATTATTTTTTTTTTAAATGGTGAAAATATATAATATATAACTAGCAGGGTACCCGCGCGTTGCAGCGGCGGGTACCCTGAAATAATTTTTTCGATGTATAATGTATTTTAGTTTATTATGTTCTTTTTAACAATAAATTTACGGATATCAAGAATTTCGTATACCCGTGCCAGTTCGGTCTCGAACCCGTTGGCCCGTGTCTGCTCGGGCTCGAGCCCGTTTGGTCCACGCCCGTTCGGGCTCAAGCCCATTTGGCCCGTTGCCCGTTCGGGCTTGAATATTTGTATAATGTGCTTTATTATTTGTAGTAGTAAAATTTAATGCAGGAATTGTGTTTAATTTGGTTGTACAACATGCTTGATAATTTGTATTTCTTATGTAAGGGGTGTTTTAATAACTGTATTAATTGTATTTATTGACCAGTTAAATAATTGGCTACATTAAATAGCATTAATGTGTGTTTTGTTGTACACTATGCTTCTTGTCTTGTACGTCTGAAAATTATGTGCATTAAAGTGTTGTACACTATGTTTCTTTTATTGTAAGTAGTAGTCATTAATAACATTGACCACTTTAATAGCATTAATGTTGTAAGTCTGAAAATAAGTCTAAAAATTACATCATGCTTATTTTGTTGTACGCTATGCTTATTTTGTTGTAAATCTGAAAATTGGTTGCAGCTATTGTACATTGTGCTTAAATGGTTGTAATTTTTGGTGAAGGGGTGTTTTTAATAGCATTAATGTTATTTGATAGAATTTTGTTCTTAAAATGACACCACGCTTTATTTTGTTGTACAATATGCTTACTTTGTTGTAATTCTGAAAATTGGGTGCATTAAAGTGTTGTAAACCATGCTTAATTTCTTGTACTTCTTAAAATTAAGAGTGAGGTTCATTCGTGCATTATAAGTAGTATAGATGTTCATGAAAATATATATGCGATGCTTGCAGACTAAAAGATGTAACGAGGTAAGTGCCTATCTCACATTTTTCTTCAAATTCTCTTTTAGCAGCATACTTGGTTTTTAAGCGTAATTTAATTGATTTTATGTTTTTTTTGTTTATGTTATAAAATGTATTATAAAAGGTGAATATGAATTTCCAACAGATTGTTGGCTTAGTTTATAAAAGTGTATGATATGATCAATATTAGAGTTTTGTGATGATTTAACAGATTCTGCTATCACCTATGCCGCTGCCCCATCAACACTACAACTGTTATCGCCGTATGAATCAGATCATCTCCTGTTGGGACTCACTATCAAACATTCTTCTAATCAGGAATCATTTTGGTTAAAAATTTAGAGTTTATATAGGTTACATATATTAAAAAGATTGTATCTGTTTTGGTATTTATGTATCCCTAATATACAATTTATTCTGTCAATCGAGCAAACCCTACTCCACCTACACAAACAAATACAAAACAATTGAAAACTCGCCTCAATCATCACTGACTAACCATATTAATGGTCACTTTATGGGTAGACATCATGCATTTACTATCTACTTGAAGGACCTCGACAAGTACAAGGTATTCCACCCGTTTCATTTAACTTTTAATTACTTTTTGGTATATATTTGTTCAACTAAATCCAAAAAATAAAAACCAAAAATCAAAATACTTACATGCTTTTAGCCATTTTATTGATTATGGTAACATCAATTATAGATATTAACCGTTTCATTTAACTTTTAATTACTTTTTAGTATATATTTGTTCTACTAAATCCTAAAAATAAAAACCACAAGTCATACCCGTCCATCGGACGAGTTTTGACACTAGTATATATATATATATATATATATATATATATATATATATATATATATATATATATATATATATATATATATATATATATATATATATATATATATATATATATATATATATATATAATCAAAATGATACGTAACAAACAAGCAGTTGATCAGATAAGCAAATTGTGGCCATGGATTATGAGGATAAGTATTCCTAAACCCCACTAAGTACTTACTGATCACTAGTGTACGGGAAATCCATGTCTTGTGGGGTTTTAAGAAACTTATTTGCGCACGAACAACTTCAATCATTTTCAAATCTATGCTCTCATTTCTAAGAATGTTTCTTTATTTAGTACTAATTAAATTAAATGTTAATACTATTTTAAAAAGTTATTTAATAAAAGACCTTAAATATTACTTGATTTAGCTAGAAACTTAAATAATTCGTTTGATATATATCACATGTGAAAAAAAACAAAAGATACACGTAAACTCACGGGTTACTTTTCAATAGTTGTGGATCCAAATGTAAAACTTTAAAAAAAAACGATGTACCCATTAACATAAAACAAAACAAAAAAAACATACGCAAAAACCCACACCCTGTATCCCCACCCCCAACCCCTTTAAGAAAACCCTTCAGTGATTGTGTATTTTATTTCAGGTGAATACAAGGTATTGAGCAACGAACCAGGTTTTTTTTTGAATTAATTCATCATCGAGCCCAAAGTAGTTTCCTCTTATTTCCTTCAATTTTGTGTTTGTTTTTGATAAATTTTATAACAAATCAGATGAAATCTTTGTAAGTTAATTCGATTTTCACATGACATAGTTTAGTTGTTTTTGCGTATTTTATTAACGAGTAATTTTTTGTTTTGAATGCATTGATTTGAGAACACATGTTTGTAAAATTTGGGATTATAAATTCGAATTTAGCTTATTTAATTGACCAAGTTGAATATCAAGTTTTATTCTATACCTTATCAAAATTAGGTTGGTTTTACGAGTATTTATTGTCCAGAATTGGGGAAATCACTTGAGGAGTTTAGCTATTGATGGCTATTGCTAATTTCTCATGTGCAGGACCTTGTTTATATCAACCTTATCACAATATTATGAAGTACGATGGTGGTGACAAGAGAATACGTATGATGTTTGATGCGCGTACGAAGCGCGTTCGAGGTCAAAGGAACTTCCTTTTCGTCGAGTAAGTTTTTCAACACCCTAAGCAGTGAACCTAATCGTTGTAGTGTAGTATTGGGTAAGCCTCGGGTATTGATATCGTTCTCTAGGGGAATAGGAATGCTAGCAAGAAGTGTATTACGCTAAGGTGGGGTTGAGGATGATTCTTTTTTTATCTTTTATATATTTTTTAGAAAGCTAAGGGTAAAATCTCGGGGCAATGGATTTGGGGGTGGTACTTCTACCGATTACTTCTACTATCTAATTATCTAATACTACGGGTAGTCTTATGTCCTTTTGATTGTGTGCTCGTATGATGATTAAAAATGTGTTTACCTAGATACTATTACTCCCTAGTTATCTTTTATTGTTGGTTGAATTGTCACGCCCTTATTCTTAACGCGTTGTGTTTTCTAAGGTTGTAGGGAATGCTTGTGCCCTAACTCTTTGAGAATACCTTTAGGTTATTATCTATGAAGTCTTCTAGATGATTCATAAACTAACTTTAAGGTTATCTTTGGATGTTTAGACTACGAAATCCGCTAAGTGTTTCATAAACTAATGTTCATAAAGATTACTCAAGCATTTAAACACAACGATAGCCTAGTGCACTCCTAAGCCATTTACAATTAAGATAAGAGACAACCAATCAATAATTAACAACTAGGTTTCATAGATCTAAGCAATACAAGAAATTTAGCCGGATATGTTAAACAAGCAAGCATACACACATTCAATGGAAGACATAATGATACTAATGGAATAAAACACTTATCTTGATGTGTAAAATAGGGTTTTGGACCCTAAGATACTGGCCAAGTCGGAATACAAACGTTTAGGGTTTTTACTCCACAAGTCTACCTCTTAAAATACTGAAAAATTGAATTGTATATATAGATTTACACTTGCGACGGCGTCGCCTTATAGGTGGTAGGTCGTAAGATCGCCATCATTAGGGTTTTTGTCTTGGCCAAGTTATCGATGGGACGGCGTCACGTTGTAGTTGTGACGCCGTCGGGCTTCAGCAGGGACGTCATCTGATTCTGGATCTGGGCCGTCTAAGATGAAAAGTCTTAGCGACTCCCTTCCTCTTCAAAGCCTGACGCTGTCAGGTGTATTTGAGCAAAAAGTCTATTGAGCGTCAGGTGCATCTATTATCAAATCCGTAGAGAGGGACGGCGTCGCCCTTTAGTTGGGACGCCGTCAGCTTTAGTTTCAGCAGCTTGATTGGCTTCGATCTTGACTTTGCCATTTTCTTCACGTTTTCACTCCTTTTCGTCCAAATATGCATCATTCCAGCATTTTGCTTCCAAGAGACCTAAAAAGTGAAAAGGAACGAAATTAAGCAGTAACGGATATAAAAGTGGTCAATTAAGGGGTTAAATGACCCCTTATAAAAGTCCTCAAGCAAATGTGCTTTTGGCCAATCAATTTATAAGTTAGGAGGCATGAAGCATAGTTTTAACATAGTTCACAACAAGTAAAAGCACCGCAATAGTCATAACAAGCACGGAAATTATATACTAGCACCTCACAAGGGGTGTTTGGATTCTCTCATCTCTCGGGTGTATATGAAATATAGTAAATGGAAATGGAAGATAAACACTCATTACCTGTCATAGTACATAGATTGCCATATGCTTGAGACTAGATCAAACCTCCACCGCTTTGGCGTAAGCACCTGGGAACAACTATCTAAGAGGTCTTTTAAAAGGTTGTAACGTTAGGTTTACGTAGGGAAACAAAGGGTTTGGTTGGATAGGCGATTTAGTGGTGACAAGTCAAAAATCTTATGTTACAAGCATGAAAAGTGTGGCGTTGCTAAGCCAAGACTCGACTCACTAAACTCTAGATAACTTTGAAACAAACATACATAAATTTAAAAGACATAAAACATAGAGATAGATGTAGGATGGTAGCCTCGTATGTTTTTTCTTCATTTTTTTTTCAACACTTTTTTTTTCGAATTTTTTTTTCATACACTTTTACTCTACCATCTTCTAATATAACATCAAAATATAAGGGATTTATAGGAGCATCCATACACTTGATTTTTTATTACTCTAACACTAATTTGAGCCGATTTGAAAAGATCAAAACACTTAAAGTATTTAATTACGTAAATAAAGGGAATTTGAATTTAACGTTCCTTCCCGTCACTCCATAAAATATTACTTTTACCCATGAGTCCCAATCATCCCAAAACTATGTACAAAAGATATGACTTGACTTAGCAACCATGCAAGTAACTAGATAATTAAACTAAGGGTTTAGTATGATAACAGTAATGCACTAAAGATGAGTGCATACAAGGTAGGCTAAGGCGATTTGGGTGTACATTTGGTGCTAAAATTGCCCTAACAAATGTTTCTCATAGTTTATTACACAAATGAACTGGGACAAGACAAATAATCAAGGATAAGCATAGTTTATAAGTTCCCGTTTTATTCTCCCTCCCTACACTTAAACTGAACATTGATGACGTATAGTATGTATAACAGGCCTACTAGGCCCAATACATTCTATACACATACTGGGATCAGGCCCAATATCACAAACCCTGGGCCTACAGTAAGCCTAATGACGAAATTGGCTACGGTCCAGACCTCAAGACGCACGAAAGATACATAACGGGCTGAACCTTCAACCGTTAGACCTCTTATGTCCGCGTTCGCGATTAACACGGAATCCTTGTCCGCCAAGGGTCTGGCTCCGGTGACTAATTACTACATGCGAGAATCTAGGGAATCCTAGCGGTAAACCTCGCCTATAAAAGGGGCTCTAATCCCCATACAAGGTACAACTTTCTCTCTCATAATTACACACACATACTCCTATTTTCCCTCTCAAGAATGTGTACTTACTCTCATGCCGGAGTCTAATCGTGGGGTCCGTCCCCACGGTAAGGCTAACGGTTTACTGTTCTTGTGCAGGAAAATCAATCAAACTACTTGGATTAGTACAAGATTAGCCCATTAGGAGCCTGTTGGCCTAGTACGGCAAGTTATATAAATACCCGTTACACAAATTGTACTAACAAGTTGGGCCATCCTTGGGACCCAGTATACAACTGCGTTTCAGAAAATACTCACCATGAGCACTCGATTTGGACCAACTCCTGCTTTCGTGCCTACATTGCGGAGTACAGTGGAAAGAGAAAACCACACGGTCTTGGCGGACCTTGAGGGAACCACGTCCGACGCAGCCCTCCGGAAGTATTGTGATAAATACTTCGATCAGATCTTGCCTATTGTGACGGAGAAAGTTCAGAAACGAGAAGAAAGAGCCAAAGCGGCAAAAGTCCGGAAGGATTACCGTGAAGCCCAACATCACCATAAAGCGGAAATACCAAGTGGAGATTTACGGAAATAGCTCGAGGCAGCAAAGCGGCGGAACATGCAAAGTGGTAGCGGCCAAAGACGCACCCGATCTAGGTCACCCAAAGGGAAAGAAGACGGAAGGGAAACAGTGTTCAAAAGGCTGCACAAAAGTGTGTTCCACCGGCTCAGAGACAAGGAGAAAAGTGCTTTTGTATACTCCAAAGACCACATGCAGCAAGTCCGCCACTATGCCGGAATAAAGGAGAAGGGCAACCACAAAGACTCCCAATCACAACCGGTAGGACCAGGACTGGGAAGGCAGGAAACCGAAAAAATTCGGTCGTGGAAAATGAACATCTATTCAAGTGATGGGTCTCATAGAAGCGGAGGCCGATGGTCCGAAGGCAGAAAGCGGAATTCAAATGACGGAAATGACTATGACCTGGCCAGACCCTGGGTTTGCAAGGAGACTGATCTGTTCACTCCACGTATCCGCTACTTCGAAATACCTATGAAAACGCGAATGCCAACCAATGTGAAAACATATGATGGAAGTGGAGACCCAGAGGATCATCTCAAGATCTTTCAAGCGGCGGAAAAGGTGGAGCGATGGGCTATGCCAACTTGGTGTCACATGTTCAACTCCACACTAACTGGATCCGCTAGGGTCTGGTTTGATGGCCTCCTACCCGAGTCAATAGACAGCTATGATAAACTAAAAGAGGTCTTCTTGACTAACTTCCTCCAACAAAAGAAATGCATCAAAGATCCTGTAGAACTTCATCATATCAAGCAAAGAGACGGAGAGCTAACGGAAGACTTTGTAAGAAGATTCAACGAAGAAACTAAAGATGTAAAGGGAGCCCCAGAAATTATGAAGGCTCAGGATTCATGCATGTAATTACTAATCCGTAGCTGATTAAGCGGTTACACGACAGAATCCCAAAGTCGATGAGCGAAGTAGTGAATATAACTACTTCCTTCCTAAGAGGGGAAGTAGCTGCAGGAAGTCGTGAAAGAAAGAAATACTAGGTACAAAGACGAACGGAAAGAACAACAGCCAAGCATAGACAACGTTTCAGAAAAGAATTGAAAAATAAATCAAGAATTAGAGAAAGGCAGCGGGGTTTCCGCAACCTGAGAAAGCCGTTCGAGGAAATTCCGGCACCAAGAAGAGCTAGGTCTCCAAGCTTGTCCTCAGTTACTGCGATCGAGGAAAAAGTCAACGGAAAGTTTTGCGAATTTCATGGAAAGGCGAGACACACCACGGAAGAGTGTCTACATTTAAAAATGTAAAAAGAAGACAGGAAGAAGGAACCGATGACAAAGGTAGGAGAGCAACAACAAGGAAGCGTGTGATTAAATAAAAAGAGTCGACCACTGAGCAGATTAAACAAGAAAATAGAGGGATCAAAGAAACACCTTGCCACTTTTAAACAAACCAAACCATGGATGACCGCATGAAAAGAAGACATAATGAAGGACGAAGAACACTGAAACACGCTACAGATAAAAGAAAAACCCATTGGAAACTGTACCAAAGGAATAAGAAGCGCAAACATCCATGATTCAATACTGCGTACGGAAAGGATAATAACCCGATAGAAATATGCAAAGAGTCACGGCAAAAATGGGAAATAACATAAGCTAAGGAAAGGATCCGGTCCCGAACCGGAAGGCGAAGCAGAGGTGGGAGCAAAAGGATAAGCCTTATCCAAATGCTCAAAAAGAAGGGAAAATATGCAAGTACAGATTCGCGTTCCTTCCCGAGAAATGTTATGTCAAATCCAACAGAAACAATAGGTACTCAGTCTACGAACCTAGGCACGCGCCTATCAACAAAACAATAAATGAATATTAATGCCAACGCATGCGAAAACAGTAACCCTCGTTATAAATACGCGGCGTAAACAAGGGCAGAAAAAGTAAAAAAGGACCATTTCTTCGCTTAAAACAAGGTGAACCGGTACACAAAATAACGCAAAGGAAAATTCCCAAAGAGAATCTGAAGATGTTATTCAGAAAAAGAACACGATGGTATACGATAGAAGAAGAGTATAATCAACCATCAACAACACCACGCCGCCAACGCACGGTCGTCTCCAAAAAATACATACATAACCTAAACCTTTACCCACCAAAAGAGAAACACATAAACAAAAGAAGACGCCGGCCCAACCAAGACATGTTCTAAAGTGACTACTAATAACAATTAGTCGTTCTAAAATGACGACTAATAACCAACCTCCGCGACCATTCGCAACACTCCTTCCACCAAAACCCATGTCCATTGAAGATTGTGTGGGCATACCGAGACCATAGGGCATACCAAAGGTGGGAGCTTAAAACAAGTAAACTCCCACTAGCCCTTTGAGATTTTGGTAGTGCATATAGTTCCTTCCTAAGAGTTTGGCTCAAAGCGGAAAAAAGAACTATATCACGAGAATTGAGTTGAGTGGTGTGATAGAATGTGCAAAGAGTTTGGTCCCTGGGGAAGGACAACAAAGGAAGTGGGGCACAACGCAATGAGCAAAACGCCCCCCCCCCCCAATTAACAAAAAACTTCCCTAGGAAAGACAAATAAAAGAGGATGAAAACTATGCCTTCATTCCTCTGTTTATACAACCTGGCCCCCTAAACAAGCGTACGTCTACTAATCCAGGCATATCGGGTTGGGTAGACTGGGTTTAAGGAACAAATGATCAGCTTGTGGGCGCTGGGATAAAACAAAAGTTGTGCGAGGGAAAAGCAATCTCACTAAAAGCCCTTCCACTACCGCGCAGCAGGGCGGGTTCAGACAGGAAACCTCTTGAAAGGCCTATCAAACTTGTTGTATACCCTACAACGTAATAAACCCGTTGATGAAAAAAAACAGCAGGCAAGGGGAAGCGTCACGGCCTTTCGAGAAACAATTGCAAGCCCACGAACTTCTCATGGAACCCCGTAGGGAGAATGTAGTAGCCCTAAGAGGAAGCGGGGACCGGAACTCCCTCGAGAAATGGATAGCATACAAGAAGGAGGATTCAGAACTAAGAAGAGAAAGGAAAATACCCGCGACAGGGATGTCAGCGAAAAATGACAACGTCAGCAAAAGCGAATCCGGCCGGAACATTTCTTCAAGAAAGGAAATTATAACTATTATGTATAAGGCAAACTGCCACGAACAACTATTAAAACAAAATTTCCGCAAGTGCGAATAGAAGCAGGACTGCAAAAGCACTTCTCAAGAGTGATGAACGCCATCAACAAAGTTCCGCAAAGAAATGAGCATCACCAGTTATAAAACTCAGGATAAAAAGGGTAAGGACAATTGACAATGATAAATATGTACCCGAATTTACAGTTTTTAAAAATTATTGTAATTTATTTTGTAATACATCAAATGAATAAAAAAGTGAAGATTAGCTACCTTCATTATTTTATTTTTTGAATATTTTCATTTTAAGTGCATAAGACGCGCAGGCACAAAAATTGGGCATGACCCAAACATGTTATTTCCGAATAGCAAAGAGTTATCACGAATAACCAACTAGTGAACAACATAATCACCGAAGTACATAAGAGGTATTGCAAGCCCAGTACTGGGAGGATAGCCCAAAATTATCCAAAGACTATTACAAACGTGCATATCCGTATAACGTTAAAAATAGCACCGCACAGACAAAAAGAGGTATGTGCGCAAAAGACTATTACAAAACGTACATATCCGTATAACGTTAAAAATAGCACCGCACAGACAAAGAGAGGTATGTGCGCAAAAGACTATTAATCACGTTCATACCCGTATAACGTTAAAATAGCAACACAAAAGTGAAAATAGCATACACAAAAAGCATCAAGAACTTGCATAAGGAAAAAGTTGTAGCATAAGCACAAAGTAAAAGAAAAACATGCGGAAATAAAAACAAAAAGTCGCATGCAGCTATCAGAGGCATTGAAAAGAAGAGCAAGAACAAACATTGTTCAAAAGATTACAAAGCATCAAGAAAAAGCAAGAAAAACTAAGATTGTATTACAGCAACCGCACTGGCTTCAGGCTCGGACAAGGCGGAAGAAGTCCCACTAACCTCCGGGTTTAGATCATTCGCAACTCCAGCAAGAGCACTAGATCCAACAACATCGTAATCATTAATAGAAAGGGGCCTATCAGAAACACCGGAGGGAGGAGACACAAATGGCAAAGTAGTACACGCCAAGGTTAGCCCATCAGTTGAAAGTGCTTCCACACCCATAACATTACGAGCGGACAAGGGATCAAGGGAAGAATTATAAACATCGGCAACATACAACCGATGTGCACCAAGGCGTCTTCTAACCTGATCAACTCTCATCTGAACAACCTCCAAAGAGTGAGGTAAAGAGCTGCTACCAACAACATCATTACCACCCTTATCATAAACAGGAATGATAAGTTGCTCAAGATCCGGCTGTAGCCCTGCAATCATAGGAGCATTCGCGGAAGGCCCATCAACACGAAGAAAATCCATAACTTCTGGAATACCAGCATCCTTGCTAGACTTAAGCACAAAGAGTAAAGAAAACTCCACATTTTCAAGGGCCTTCACAGCGAAAACATAATGATCTTCCGCAGAAGGATTATATACAGCAAGCTCAGCAAGTTCTCTTTTCTCCTTGCCATGAATAATGTCCGCCGCTAAGCCTTCTTGCATACCCTTGTCAATTGCACGCTCAATAACTTTTGCCATTTCTGCAGTATACTCTGGAGAATTTAAGCACTTAAACACAGCGAGACTCATACCGTTAGTTAATAACCAGCAACGGCTAGATAATAACGTAAGAAACCGAGGGTAAAACTCCTCATCAAAATTGCTAGCCAAGGCATACAAATCAGCAACGGCCGAATCAACCTTCCGCATAAGTCCAACCATCTTAGCATCCTGAATCTTACAAAATTCTTCCTCCAAAGCAGCAAGGGAAGGAACTCGGCTGCGGAGCTCATAGCATGACTCTTCCAAGATCCGTATCTGCAAACAAAACAAAGTTAGAAGGCAACGGAAAACGAACAAGAGGAACAACTAAACCAAAAAAGGCACGGACGCGCACCTGTCCGGAAAAGTTGGAATTCTAAGACTTAAGAACAACAACTTCAGCTCTCAAAGTAGATGACTCAGAATCCTTCGCGTCAAGAGATGATTGAAGTGTTGCCACCTCAGCTCGAAGAGAATTTCATTCTTCTTCAAGCATAGAATTCTGGTTCTTCAAAGACGAAAGTTCCGCAGCAAAAGCTGCTAAAGACGCAGCAGCAGAAGATGTCTTGGAAGAAGTAGCATTAGCAACCTTAGACTCCAGAGCTGAAATCTCCTTATCCTTACTTGCCAACAAAGACAATAAGCGTTTCCACTCCATACCATTATACTCTAAACGCAGGCGAACTTCAGAACTAAAGCACAATTATCGTGCCACATCAACATTAAACTCACCAAGGAGACGCTCATACCCCATATCACGAACAGCGGAAAAGAAGTTAGGAGGAACGAACTCGCCCACCATAACACGACATTCATCAACATCATCAAGAAGCGAACTCTTGGTAACATTCCATTTAGGAATATGAACACCAGACGAAGAACTAGAGTCCGGATCATCAACAGTACGAATGTCCCCAGCTGAGATATCAAGGTCCGAAAGGTCATCAAGAATTGGATGAATACCGCCGACAGGAGAAAAGTTGTCCGGAAGAGAGGAAGGAACATCCACTTGACCCTTCCTCTTCTCAACAGGAAGGACAATAGTAACGACGGCATCCGTCATAACAGGAGCAGGAGAACTGCAAACAAACAAGTAAAGAACAAGTGAATAAAAGGCAGGAAAAGTAAAGGAATTACGAAAATACAAAAACATAAACAACAAACCTGGGGGGAGAACCGTCAAGATGGAGCAAACCAAAATCAGATTCAGTAGATGTTCCAGCTTCATGAAGGGGAGTAGTTGATAATAAAGGATAAGAAGAAGAATGAGTGGACAAAGCATTTAAACAATATTCAAGAGTTTGCGAACTTTGGGCTAACAACTTCTGAATGGACTCTAAAGACTTACCACCAGTAGAAGCCCTACCAGAATTGTTAAGGTTGCTCCTCACCTTCTTAGGGGGATGGACAAGGTTGGTGCCAACTTTCCTCTTCTTCCTCCCAGAACCGGAAGCCATACCACTATCAAAACCAATATCAGAAACCGAATAGTCAGGTCGCAAGACAATATCACCAGGCGGTCGAGAAGCTCTGATTTCCGAATGGATAGCTACACGTCCAACTTCACCAGAAGAGGGAGGGGCAAGAGAAAAAGTACGACCTTCGGTCAGTTTTAGCAAAGGAACCTCATTCTCCTCCCGTGGCCGAGTATCAACAAGCAACTCCATAGGGTTCTTCTTCTTAACCAAAGAAAACAGATCCATAGCTGCAGAAAATAGACGAAGAAGAAACACAAATCATGACAAAACAAGAATAAATTAGCAGAAGGAAAAACATAGATATGGTATGCCCACCACGATTCTCTTGATCATAGAACGCATGGTAAAAGTCATCGCCCAAAGTATAATTACGGCTCAACCCAACTAAACAAAGGAAAGACTCCATAAACTGTTGGGTTTTAGGTTCCTTAGATCATGAATTATTCTAAGCATTGGAACCTCGGACAGAGTTAATGAAACCACGGACAGAAGAATGAATCCACTGCTGATGTGAAACCGCGGCTAGTAGTAATATAGAACCACTGCTAATGTATTGTAAGCACTGCTAGTTTTGTATAGTCGGTTTAATATTTTGTATTAGATAAATATGGAAAAGATATTTATCTTGTAGGTTACGTATTGTATTATGTAAAGGACTCCTTAGCCTATAAAAGGAGGTCCTAGGTTAGATTAGATATACGTATGCTTTGCTATATCTAAGGTCATACACTTCAAGGTTGAAAAACCCTAATACTGGTTAGAGTATTCGTATTAATAATAATATTGAGGTGTTGAATGTTTATTGTTCTTCTTCTTAAGATTAAGTATTAAATTCCGCGTAATACTTAATAAGTCTTTGTTAAGTCAGTTTCTATAAAGGATCCTTTGCTCAACTGGGATCAACAAGTGGTATCAGAGCTTGTGATCTAGAAACTGAAACCAAGAAGAAGTTTAGTTAAGTTTTATTCAAGTAAGTTAAGATGTCTGACGAAACTCACATGGTTACTGCATCAAAGGTGCCTATGCTCAAGCAGGGTGAGTACCAAGTTTGGAGAATGCGAATGAGGCAATACATTTGTATGATTGATTACACCATCTGGGATGTCGTTAAAAAGGGTGATACTCTTCCTAAGAAGGGTGATGATGGTAAAGAGATAGCCATTGTTAGTGAGGTTGACAAGGCTAAAAGGAAGCTGGAGATTAAAGCTCATAGTATTCTCTCCATGGGAATACCTAATGAGTATGCTTTGGACTTTGAACATTATGAGTCTGCTAAAGAGTTAATGGATGCTATTGAAACAAGGTTTGCTGGTAATGAAGCTACCAAGAAATCAAGGAAGAATATGCTCAAGTATCAGCTTGAAAACTTCACTGCTCTTAGTGGAGAAAAACTTGATGGCACTTATAACAGACTTCAAAAACTCATCAGCCAACTGAAGTTAGTGGACTACAAAGTTGCTCAAGAAGATATCAATTTGAAGTTCATCAGAAGTTTATCACCTGACTGGGCTGTGCATACTGTTGTGTGGAGAAACAAAGATGATTTTGATAAGATGACTTTGGACAATCTCTACAACAACCTGAAAGTTTATGAGTCTGAAAAGAACATAGCAGGATCATCCTCATCACCACAAAACATTGCTTTTGTGTCTACAGGGCATAGGAATTCTCAAGATGTTTCCACTGATACTTATGAAGTAACCATGGCTATTGCTAACAATACCACTGTTGGTGATAATGTCAGTGATGGTGCAATTTGTGCTTTTCTGGCTGATTTAACTACCAGTGTTACTGTCTTGAATCAAGATTTAGATCAAATTGATCCTGATGATCTTAAAGAAATAAATCTTCAATGGCAAATGGCAATGTTAACACTGCAAGCTAGGAAGTTCTTGAGGAGGATTGGAAGACAGGTCAAATATGATGGTCAAAGAAGAGCTGGATTTGACAAAAGCAAGATGGAGTGCTTTAACTGCAAGAAGAAGGGTCACTTTGCTAGGGAATGTCGAGCTCCCAAGAGGATTGAAGGCATCAAGAAGACCACTGAAGAGCCTGCTTCTTCTTCAGCATTGGTTGCTCAAGATGGTATTGGTGATTATGACTGGAGTGATCAGATTGAAGAAGGTCCCAATGCAGCTTTTCTTGTTAGTGAAGCTTCTAAAGAGCGTAACTTTGCTCTTATGGCCTATGCTTCATCTTCTGGTTCAGATTCTGAGGTATCTAATGATTCTAAAAATTCTACTTGTTCTTTTAAATCATGTCAAGATAACTTAGAATCACAAAAGGCTATTATTGCGAGTTTGAGAAAAGAAGTAGATAGACTTTCACTTGATAACTTAGGTTATAAAGTTGGTCTTGAGAGTGTTGAAGAAAAACTTAATTTCTGTATTAAATGTGAGTTTGAGTATGTCGATAAGATTAATATACTAAGTGGTGAAATTGATCTTAAGGACAGAGAAATTAAGATGCTTAAAAGGAAACTAGAGGCGACAGAGAGTGTAAAACAAGAAACCCTAGTAGAAAAAGAAAAACATAATAATAAATATTTTCTAGCATTTTAATTAGTTTTAAATAGTATTAAATTAATAATAAATACATAAAAAGTCTAAAAAATATATTTTCAGTTTTAAAATTAGTTTTATAATATTTTAGATTTTTCTAAGTTATAATTTCATTTTTCTAGGTTAATTTTATATTTTCTTGTATTTAAGTGCATTTTAAATACTTAATAAATAGTTTTTAATTAATAATAATTAAATAAATAGTTTTAAAAATAATTTTCTTTTCTAATAATTTTCTTTTATTATTAGGATTGTAAAAATATCATTTTCATATTTGTAGGCATTTTATTTCTTAAAACTCACGTTTTATTTTGTACGTTTACGTAATTTTATTTAAACGTACGTTTTAGGTTTTAAACGTTCATCGACTTTAAAAATAGTGATAGCGTTTATTTAATATATTTTAGGTTTTTAATTTTCTTTAATTTGCATTTAAGCCCCTGTAATTTATAAACTTTCTCTTTAGGTATAAATATTCCAAAATCCTTACTGATCACTATCCTTAGTGATTATTCGACATCTGTCTGTGTTAAACACCATTCATCCTCCGTGGGACTTAACGACCCAGGAATCCACTATATTCCTCTGATCTTAATTGCATTTGCTTTCTGAGCTGTTTTAAGTTTATTACGGTTGACCATTCACAAGTGGTTGGCTTGTGTGATTAAAGTTGACTGTTCAGGAGCCAATCAAATTTTGGCGCCGCTGCCGGGGAGGCTGTAAGCGTGTTTTAAGCAGTTTTCAGACCCGTACTTGCACATATACCACCTTTTGTAAACAGTTTTTTTGTAAAGTTAATCAAAATCATAAAGTTCATTAACACTTTTCCTAAAGTGTTAACAGCGCCAAAAATATTTTCATTCTTTGTTTTTACAAAATGTTTATCCAAAAATCCAAAAATATTCATCTTTACCCTCTTACCCTTTTTGATTATTTATTCCTTTACCCTCTATCCATTTGATTCTAACTTCTTCTATTCTCATGGAATCTCTCGACTACGACGAATTCTGGAACGAAGTTGAAAAACTTCATACTTTATTACAAATGTCAAGAATTCATGTTGTTCGTAATGATCCATTAATTCTGCGTAGGGAAATGGAACGAGAAACCGGGGTGACAAAGGACCAGGTACTTCCCTCTAATAATGGAGGTGCTAAATACGTCCAACCTACGGTTATCCAAAGATCTAACCCCTCGATTGCTCCTAAGCCGTCTAAAATTGAACCTGCACTTTCACAATTTACGGTTAAAAGCAAACATGCAGAATTTAGATCGGTGACTAGCAAGAATGACTTGCCTAATCTTCACGTTTCTCAAGGACCCGAACCGGAGACCATAACGGAAGTGGTGGAAATTGCTAGCTCTCAGAGCACACCACTTGTCCCACCGCCGGATTTTTCAAAATGTTCTTCGAGACTTAATAGTCATTCGGATCACCATGTTGGTTTTGTTGATTCTTTGAATGAACCGATTCCTTCTCATAACTCTCAAATAGAATCGTTTATTCCTTGTGTCGGTTGTGGTGAGCCTCTTTTTGGTTCACCCTGTCGCTGGTGTACGTGTGTACATTGTGGTAATGATATTCATAACGGGAATTGTTTGTTTTGTGGTTCGAGGAATTCATTTGATTATGATCCTAATTCGAACTCATTTAACGACCCCTCAAAATTTTCCAATTACCCACCACAGCCCGACTTATCTTCATATAATCAACATAACTGCTGTGAATTTGGTGGAGGTCCTCACCAAGGATTTGAGTGTCAATCCAGAAACACGTTTGTCTATGAACAGTTCTCCGGTGATGCTCAGAACTTTGGTTATGCCCAATATCCATATGATTCACCAATCCAGGCTCAACAGTTTTACTGTTGTGATAACTGTGGAGGTCCCCATTTCAGCTCTGATTGTCAAACAGGGAATCCATTTCCTTGTAACAATTACGACTATCCATATCACGACCAACCTCCACAGTGCCAAATGACTCAAACTCCTCAGCAAACCCAACAAGACACTTATCTAGAGCTTCTGGAGTCAGTGAAAAGAACTGAGGAGTTGAGTAAAACAGCATTTCATAATGTTCCCAGTTTTTCTTGTGTATATTGTGGGGGTCCTCATGATGATTATCAATGTCAACCTTCCGGTTTTGACAAATCTCCACTCCCACAATGTCCCGTCATTCAAAATTCACATGAGAAATCCATGGAAGAATTGCTAGCTGAAGAGCAGGCTGCTAAAATAAATTCCCAAATTGCCTTTGAAAAATCTATTAGGGAATCAATTGCAAAAGAAAAAGCAGCCAGATCTAGCTCTCAATTTCGTTTTATTCCTGATGACAGTGATGATGAGGATGCACTTGGTATCCTACAATTTTATAAAGATTCATCAAGTTCATCAGTTGATATCCCAGCAGTTGAGATTCATTCTCAAGCAACTGCCATCACACCTGAAGCTCCCACTCACTCTCTGAACATGGGGGACGAGCATCTTGATACTGTTCCTGAAAAGGAATCGGACGAATTCATAAAGTCTAGTGTTGAGGACCTTGTCCCAATCCCGAGAGAGTCACAGGGAACTTTTGACCATATGTGTGATACCCCTTCCCTTCTTGAGTGTTCAAAAGATCATTTTGAGACTTTCTCTGATTTTAGCGATGATTGTAAATCTTATGGAGACATTGAGAATGTTGAGGCATCACTTTCACATTTTGATGTTGATCCTCTTCTTGAGGAGTTCACCGATGAACTCACTCACATCATTCCACTTTCATCAGAAAGTGATGATGATCTCTTTGATTTCAAAGCCAACCTAGGAGAAATTGAAAGTCTCCTTTTTAATGATCGTTCACTCACTTCTTATCCCAACAGTCCAATAGAGAATGTTAATCACTTTGTTCCTGAAGCGTTCAAAACAACTCTCACTAATCCTCTATTTGAATTCGACTCTGAATTCACTTTAATTTATGAGAATCTACTCTTTGATACTCAGATCGAGGATAGTGATGAGCCCACAATGGAACAAGAGTTCACAAATTCACTTCATGTGAATGATTCTCTTTACGAGGAGTTCTCCTTTGAACTCACTCATATCATATCTCCACCGGAGTATGATAACTTCCACTTTGATCTAGACAAAAATGCTCTTTGTGTTCCGGAGGGAAATGTTCTCAACCATGAGAACTTGCTTGATATCAAAATCCCATCCCTCCCACCCAGAATATGTCTTGATCAAATGAGCTTAAATGATGAGATTCATGATCCAGAAATCATGAATTCTCCTTCTGATGATGATGAGTTAGTCATGATGTTTATCATGATTTTCTTTCTCTTCTTCACCTATCCCGTCGCTTCTCCTGTTCTTCACTCCTTCGAGAATGAAGACACTATTTTTGATCCCGGCATTTTCATTTATCATTTTTGAGCCGGTTCTATGTATATCTCATCGGTGTGGAACTTTCACGTATTTCAATGTTTATACAAACATCTTGAATGAAAGTCCGATGGAGATTGTCTCTTCCACTTACTTCCCCATGAACAATTTAATGCGGGGTCGAGTCAAGCTAGCGACTCGGTAATCAAAAACAGTAGTTAAACATGGGTTTTCACCCGTGTGTACCACCTTAGTGTGGGGGAGATACCCCACATGTTGTATATAGATCTAAAAAATGAATGAAAATTGTAAATATTAAAAAAGAGAATAATTGTTGTGTTTCTACACTTGGCTAGTAATGTTATCTTTTTACGTTCTAAGTTTCGGCATAACAGCCGGTACTTTGAATATTGAGGACAATATTCATTTCTAAGTGTTGGGGGGGGGGAAATTCTGGCGAATTTGATCATAAATGTACCCTTTTAGTCCCTTTTTCCCCCAAAATGGCCAAATTAAAAAAAAAATTTAGTGGAAGTACTATGTACTAAACACAACAAATGGTAATCAGTCCACCATATCTAACCCACATAAGGACTAGCTAATCCAGGAGCAAACGGCTCTTGGTAAAGATATCTCAAATCCGTTTATGGCTTGCAATTTGCCCAAAATTGTATGGTATTCAGCTCACCATATCCTAAAAAGTAAAGAGTTGGCTAGCCCGCAAGTTTATGGCTTGTGGTAAAGGCAGTGGGAAATCCATAATTGGTAATCGACTCACCAAAGATAGTATATATTATCTAAGAGTTGGCTAGTCCAGAAGCAAACGGCTTCTGGTAAAGACAAATCAAATCCGTTGAAAGCTTATGATTTGCTCAAAATCATTTGGTTATCATTGTGCCAAGGTTCTTACTTGAACTGAAACAATTGGCTACTCCAGAAGTAATGGCTTTTGGTAAAGAGATAAAATCCATTAACTTTTCATAAAACATTGCTAGGGACTAGCAATATCTTAGTGTGAGGGATTGATGAGTGTCTAAATACTCATCATTTTTGTACTGTTTAGAATGCCAAAAACATCTGAAAACACTCAGAAATGCATCAAAATGATGAAAATATCACAAATAAGTGTTTTATGTGTTTTAAATGCAAAAATATCAAAATCAGATGAAAAACGTATCAAGTTTGCATAATTGGCAGTTTTAGTCCCCCAAGTTTCAAAAGTTGTCAAAAAGCTAGTCCCTGGTAATTCAAAAACTTGTAAAATGTCATTTAAGGTCCATGGGATTCAAAAGTTGTCAAAATAAACCCTTTAAAGTTTAAAATTTACAAAATGACAACTTTAGTCCCTAAAGTTTGAAAATTGTCAAATATAGTCCTTGGTGAATTTAAAAATGGAAATTTATCAAAAATAAACCTTGTACTATTCATAAATGACAAAATTGGTCCTTATGGTGAACTTTGGAAAAATTACAAGTTTGGTCCCTAGAATATCAAAGTTGACAGTTTTGGTCCTTGGACTTATAAAAATGGAACTTTATGCAAATTTAGTCCTTGTACTAACCATTATTTGCAGGATTGACCCTTGTGATAACCTTGGAAACTTGTCAAATTCAGTCCCTCACTTTTCACAAATTGACAAAGTTGGTCCTTGTTATTACTAAAAACCAAACCGGACCCTTTGTTATTTAATCCAAGTCCAAAACAAATCCAATCCAATATCCAAACCCAAGTCACAACCCGGCCCAGTGTTTTAAAATAAAACACCCCCGCGCCACTGTTCACCATCCCCTACTCACAACACCTGTTACCACTCCTTCTCCTCCATCTGTGCTACCACCTCACCACCTTATCTTTCCCCAGCTCATACCTACCCATCACCATCACCTTTCCACCTTGCAAACCAACCCACAGTGCATTAATTGCTAATACCCACTCAAAGACTTTTCCCGCCAAAACTCCACTTGGACGAATTTGATGAAATAAGAAGATCCAATGGCTAAAAATGGTGGGAAAGTATCAGAGGTCGACAAGGAGTAAAAGAGATCAATATAAATCAAGTTTGGAGCAGAATGGAAGGCTATGTAGAATAGTTTAGTTTTTTTTAATGTCTTAAGTAGTGTAATTTTATTTTTGTATGTCGTTTTAAATTTTTAAGTATTCCAGTGTATGTCTAAGCTTTTAAGCTATGTAATTCAGGTCATTAGTGTATAATAAAGCCTTTGTTAAACATCAATTTCAGTTTTAAGTTCATTTCAAGATTATGCAATTTTCCAATTCGAATTCTCAAAATATTTGAAGATTGATATCAGTTGTTGTCAGAGACTTATAAGCTCATATAAGCTCTTATAAAAGCTTTTCTAAGCTTTAGAATCCTTAAAACTCAGTTTAGATTCAAAATAGAAAAATTCTCAAAAATACCAAAAAAATTAGCTAAAAATAAAAAAATCATGGAGAAGGTACAAGAAAGCTGGAGCAGAGCTGATTTTGGATTGCATTTTGGTTTAGAGCTTCTTGGGAAGCCATAGGGTGTGATCTCAGTTCTCAGTTTTCTGTTTTGTGTCTAAACTCACTTTGTAAGCTATTCCTTTGAAATTTGCAATTCATAGTATAAGTGTTTAAATGTTGCTAATTCCAGTTTTAACCTGTCTCATTATAGTTATTATAAGTTAATTTATAGCTTTTATGGTTTGAAAAGTTGTTTTAGTAAAATAAGCTTCAAAACAGTTATATTAAGGGGTGTTTGGATTTGCTAAGTTAGTGGCATTCTAGCTTATGCTTTATGTTGATTGATGTTGTCTCATGTCATACTAGTATCTATTAGCTTAGTCAAGCATAAAAAACCTGTTCTTGTTTTATAAGAAAGTCAAAATCACCTTAAATCTTTCTTAAGTTCATTACTGTTAAGCTTTTTAAGTGTAAATCTCACCATAGTAGCTTAAAATTTAGTACTTTAGCTTAAAATCATCTTAATATAGCTTATTTTAACATACTCAGTCCATAGAATTGATTATAAGTTCATAAAAGTCAACTTAGTTTACTTCTTTAAAAAGTCAAATTTTCCCTTGTGCAGTTTTTGAATAAAATTCAGAATTTTAGTGTGTGTTTATTATTAAGATTTAGCCTTTACGCTTTTGGGATAGTAAAATTTAGCTGCTTAACTAAATTATAAAAATAATAGTTCATCTTTGCTCAGCTTATTCAGTGCTTATTTTCTAGCTTCTTTTGACCCCCTTTTCAAAATGCATGCCCTGTGCACACACTCAGCATACACTGAGTGTGCACAGGTATCTTACAGCTTTTGCACAAGCTTCATTCAAGCTTGTGAGAAGCTGATTTTTGGTCCAAGTGTAGTAAGCTAGGTGATCTTTAGGTCCCTATATCTGTTTTTCCTTTTAGCTTATTTGTTTAGCCTGTGCATTAGCTTAAAGTAGCACCCCAAAACCTGTTTTTGGCTTTTAAGCTTAATTCACCAAATCTGTGTAGCTTGTACTTTAGAGGTTAAGGCCAGTTGTAACTAGTTGCTTTTGAGTAGTTATAGCTTATTATAGCTTCTGTGTTCATTTGGTACTCATTTGTGGACTTTGGCTTATTTCTAAGTGCTTATTCTTAAGGCAGTTACACTGCAGCCTCATATTCTCACACATAAGCATAGTATTTCATATTTTTCTTAGACTTAGAATAATATTTTAGACTTTTCCTGAATTTTTCAGATTTTTCCATCACTGTTTAGTATTTTTCCTTATTTAAAACAGTTTTTAGTCCTTTTTAAATAGCTTTTAATACAAATAAATCAGAAAAAGTTTTAAAAAATATGTTTTCAATTTTCCTAGATTAAGATAAATATAAAAAGCCAAAAAAATATTTTTCCATAATTTTCTTAGTTTAAAAAGTATTTTCTAGCATTTTAATTAGTTTTAAATAGTATTAAATTAATAATAAATACATAAAAAGTCTAAAAAATATATTTTCAGTTTTAAAATTAGTTTTATAATATTTTAGATTTTTCTAAGTTATAATTTCATTTTTCTAGGTTAATTTTATATTTTCTTGTATTTAAGTGCATTTTAAATACTTAATAAATAGTTTTTAATTAATAATAATTAAATAAATAGTTTTTAATTAATAATAATTAAATAAATAGTTTTAAAAATAATTTTCTTTTTCTAATAATTTTCTTTTATTATTAGGATTGTAAAAATATCATTTTCATATTTGTAGGCATTTTATTTCTTAAAACTCACGTTTTATTTTGTACGTTTACGTAATTTTATTTAAACGTACGTTTTAGGTTTTAAACTTTCATCGACTTTAAAAATAGTGATAGAGTTTATTTAATATATTTTAGGTTTTTAATTTTCTTTAATTTGCATTTAAGCCCCTGTAATTTATAAACTTTCTCTTTAGGTATAAATATTCCAAAATCCTTACTGATCACTATCCTTAGTGATTATTCGACATTTGTCTGTGTTAAACACCATTCATCCTCCGTGGGACTTAACGACCCAGGAATCCACTATATTCCTCTGATCTTAATTGCATTTGCTTTCTGAGCTGTTTTAAGTTTATTACGGTTGACAATTCACAAGTGGTTGGCTTGTGTGATTAAACTTGACTGTTCAGGAGCCAATCATGTCACCTGATTTTACTATGCCTAATGAGAAATTTGTGTAGTTAAGGATACCTAGGAAAAAGAACATATATTGTTTTGATCTTAAAGATGTACTTCCTAATAGGTCCTTAACTTGTTTGTTTGCTAAGGCATCAGTTGATGAGTCTAAATTGTGGCATAGAAGGCTGGGTCACCTTTTCAAAACAATCAATAAACTTGTAAAAGGCAACTTAGTGAGAGGGTTACCTTCTAAGGTTTTTGAGTGTAAGGAACTTTGTGTGGCTTGTCAGAAAGGAAAACAACATAGAGCTTCTTGTAAGTCCAAAACTGTTAACACCATTACACAACCACTGTTTATGCTTCATATGGACTTATTTGGACCTACCTTTGTTAAAAGTTTGAACCATAAGCAGTACTGCCTAGTTATCACTGATGATTATAGTAGATTTTTTTGGGTATACTTTTTGGCTGCTAAGAGTAAGACTATTGACATTCTCAAGAGTTTCATTACTAAGATAGAAAATCTAGTAAACCATAAAGTCAAGGTAATCAGATGTGATAATGGAACTGAGTTTAAGAATGATGTGATGAATCAGTTCTGTATAGCTAAAGGTATAGAAAGACAGTTTAGTATTGCTAGAACACCACAACAAAATGGTGTAGCTGAAAGGAAAAATAGAACACTGATTGAGGCTGCTAGAACAATGTTGTCAGAATCTAAGCTACCAACTACCTTTTGGGCTGAAGCTGTAGGCACTGCGTGTTATGTGCAGAATAGAAGTAAGGTAGTGAAGCCTCATAACAAGACTCCCTATGAGTTGTTACATGATAGGAAGCCAATGATTGCATTCCTAAAACCTTTTGAGTGTCCTGTTACATCTTGAATACCATAGACTACCTAGGCAAGTTTCAAGAAAAAGCTGATGATAGATACTTTTTAGGCTATTCTACTAATAGTAAAGCCTTTAGAGTATACAATAGGAGGACTAGGATTGTTGAAGAGAACTTACATGTTCAGTTTAGTGAAGAGACTCCTAGTGTTGACACCAAAGGACCAGACTGGCTGTTTAACATTGATATGCTAACCAAATCTATGAATTATGAGCCTATCATTGCAGGAACTTCCACTAATGTTAATGCAGGTACACAAAAGGATTCTGATGCAGAAACAAATTCTAAGGAAGCTGATTCTCCAAAGGAATTCTATTTGGTTGAAAAGTGGAAAGCTGGTTCTGTCTCACCCATCATTGATAAACAAGGTCCAACTGATGATGATGTCTTGAATTTTGAAAGCAAAGTTGATCATCATCAAGATAAGGATGAGTTGTTGAAAGATAACTCAGTGTCGGTAGAAGAAATTGAAAGAAAGAAAAGGCATTCTGAAAGCACTGCTAAGCCAAACGAAAGCACGGCTAGGTATAATGAAAGCACTGCTAAGCCAACTTCTACCACTGCCTGTACAAGTAAAACCCTGGCTGCAAGTATTGATGATAGTACTTTCTTTGGACCAACTGCAAAGCCATTATTTGAAGAAGAGGAGTATCCACATGATCCTAACATGCCTGCTTTGGAAGAGATTGATACTCCTACTGATGATGAAGACATGGATGATTTCTTTAATGCTGATTTTACTAATTTGGAAACTGTCATTCATGAAAGTCCAATCACTACCACAAGGATTCACAAGATTCATCCCAAGGAACAAATACTTGGAAATTTGAATACTCCAGTTCAAACAAGAAGCAAGGTTAAGAACACTAAAACCTTTCCTGAGCAAGGTTTCTTTGAAAGATCACTTCACAAAAGAAATAGTCATAAAGATCTGCAAAATTGCATGTTTGCTTGTTTTCTGTCTCAAAAGGAGCCCAAGAGAGTGGACGAAGCTTTGTCTGAAGAAGGATGGGTAGAATCAATGCAAGAGGAGCTTCTACAGTTTAAGCTTCAAGAGGTTTGTACATTGGTTGACCTTCCTAATGGAAAGAGGGCAATTGGGACAAAATGGTTGTTCAAAAATAAGAGGGATGAAAGAGGGATAATGGTAAGGAACAAATCAAGGCTGGTTGCTCAAGGATACACACAAACTGAAGGCTTGGATTATGATGAAGTATTTGCTCCAGTTGCAAGAATAGAGCCTATTAGATTATTTTTAGCATATGCTTCTTTTAAGAATTTTGTGGTGTATCAGATGGATGTTAAAAGTGCCTTTCTATATGGCACAATTGATGAGGAGGTTTATGTTTGTCAACCTCCTGGTTTTGAAGATCCTGATCATCCTGACAAGGTTTATAGGGTGAGGAAGGCTATGTATGGGTTGCATCAAGCTCCTAGGGCATGGTATGAGTGTATGTCTACTTATTTGATGGACAATGGATTTAAAAGAGGGTTAATTGATAAGACTTTGTTCATAAGGAAGCACAAGGATGATATTTTACTGGTTCAAGTCTATGTAGATGACATCATCTTTGGCTCAACAAATAAGGAGCTATGCAAGGATTTTGAGAAACTTATGCATGATAAGTTTCAGATGAGTTCTATGGGAGAACTCACTTTGTTTTTGGGGCTACAGGTTCAACAAAGGACTGATGGTATTTTCATTAGTCAAGACAAGTATGTAGCAGATATTTTGAAGAAGTTTGAGTTTCAGGATGTGAAGAGTGCTAGTACACCTATGGAGACTCAGAAACCACTGCTACCAGATGATGGAAGTCCCAAAGTTGATTTGAAGTTGTATAGATCTATGATTGGATCTTTGATGTATCTTACTGCATCTAGGCCAGATATAATGTTCTCAGTATGTGTGTGTGCAAGATTTCTAGTCACATCCAATACATCACACATGAATGCTGTTAAGAGAATCTTTAGATACCTTAAAGGTCATCCTAAATTGGGCCTTTGGAATTCTAAGGATTCACCATTTTATTTGGTAGCCTATACAGATATTGATTATGCTGGTGCTAGTTTGGATAGGAAATCTACAACTTGAGGATGTCAATTTTTAGGAAACAGACTAATTTCATGGCAGTGTAAAAAGCAAACAATAGTGGCAAATTCTACAACTGAAGCTGAATATGTAGCTGCTGCTAGTTGCTGTGGTCAAGTTCTTTGGATTCAGAATCAATTGCTAGATTTTGGGTACAATTTTATGCATACTAAGATCTACATTGATAATAACAGTACAATTTGCATCATTAAAAATCCTGTTTTACATTCTAGAACTAAACATAGAGATAAGGCATCATTTTATTAGAGATTGTAATGAGAAAAGGTTGATTCAAATGGTAAAAATCCATACTGATTTCAATGTTGCTGATCTTCTCACTAAAGCTTTTGATGTGGGGAGGTTTCAGTACCTTGTAGTTAGTATTGGAATGATTAATCTCTAACTCTCAACTTGTTTTGTAAAAGTTTGTATAAGAATTGTACTCTTATTAGGTGATCTTAGTATTGCTATTTTTGTTCTAACCACTGTTACTTATGTTCAAACCACTGTTTGTTTCTTTGTGTTTCCACTAACCATTTTGCAGAGCTATGGAAGTTAATCACTGGATTGTATGATGCAAGAGAAGTTCAGGAGTTAAGATCAAGTGATAATCATATAGATGGTGTTCATTAAGTCAAGAAACAATCTACAGCTTACAATCAACTTCAAATGAAATAAAAGATGTTGGATCGATGTATTCTAACCAAACTAACTTATGTAGCTTGTAAGGACTTAGTAACCTTGGATAAATCCTAAGTTACTAACAAAGAAACACTGAACTAACTCTATTAAGTATGCGGAATTTACTTAACAAAGCTAAAAAGAATTAACTATAACTTTAATGATTATATTAAAACTCTGAATCTGCTTGTTATACAGATTCTTTAACAACTCTAAAACTCTAATATCGTACTCTCTAAAAACTCTAATAATGCACGTACATCTAATGCCAATCTAGGGGTCCTTTTATTGGCTTAAGGGTAACCCTAGTCGGTTTACAATTACAAACCTTGTACGTCAAGTAATACTAAACTTAAACTTAGAACATTCTAGAATTACAATGTAATCCTTAACGATTTTGCATAGCAGTCCTTTGACCTTGCAGTACTTTGATGATCGAGCAGTACTTTGACTTTATTCTTTAGCAGTACTTTGACTCTTCAACACTTTGACTTTATATATCCCAACAATCCTCCCCTAACTTGAATTCTACTTGCTTGATTTCAAGTTCCTTTATATATTTAACTTTAACATCTTTGTCTTCAAGGATTGTATCTTTATCTTCAGATTTTGTCTTTGTAATCTCTGTGCTTGTATAATCATCATCAAAGTAGTTTTTATCAGTAATTCTTATCAGTAACAATCAGCAAGCTCCATCTTTTCAGCAACATATGACAATTTGTGCATCAGACCATTTAAGTTTCAGTCTATTCTCATCACTTCCAGATGTGTAAACTTCTGTGAGAGGTGAATCATTGAAATTTTAATGGTTTTGTTGTCTCTTTACCAAAGCCATTAACTCTGGAGTAGCCAAATGTTAAGGTGTGTAAGACCATGGTACATTGATAACCATATGATTTTTAGCAAATCATCAGCTATCAACAGATTTGATTTGTCTTTAACAAAAGCTGTACCCTTTTGGACTAGTTAGTTATTTCAACCACGGTGAACTGATTACCATATAAACGGTTTTTCCATAGTCTTTACCACAAGCCATTTTTCTTGTGGGCTAGCCAACTCTTTACATTTGCTGATATGGTGAGTTGATAACCATACAACTTATTAGCAAGTTGTCAACTATATAACGGATTTAAGATATCTTTACCAGAGCTGTTTGCTCATGGATTAGCCAATCCTTTTGGTAAACATGGTGGATTGATAACCTATAATTATAACCATCTCAAAAACCATTTGTTGCTTTTATCCACTGTTTCAAAATATTCTTTACTTGGCAAAAGTTTTCTTTCAAAATCATTAATTGGTTTAGTGCTGCAAGCAGTACTTTGATTAAAGTACTGTTTGTTCAGCAGTACTTTGAATAAAGTACTAATTTTTCAAAAATTTATATAATTATAAATCATACAAGTATTTATGCTTCATCATCAGCCATCGTGGTCCATTTGATGAATAATTCGATGACCATTAGTGCTGTGTCATTCTCCTCTTCAACTTTTATTCCATGATCTAACATTCTTCTCATAAGCTCTGATGTGAGTGGATATCTTCTTGCTACTAACATATGGATCATGGTTCCCTCTTCTAACTCCAAAACATGCACTCCAGATTCATCAAAGTATCTCCAGCTATTAATCTCCCATACTTCTTGATTATTCCATATAGCATCAGTACTTGTTTCCTCTGTTTCCCAGATAGTTGTGAGATCTCCAAGCAATACTAGACCAATTCCTTCTGATGGAATGTGTTCAAAATATTCTTGCACCAGTTGGTATAAATGAAACAAATCTTCTCTGTTGATGATGTACAATATATCCCATAGCAAATTAAATGTTCTGAAACATTCATCCTCTCTATGAAACATCAGATAATCTCCATCTTGTTGTGATTCTACAACTTCAAAAGTAGTTATCTTTGATTTCTTTACAGCATCAGCATCTTTGGACTTTGGATGATCAAAATCGACAACTCTTATATAATTTCTCAGCTCATCAACTGTGTCTGATCTTAACTCAATCTTCTTTGATAACTGTTCAGCTTCAGTTGTTCTTTTTCTTTTTAAGCTTCTTTTAGTATCATCCTTCTTTTGCTTATCATCATCTTTAAAATCTTTAATACTATCAACTTGCTTTTGATAAGCTTCTCTTACCAATTCATACAACTGTTTCATCTCAAAATAGTTCAGCTTCTGTAATCATGTATACCCTTGACTTTTCAAATAAGCCATCATAACATTTCTTTCCTTAGCCTTACTCATTGGTCTTCTAGGTATAGAAACTGACTTTTCTGATATAACAACTTCAGATTCCTTCACTGGTTGAGAAACTTCAGCATTCAACTCAGCTTGTAACTTGCTAGCAGCTGCTTCATTCTTAGCCACTTCAATAGCTCTAATTTCAGCTAAAGTGAGCTTCTTCTTCTTTGTTTCAACCAATTTACCTTTACCTTTGTCTTTAGGATCTATCACTGGTTGAGATGCTTGTGGTTGTTCTTCAGCAACTCCTGGAATGGTAACACCTCTTGGTCTTGTCATACTCTGTAATATCTCAGTAATTGTCTCATCATCACTTGCAGTATGAACTACTTTGGGTGTATCAGTTTCTTCTTCTTGTAGAATAGTTGATGGACCAGCTTCTTCTTCAAAATTAAGTGTCCTTGGTGTAATCAGCTCTTGTCTATGTATACCATTAAGAGTAGTACCTTGATCAGCAGTACTTTGTACACCAGTACTTTGAATTTTAGTTCTTGCAGGCTCAGTACTTTGAATGTCTACTTGTGCTTAAGTACCTTGAGGTTCATCTTCTTTTTCTTCATAAAACTCAGCATCTTCTTTCAAATTATCTTGCTCCATATTCCTCCCTAATTGGATAGAAGATTGCTGTTGAACCTTTTTGCCTTTGGAAGTCTTCTTAAACTTCTTCCCTTGTCTCTTTTGTGACTTGACCCATAATCGATGATGTTGAACCAGAGGCCATACAAAAGACTTTAATCGTCGAAACTTGGTCTGCAATTTTGATAGCTGTGCAGCTTGAGCTTCAGAAGCTTTCTTCAATTTCACTAACTCCCTTGTTAAAACATAATTTTCCAAAACCAATCCCTCAGGAGGTATAGCATACTCATCACCTCCAGATGATGGTGGATTGATTTCTGGTTCTGAGTCAGCATGTTCAGTATGTGGTGGAGATGGTGTAAGTGAAACTGCAGTATCTTCTTGTGCAGCAGTACCTTGTGAAGAAGCAGTATGTTGAGAAGCAGTACCTTGAGGTAATGTAGTATCTTCTCGTTCTTCACTTGTAGCAGCTTCATCTCTAACTGCCCGTAAACAAATCACTCTTCCTAGCCATGAAAGTGAAAATCTTGGCAGGTTGTACCACAACAGGTAATAAGCTTGAAGGCTTTGGTACATTATGAAGTTGTTTATTCAAGAAGACTTGAATAAATCTTGGATACATCAACCAGCGTGATCCATGAGAAATGTGTGATAGCATACCATCTAGAATTAGCCTTGAAAAATTAAAAATACGATTTGTAGCCAATCCTACTAAAGCATATGCTATATTAGATCTAAATTGCTCCCATGAAGTACTTTTAGAACTGATACAATGAAGTAGGACATGAACCAAGTACTTCCAATGTGGACTAAATAAGGGTTTCTTGAATGTAGTTTCCGTCAAAGACCCTTCATACCCAATGTTACTTAAAGTATCCCAAAGAAGCTGTTTATCAAAACGTATAGCCCCTTCTGCATCATCAAATAAGAGATCTTCTCGAATTGAGGCTTCAGTAATTCTCACAATCCTTCCAGCAACTTTAGCCTGTATATAGGACTCATCATTCTCCGTGTGAGATCTAGCAGTCGCCCAAAATTGTTGAATCCATGGCTCAATAATATCTGGTTCAACCAAAAGCGCATAACTGATTGGAGATCCAGTGAGAAAATCAATAATGTCATGAAACGTGACATTAGCTTCAGTTTTATCCAAATTAGCCACCATGTTGTGTTTAGACACTGTGTTTCGATTCGCCATTGATTGTGTGTTATCAAAGAAAGTGGTTGATGAATAGGTATTGTGAAAGAGAGAGAAATATGAAAAAGATTGTTAAGTATAAAGATGAGAGGGAAATTCGGAGAGTAGTTATTTATAGGTGAGATTTAGAAAATCACAGCTCATAATAACAAAGTTACCGTTATTTGAATTTTACCCCTCTTTTTGACCGTTGGAACAGTACGTTGATAAGACAAGCAGTGCTTTCCACGTGTGCAGTACTTTCCAAAGCAGTACTTTCAGTGCAGTACTTTCATATAACCAAAAAGCAGTACTTTTCCATTCTCCTCTTTATAATTGCAAAAACACCAAATAGGCATTGGATTGCCTCCCCTCAAACAATGCATAAGACTGTCTAACAAATGAATCAGTCCTCCCCTTAAAGATAGCTTAATAATTAATCATTCCAATACTCACCACCAAGTGATTGAATCTTGAAACATCAAATCCTTTGGTGAGTAGATCAGCTACATTATCATCTGTGTGAACCTTAACAACATTAATGAGCCTATGCTCATAACAATCTCTGATAAAGTGATGCCTAATCTGAATGTGCTTGGTCTTGGAGTGATAATCTGGATTCTTCACAATGCAAATGGTACTCTCATTATCAATGTTGATGGGAGTATTCTTGAAGTTGAACCCATAATTCAAAAGCTGATTCTGCATCCACAAGACTTGTCCACAACAGCTTGCAGCAGCCACATATTCTGCTTCAGTGGATGATGTTGCTGCAATAGTTTGCTTCTTACATTTCCAGGAGACTAATCTTCTTCCAAGATACTGGCATCCTCCAGGATTTGATCTTCTATCATAGTTATCACCTGCATAATCACTATCTAAAAAAGCTTCCAAGTGAAAAGGTGAATCCTTTGGATACCACAACCCCAACTTAGGTTGTTGTTTCAAATAACTAAAAATTATCTTCACTGCATTCATATGAGAAACCTTAGGTGAGACTTGATATCGTGCACATAAACAGACAGCAAACATGATATCAGGCCTAGATGCAGTTAAGTCATAAGACAGCCAATCATAGATCTGTACAACTTGACTTCAACAGGTTGACCATCTTCTTCCTTGCCCAATGAGTTGATAGACTTGATAGGTGTAGTGAATGGCTTCATAGCATCAAAATTGAACTTCTTAAGAATGTCAGAGACATACTTATCTTGACTTATGAAAATTCCCTCCTTTGACTGTTTAACTTGTAGCCCCAAAAAGAAAGTCAATTCACCCATTGAACTCATTTGAAATTCATGTTGCATCAACTGTTAAACTCCTTTACCATGGACTGTTTTGTAGCTCCAAAGATGATATCATCTACATAAACTTGAACCAGCATGATATCCTTCTTATCTCTCTTAATAAACAAAGTCTTGTCAATAGCTCCCCTCTTGTAACCATGTTGCAATAAGAAAGTAGAGAGCCTTTCATACCAAGCTCTAGGTGCTTGATGAAGGCCATAAAGAGCCTTAACAACTTTATAGACTTTGTTTGGATGTGCAGGATCTTCAAAACCAGGAGGTTGTTTGACATAGACCTCCTCTGTAATCGTACCATAGAGAAAGGCACTCTTGACATCCATTTGATAAACCTGGAAGCCCATATATGATGCAAAAGCAAGGAATATTCTGATAGCTTCTATCCTTGCTACAGGAGCAAACACTTCATCATAATCTACTCCTTCTTCTTGTATGTATCCTTGTGCAACTAACCTTGCCTTGTTCTTGATTACATTCCCTTTTTCATCTCTCTTAACTCTGAAAACCCATCTTGTACCAATAACATTCTTGCCATCTGGTAGATCACATAATACCCAGACTTCTTGAAGTTTGAATTGAAGAAGTTCTTCTTGCATGGGTTCAACCCAACTCTCTTTAGTTAATGTTTGAGCTATATTCTTGGGTTCTTCTTGAGAGATAAAGCAAGTGAATAAGCATGTTTGGTGATCCTTATGATTCAACATGTTCTGTTTATAGACAAAGCTAAGTAAAGCATTATGTGGTTTAGAAAAACCTTTAGCTTTGGTCCTTGTAAGCACTCCAGAAGTAGAAGGTCCAATAATTTGATCAGTAGGATGATTCTTATGTACTCTTAAGATAGGAGTTTGTGGAACTTCAAGATTATCACCCAAATTTTTGAAATCATCATCTTCATTGGAATCTGAGAAAATACCTTCATCTTCAAACTCATAATCAGTATCTTCTAGGCTAGGCATGTTAGGATCATCCAAATCATCCAAAGTGCTATCAACAGGTGCAACAGTACTTTGATCCAAAGTATTGTGAGGGTGTTCTGTAGACTTACCCTTTTTCTTTGCTTCTTCAAAATCTCTTCTTTGATCATCATCATAAGATTGTGCTACTACATCTTGAAAAAGGAGGTTATTAAGTTCATCTTGTATAGCTTGATCTTCAGCAAATAATGAAGACTTTGGTTCATTAGTACTTTTCTCCTTCTCGACAGTTATAGGTTCTTCATCAGGAACAACATCAGGTCTAATGTTGACTCCATCAACAATGTACTGTAAATCATCTTCCTTGTGATCTACTTGATTTTCTTCTCTAACAGGTACATAATTCATAGAAGGAGTCAAAACCTCAAGATCAAACATCTAATCAGGACCTTTACCCTTCTGATTTTCTTGATCTTCTAAAAATTCAACATGAAGACAATCTTGAACCTTCTTGGTGACTCTGTTGTACACTCTAAATCCTTTGCTGTTGGTGCAGTATCCCAATAAATATCCTTCTTCAGACTTGCCATCAAATTTTCCCAGATTATCAATTGTATTAAGAATAGTTAGAGGGCATCCAAAAGGCTTCATAAATCGAATGTTGGGTTTGTTTCCCATCAGCAACTCATAAGGTGTCTTCATCTGAGGTTTAGTGACTGATACTCTATTCAACACATAGCAAGCAGCACTTACAGCTTCAACCCAAAATTGAATAGGTAATAAAGAATCTGCAAGCATTGTTCTGGCTACTTCAATCAAAGTTCTGTTCTTTCTCTCTGTAACACCATTCTGATGTGGAGTTCTAGCAATACTAAACTCCCTCTTGATCCCTTTCTTGGCACAAAATTCTTCCATAAGATTGTTCTTGAATTCAGTCCCATCTAATACCTCTTACTTTGAGTCTCAATTGATTTTCAAGGGCTATTATGAGATCATGAATAACATCAAACGTTTCATCTTTAAAACCCAAGAAAAATACCCAACTAAATCTACTGCAATCATCTGTCACAACCAGACAGTACTTCTTCTTGTTTAGACTAGCAACAGAAATAGGTCCAAACAAATCCATGTGCAGCAGCTCCAAAGGTTCTCTAATGGTTCTTTCCTCAATCTTCTTGCATGAAGCTTTATGCTGTTTACCTTTCTTGTACGCCAAACATGAGTGATCATTCCTGTATGTTTTGGAAGGTAAACCTCTAACTTAATTTCCTTTGACCAACTTGTTGATATTCTTGAAATTTACATGGCCTAATCTTCTGTGCCATTGATGTGCTTCTTCAAGTGTTGCCTTCGTAACTAAACAACTTGCTCTTCCAGAAGAGTGAAGACTCTTCATATCCAGGCTATACACATCATTAGTTCTTGGTACTTTCAATATTACCAAGTTATCATCAACAAGCTTGAATTTAGGGGAAAGAATGAGACATTATATGTCAGTGAATAACACAGGGTGCTTCTCGTCACAGATCTGAGAGACTGACAAAACATTGAATTTGAGCTCCTTCACATAGCGAACATTCTCAAAATCTATGCTTCCTGACTTGATAGTTCCTTTGCCAGTTATTCTTCCTCCACTAGCATCATTCCCAAATGAAACTCTTCCTCCACAATAGGATCTAAAATCTGACAGAATCTCTTTGGCTCCTGTCATGCTTCCAGAGCAACCACTATCCACAATTAGATGATCTTTAAGCTCCTCTTCTGGGTTGCCCTGTACAAAGATAAAAGAGTTAGTTAATTTTAGGAACCCAAGCCATTACTGACTTGTGTTCCCCTTGTGGAGTTACATACTTAAATTCTTTAAGTATGTAATTCCCACTATCTTTAAGCACATGATCAATTATCTTTGGTTGTTCAAAAACATGTGTTGGTTTTTCAATAAAAATCTCTTTTTCATCCAAGTTTTCTTTATTATTTTCAACAAAAATCTCTGGTTCACCCACACTTGCTGAAAGTACTGTTTGTTCCCCACCAGTACTTTCCTTCTTAACCCATTTGGTTTTAACTTCTGGTGTAGAGTCCCTTGATCTAGCTACTTTCTTTGAGTTGAAACGTCTTCTAGATTGATAGTAATTAGATCTCTTAGGGTTTTTATTCCAAAAAGTGTGAGCAGTACCTTGATTGTTTGAAAATCTAGCAGTAGTTTGAGAAGGTACTGGTGATTTTGAAAAAGATCGTCTCTGGTGAGGGTACCTATGGTCTTGTGAGAAATTGTTGTGGTTAACCCTATGTGAATGATTCCAGACTGGTTTATTCTCCCTTGGTTTTTGGTTGGCAGATCTGGTCTTTGGGAATTTGCTTAGGTATTCTGAGTGAAAGTTACAGTGCTTAATCAAATGATCAGGACTGTAACAAACAAAAAACAATTTTTGGCCCATACTCCCAAAATTTCTTCCTTTAGGTCTATGATTAAAAGTATCCTGTCTTTTTGGTGAATGATGAAAACTGTTTTGACCAAAATTATCCCAAAAAGGTTTAGCAGTATTTTGAAAAGGTTTTCTTAAAGGTACTGCTGATCGTGCAGCAGTACTTTGAGTTGAAGGTACTGCTTGACTCTTAACATCATCAACCTTAGGTTTTTCAACTGTTTCTTTTTGGGTTTCAGAACTAGATTTTCCTGTAAGCTTCTTTCTAAACTCTAAGTTGTCTACTCCAAAACGAGAAACATCTGCCCTAAGTGGTTGAAAACTACCAGTGGGATGAGGGATTGCATGATAACCATTGTCTTTCTTAAACTCTGGAGGTATTTGACTAATTGATTCCTCATCACTAGATGTGTTATCTACATAATTGATGAGTTCATCATCACTAGTTGTTATATCCTCAAAATCAAGTTGGTTCTCATTACTAGGTGGGTTTTCCTCTATGATACTAAAGTCCATACCAAATCCTAGTCCAGTTCTAATGTAAGCTCTTCTCTGTTTTTCAACATAACTAACATGAGAAAGACCAGATTGTCCCCAAGAAGCAAATTTTTCTAACAAATCATCCCTTTCCTTAGTCAGCTTTTCAATCTCTGAAATCTTACATCCTAACTTCCATTCACTTAATTTTAACTGATAATCCTGTTGTTCATACTTTTCTGCCCAAGCCATTTCATTATTTTCATGTGTTATTATTTTGGCTTCCATAGACTCTAAAGTGATTTGGTAACCAGCTACCTCTGACCTAGCCCTACTATAGTTATCTCTTTCAGTTACATAATCATTAAGCACTTTTTGATAAAAATTATGACACTTAGAGCATACCTCAGAGATAAGGGGTAAACTTGGTGAAGTAGCTACCATAGCAAGCAGAACATGTTCATCTTCATTCTCCATGCTCCAATCAAAACTTCCTAGACCATCTCTGGATTCCAAAGCAGCATGTCCAGGTTCCTCATCAAAAGTTGTGCTCCAATCAAACTCTTCCACTGATTCTTCTACTGCTACCATACAATAGGTTATTGGTTCATCATCAAACTCAGCACTCCAGTCAACCTCTGACAGATTCTCTTAAGCAACCAAAGCTTTTGTTTTAGTTATATGGATTTCCTTTAGTTCAAGCTTAGGTTTGTCAGTCATCCTGTTTACTTGATATTTAGCAAACTTGCATTCCCTTGCAAAGTGTCCAGTCTTTTGACAGTTAAAGCATTCAATCTTTGACTTGTCAAAGTTGATACCCTATTTGGGTTTGAAGTCAATGCCTCTTCCTGTTTTCTTTATGAACTTCTTGATCCTAGCAGTGATCATAGCAACTTGCCACCTAGTATCAATTTCTTCAAGAGCATCCTCTTCAATTTGTGACAAATCCTCTTCATAAGTAACAGGTAAAGTGGCTTGGTGAGCAAAGAATGAGCATATGACTTCATCAGAATGGATGGTGTTTGTTGGTGATGATGTGGGGTTGGTCATGGTTGTGATAGAATGAGCAGGATATGCAGTACTTTGGGAAACAGTACTTTGAGTAGGGTAAGCAGTACTTTTAGTGGAAGTACTGCCTCTATTTTCAGAAGACATAAAAGCTATACTGTGAGACTTTGAACTTGTTTGGCCATTCATCTCATGCTCATACACCTTCAGATGGTTGTAAAGATCATCAAAGTCCATAGTGTCTAAACCAGGTTGTCCTCTGATCATAGTTGCAATCACATGCCATGTCGATGGAAAACTCCTTAAGAACTTCAGATTTGCATCTTCAACAGATACTTCTGCTTTGTATAACTCTAGCATGCTAAGGAGATTTTGGAATCTATTATAGGCAGCATCAAGACCTTCTCTTTCACCAACAGTGAAAGTTTCAAACTGTTGCTTCAACAAATTTCTGTGCATCTTCTTGGAAGCATCATTTTCTCCAAATCTAGTCTTGAGAGCAGCCCATAGTTGTTTTGCATCCTTAGCATCATGGAATTTGAGTAGGTGACCATCAGGGATAGCAGACAATAGGATGTTGAGAGCCTTTTCTTGATTTCATATAGTTGCTGCTGGTAAGACAGCCTTGGGTGGTTTAGGTTGTCCAGGAATCTCTACTGGTTCTGCAACAACTTCATTACCATTGACAATTACATTCCATAGTGCATGGTATGTAATGGCAATGTACTGCCTCATCTTCATGCTCCATAGATCGTACTCTCCCTTCTTGATAATAGGTATTATGAGTGAGGTGATGGATGGGGGTAGTGCAGCTTCAGTCGACATCTTTAGGGTTTGTTATTAACTTGGTTTTAAGGGTTTCTTCTTAATCAGAGTTTCCACACAAGCTTTGATACCACTTGTTGGATCGATGTATTCTAACCAAACTAACTTATGTAGCTTGTAAGGACTTAGTAACCTTGGATAAATCCTAAGTTGCTAACAAAGAAACACTGAACTAACTCTATTAAGTATGCGGAATTTACTTAACAAAGCTAAGAAGAATTAACTTTAACTTTAACGATTATATTAAAACTCTGAATCTGCTTGTTATACAGATTCTTTAACAACTCTAAAACTCTAATATCGTACTCTCTAAAAACTCTAATAATGCACGTACATCTAATGCCAATCTAGGGGTCCTTTTATAGGCTTAAGGGTAACCCTAGTCGGTTTACAATTACAAACCTTGTACGTCAAGTAATACTAAACTTAAACTTAGAACATTCTAGAATTACAATGTAATCCTTAACGATTTTGCATAGCAGTCCTTTGACCTTGCAGTACTTTGATGATCGAGCAGTACTTTGACTTTCTTCTTTAGCAGTACTTTGACTTCAGTACTTTGACTCTTCAGCACTTTGACTTTATATATCCCAACAAAAGATCATCCCTAACATCTATTACAAAAGCTGGTGGATATACATGACTAGTACGATGAAGAAGCTGAAGATGAAAATGGAAGGATGGATTGATGAAAACGTTGGTGGATGCATTTGTGATATGAGAAATCTTCAGTTGTTCCATCTACTCCATCCTCCCTTTTCCCTTTCCCTTCACCTCTGCACCCTTGCCCTTTCCCTTCCTTCCATGGTTTGAAGTACCAGATCCTGGAGCAGGAAGACCAATCACCACCTCTCTTGTCTGGGAGTGGTTATGATTACCTTATCTGAAACTGCAGCAGTGGTTTCAAGAATACTATCCATGGTTGCAGACACACTATCAGTGGTTGTGTCCTGCATCACACTATCTTCTACCACAGTCTTCAAACTTTCAAGAACAGCTTCATTCCCATCTTTATCAGATACCAAAAATTGTTCTGCTTGATCTCCACTATCCACATCCTCATCCATATGCACATCTACAGCCTCCCCTGAATTCATGCCTTTACTCCTCCCTTGTTTGGGTACATTCTCCATATTCACAGTTGGAGAAGAGTCCACCTTCTTTTTCAACTTTCTCATATGCCTTAAAACAGCAACCCCAGGTCTTCTCACTTTCTCCAAAACAAACACCCTGTGCTTCAGCCTCCTAATCTCTTTACCCTGAAACACAGCCAACTCTTGAAGACTTGAGATTGTATCCTCCATTTTGGTACTTTTAGCCGTCAATTCATTTAATCGTTCAAGAATATCCTCCCCACTTCGACCTGTGTTAACTGGTCCGAGAGGTGGTTCATTGGAAAAGTCGTCATGTACCAGTTTAGGATCCGTCAATTCATTTTCATGTTCCAAACTATCCTCATCACTTCAAGCTGTGTTAACTGCTCTGAGAGGTGAATCCTTGGATAAAGTAAACATAGCACCAGACCTTTCCTGATCATCTATGCACCCTAAGTGAGCCAGTTGGCTAGGGATTCCTCCACCGGTGGTAAGTTCCAAGGAACTATCCACATTAGGAGTTGCCAAAGGTTGGGTCTTAATGATGTTTCCACTATCCTGACCAGCATCTAAGCATGAATCAGTAGTGGAAGCCCTTCCAATCATGTTACCTCCACAACTTGTGACAGCCTCATGAACAACACCACTAACACCAGCTTGAGGTAGCTTGGTGCCCTTCTTCCTCCTAGTCCACAAAATTGGTTTAACAGTGGTTTGGGTTTGACTAGCAGTGGGTTGAAATTCACTAACAGTGGGTTCAAGTGTACTATCAGTGGGTTGAGGTATACTAGCAGTGAGTTCAAGTTTTATGGGTTGGGATTCAAGACCTTCATCAAACTCAGGAATAGTAGGCAAAGTAAGCATATGTGGGAATAAAGGAACATCTCTTATTTGAAAATTAGGATTCTGATTCCTCATAAGTGCAAAGACCTTAGGAAGCATATAATGCACTTCATACTCCCTAGAATGCTCAACAGGTTCTTCTATTTGACTTTCCACAATCAGTTGCACAAACCTAGGATATAAGTAATATTTACCCTTTTTCCTAAGATTCTACACAAACCCTTCATAAATCATCCTAGACCAATTAAATTTCCTTTCCTCAGATAGACAGATAACAGCAGTAGCAATTTTGGAGGGAAAGTCATCAAATCCAGTGGTCTTATTACTTATACACATCAACAAGGTATGTATCAAAAACTTCCATTGTTGTGAAAACATGCCCTTAAAAAAATTTACCTTGTCTCCCCTGTGAGTATATCCTAGCCTCGCTAAACCTTCAAAAATCTCAGCATCATAAAGATTAACTACACCATCAGCATCATCTAACTTCAAAACCCCTCGAATAATCTCCTCATCAACTAAAATCGCATTCTCATCCACCACAGTACTAAGAACTTCCACCCCATTGACCTCTTCAAGCTTAGCATTACCCCAGAATTGATGTATATAGGCTTTAAGGATGGTTGGTGCTACAGTTAATGCAAAGTGAATAGGACTGTGAATAAGGAAATCAATCATTTGATGAAAACCTTCGGAGCGATTTTTTTTTATCAAATTAGCAACTAGGTTATGGGAGTTGGAGTATAGGTTCGGCATGATGATTGATGATGTGAGTGATGTGGGATTTGTGAATTGAACAGATGGAAGTGGTTTGGGTTTATGTAAAGCGCCAATTGGAAGTGATCTATTAGTGATTTGGGGATATAAATGTGTTTTCTCCAAAGTTACCAAACAGCCCCTCAAGTATCCAAAAATCAGCAACATGCTAGCAGTGGTTTGAAAACCTCTATCAGTGGTTTGAAAGACACTAGCAGTGGATACAAAATTACACTCCAATCAGTTGACCAAGAGATACAACAAGCAAATCTTTGCCAAAAATAGTGATATCCATAAAAATATGAAGGATTACATCTTTTTTTTTCTTTTTTCTTTTTTTTTCTTTTTTAAACAAATCAGCAAAAGCTCCAAAAGCTCCAAAGTATATAACAATCCTTCATACCTGCATATCATAAACATAAACCAAACACTGATAATATAGTTAAGGTTAGCAGTGGTTAGAGAACTAGAAGTGGATTCAAAGATGATACTAGCAGTGGTTAGACCAGGACTAACCACCCAGTCAATAAGTCAACTTCCAGTCATTTATTTCTTTTCCAAAGTCAAATAACTTCATTAATTCCTCAACCACTTATACCTTCCCCTTATATACTTACGCCTATAAGAGAATCCCAATGCACAAGAAACACATACCAATTTCCCCTAATTTACTTCAAAACCCTAATTGCTCAATAAGTCTACTATCAGCAACAACAATCATGTCTAGCAAACCATAAATCATCAATCTAACCTCCTCATCCTCCTCCTCATCATCATCATCATCATCATCATCATCCAGTGATGATTCACACCCATTGTTTCGATACCCTCATCAAGATGAACCTCGACCTTCAAAGTCCCTCTTTCTCCCTTCATCTGAAGATGATAGTGTAGTGGATCCAAGTGATTCATCTAGGGGTTCTGATGACTCCACTGAGCGTCTAGAACCAATCTTCAATAGATTGGTGGGAGAGGAAGCGGAGAGGACAACAGCAGGTGGAGAGAAGCCACAATCTTCACAACCCTACCCCAACCAAGGCCACGTGCCAGAAATCCACCACTCCCACAGACAAGAGAGGTGGTGATTGGTCTTCCTGCTCCAGGATCTGGTACTTCAAACCATGGAAGGAAGGGAAAGGGCAAGGGTGCATAGGTGAAGGGAAAGGGAAAAGGGAAGATGGAGTAGATGGAACAACTGAAGATTTCTCATATCACAAATGCATCCACCAACGTTTTCATCAATCCATCCTTCCATTTTCATCTTCAGCTTCTTCATTGTACTAGTCATGTATATCCACCAGCTTTGGTAATAGATGTTAAGGAGGATCTTTTATTTCATTTGAAGTTGATTGTAAGCTGTAGATTGTTTCTTGACTTAATGAACACCATCTCTATGATTATCACTTGATCTTAACTCCAGTACTTCTCTTGCATCATACAATCCAGTGATTAACTTCCATAGCTCTGCAAAATGGTTAGTGGAAACACAAAGAAACAAACGGTGGTTTGAACATAACCAACAGTGGTTAGAACAAAAATAGCAATACTAAGATCACCTAATAAGAGTACAATTCACCTCTCTTGTCTGTGTGAGTGGTGGATTTCTGGCACGGATAGTATTCTTGAAACCACTACTGCAGTTTCAGATAAGGTAATCATAACCACTCTCACTTTAAACTTACCCACTGCTATCATAACCACCTCTACAATTGTTACAACCACCTCTGTATTACCACCTAAATTTAAAGAAGTTGAGAAGGAAGTTGCAAGTACATTGATCAATCTAAGCAAAACCTCAACTAACCCTACACCCATCATTGCATCTGTTCCATTATCTCTTAAATCTACTGCAACCAAACCCAAAGGTAAAAGTTTAGTTATTAATGAGTCTTTGAAGAAGAAGATGGTTCAACTAGACATTGGAAAGGGTAAAGGTATTGCAGCACTAGTTTTGAAGTTTAAAAGTGTAGAAGAACATATTGCTTATGATGAAGAGTATACAAGAAGCATACAAGCTGAAGAGGAAGTAGCTGCAGAAAAAGAAAAGCAAGAAGAGGAGGAGGCTACTCAGAAATGGTTAGCTAAATGGTATGAAACACAAAACTATCTACAAGCTTCTAATCAAATACAGGATGAGTATACTACTCAAGAATGGGCATTGTTATCTATTGATGAAAGAGCTAGAATCTTGGGTGAATGGGTAAGGAGGATCAGTAAGGAAAAGAAGCAAGTTAAAAGGCAGAAACCTCCTACAAAAGGTGAGATGAGGAATGTACTGATGATGATTATTAAGAATTCAGGCATATATATTTCTGAAAATCTTAGTAAATGTTCATTTGAGAGAATTCATGAGCTTTATCTGATGTGCATGAGGATTAATAATGATGATTTTCTTCCAATGAATTCTGAAAAAGAAGAAGAGTGGATCAAAAGTAGACAAAAGAGAAAATCTGAGATAAAGGAGACATCTGGTTCTAAAAGAATGAAAGAAGTGAATGAAGATGGTAATCAAATTATTTCTTATACATTTGAGCTTAATGGAAGTGAATGATGTTGGAAAATTCAAAGAGTCAGTAATGAAGTTTCTGAGTTTGAGAAATTTTCACAGATGCTTCAATATCTGGATAGAGATAATTTGATGAATCTTTGGAATCTTTACAAGAATAAATTTGGTGATGTATGTCCAGATAACTATCATGAGAGAATGGTTTATCATAACTTGAAGATCTTGTTTGAACCTACTCATGATGAACCTGAATGGAAAGGACTCTACAATGGTCATGTTACAAGATGGTTTTTATATCAATCTTGTGGAGTTCATGTGCTAACTGTGTCTGGAGAAGTTATTCATATGCTTGCAGAAGGTGATTATCCTAAATTGAATAATTATCCAAGAGTTATTACTCAGATGGTGAAGCCTGGTGGTTTAAAGATGTTGAAGCCCTATGATGATCAAGCATACAGTTTATTGCTGAAGTATGAGCAAATTCTTAAAACTGATAAGTGTTTGGATACATCCTCCAATTCAGGTGTTTTGAGCTTAAAGGAAAATTGAGAATTCTATTTGAATGTATCAAGTTTAGGGGAGGATTGTTGGGTTTTAGGTTCCTCAGATCATGAATTATTCTAAGCATTGGAACTTCAGACAGAGTTAATGAAACCACGGACAGAAGAATGAATCCACTGCTGATGTGAAACCACGGCTAGTAGTAATATAGAACCACTGCTAATGTATTGTAAGCACTGCTAGTTTTGTATAGTCGGTTTAATATTTTGTATTAGATAAATATGGAAAAGATATTTATCTTGTAGGTTACGTATTGTATTATGTAAAGGACTCCTTAGCCTATAAAAGGAGGTCCTAGGTTAGATTAGATATACGTATGTTTTGCTATATCTAAGGTCGATACACTTCAAGGTTGAAAAACCCTAATACTGGTTAGAGTATTCGTATTAATAATAATATTGAGGTGTTGAATGTTTATTGTTCTTCTTCTTAAGATTAAGTATTAAATTCCGCGTAATACTTAATAAGTCTTTGTTAAGTCAGTTTCTATAAAGGATCGTTTGCTCAACTGGGATCAACAGAAACTTAACAAAAGAAGAAGCGTTAATAATAAGGGAGGCAACGTGTCCAGCATCAAACTCAGTATCCCTAGGAGTGGCATCCTTAGGAAGATTTCCCCCAACAAAGAAATGATGAATAGAAGGACAAGCAAAAGAGTCAACCCAGAAAAATTGATCGTTCCAACTCTTACGACAATCAAGGGGTTTGGTATAACAAACACCAAAGCTATCAACGCGTTTACTAAAAGAAAGCCAGCCATGCTTTTGAGACAAAACAAAGAATCTCAAATTGAGAAACTTTAGCAGCACCGATGACAGAAAGCTGCGATATATGAATATGATAGTAGTCAAGAATTGAAACAAGAAAAGAAGACAAGGGGAGGCGAAAAATATCAAACTCTAAAAAACGGGTATAAACGCCGATCTTCCCATTCGGCGCTGCCCGAATACTTTGGTCAGGATCAGACAATTCCGGATAAACAAAGCGTGGAATTGAATAATCAATACAGAAACACTCAAGTACCTTTTGTGATAGTTTAGATTCGGTAAATGAAAAAGTACCCATAACGGAAAAAGAAAAAGGGAATCAAGAACCTTACCTGAATGAGGAACTTGGAAGGCAGATATGGCCAAAAGCAAAATCGGATTGAAGAGCAGTGTTTGCAACAAAAGAATAGTAAAAAGAAAAAATGGGCTAAAACCAAAATAAAGGGTATTTATATAAACGGAACGATGATTACTCAAGAAAACCCTAAGGGAGGACAAGCGTCCAAAAGCAATCTAATCCAACGATCCAAATAAAAAGCACGAGGATAAGGATGGTAGAAGACCAAGGGCCCAAGGAGTCAAATCAACCAGAATACGAAAAGTTGCCAACCGTCAAAGTTATAAAAAACACTTTCCAAGAAAAGGGAGCGTCAAGAAAATGGTTCAAGAGTGCGGAAGAGAAAATGATATGAAGGAAGTAGTCTAAGTACATCAATCGCACGCGACCATATTTGCACGCAGTGCACATACTAGACTGGAGGGACTGGATGGTATAGCAATTCCTAAAGGTGCAGAAGCATTCCAAAAAGAAAAAACGCACGGAATGGCAAAACACTTAGTCAACTCAAGTCTAGTGACATCCACCGCACGCGACAATACCTGCATGCAATGAACATACTAGATTGGGGGGACTTGATGACGCATAGTATGTATAACAGGCCTACTAGGCCCAATACATACTATACACACACTAGGCTCAGGCCCAATGGTCACAAACCCTGGGCCTACAGTAAGCCCAATGACAAAATTGGCTATGGTCCAGACCTCAAGACGCACGAAAGATACATAATGGGCTGACCCTTCAACCGTTAGACCTCTTATATCCGCGTCCGCGATTAACACGAAATCCTTGTCCGCCAAGGGTCCGGCTCCAGTGACTAACTACTACATGCGAGAATCTAGGGAATGCTAGCGGTAAACCTCGCCTATAAAAGGGGCTCTAATCTTCATACAAGGTACATTGTAGGATCGATATATTATTGTGTTTGATGATTCGGGTGGTCTTGGATGATCAAAATACATGTTAGCCATTAGAGAGAGAAAGTAGAGAGTTGGGTGTTTTCTTGCTAGAGAGTTGCTTTGTAAATTATGGAATGTTAGATTGAAAAGCACCACCCCTTCCATGGATGGAAGGGGTATTTATACTTACAGACTACACGACCTCCTATCGGCCTGTGGATCAGGTATACGGTGGGTAAAGACCCGTCCTTCCTCCACGGTGTTGCTCTAAACTAAACTACGCTACAAACTAACTAATAAACTATTAAACAACGTAAATAACGACAAGTCTACGAGCTAACATATGCTAGACCTTAATTGGGGTGACCGACACTTTAACATGGAATTTCCAATTCCTAACAATCTCCCCCTACGGGAGGTCACCCCATGATTTACATTTTGAATCCTAGCATTCTATTCTTGACTTCGTTCTTGAGCTCGTAGACTTCAATTCTTCAAATCCGCAATCTTGTGCTTTAACAATGATACTTCAAAGTCCGCATAGTTTTGTACTTTCAGTGGAGGCCTTTAACTGATCCACATCATTGATGATCTTTGAGCTTTCTATGAGATCATCAGCCACAGTAAATCTCTCTGGATCATCCATAGTTGTGTTGCCTTCATGTGATGTTGTGACTTTTGGACCGACATGCTCACACTTTTGAATCATGACATCTTTCCAACAGAGTAGCGGAAGCCTTACTGGTTCATGATATTTGAAGCAGCGAAGCAGAAGCAAAGTATAAAAATATCAGAACCAGGTTATGTAGATATGCACCAGTCATGATTTCTTCAAATTAAGTGTGGATGTTGTGAGCATGCGGCTTTGGATTGACTCCTCAATTCTGATCAGCTGCAACTGTCCAAATGTACCTGCAAACAACAGTTAGCAATAAAACACATGAAAGTGTCTTTGATCACTTTCGTTGAATTGAGGTACACGACCCACGGTTCCCCGTTGATCAGTACAAGTACTGCCTGTGATCAGGTATAATTCTGAAGAATTTCCTTGACAGGGTTTCGCAGCTGTTCTAGCTGTTCTCAAACCGGAACGTCTCAAAGAAGACAACACGGAGTGAGTGAACCAGCGAATTGAGATTCACTGATTGATGAAAAATTGATATGAAAACAATCGCGTATTGCTTAGAATAAAGAGTTTTGCAATACGACGAAGGTTTTATGAGAAATATCAATTTTCAATCAAAACACTTTTTGTATTTGAAAATAGTACACAATCGACGTGCTAGCGAAAAGAAGAGATTCGCACATCGAACGGTTTTTCTAAAAGTATTTTTTTTTTTCAACCAGAGATACTTTTTGTGTTTGAAAACATGAATACATATTCGACGTGCTAGAGAAAAGAAGGTTTGCACATAGAACGGTTTTTCCAAAAGTATTCGTCAATTCCAATCCTGGACCAAGGTTGATTCAAGATTGAATCTCCCCATCGTTTCTATCCAGTTGTCACAAGTTTGATCTTACGAGAAGATCTTACATGTCACCCACCAAGAGCTTGTTTGATGTTGGCTCTAGAAGGATTTCCATCTTCATTGTGAATACTTTACATATCACTCGGATGTTCTGGCAATACCACAAGGATAATCCGTAGGACTCTCAATATCTACTTACTTTCCACATTGAGTGAAACAGCAAGCCTTCATTAATTTAGTGTCCTAATGAGATATTATGGATGATCTCTTGGCTCTAGACTCAATTGTGCATATTTGGTTCCTGTGCCGGAGACTAGGGAGAGGGTCTCCTTCTTCAATATCAACAATCTCTAAGAGAAAGTCGATAGATAATGTCGGTTCCCCGTGAGAATGAAACAAGCCCTTTTAAGAGGAACTTGAGTAGCTTGGGAAGTTTAGTGCAGTGCGTCACTGGGTCCATGACGTCTTGATTTCAATACCAGCGTTACCTTGGTAAACACCAGTAGCATATGTATTGAACCCGGTTACTGCCCTAAGGTTGAATTATTGGAGGGCTATTTCTTTTCACCCTTTTCTCATTAAATTCTTTTTCATTCTTCAACCCCTTCAGTGCTTACCGAGACTTCATAGCTAGAACCTTGTTGGGTTTATTCCAGTACTAGCTCTGTCTCAGTTCGCACTCTTCCCATTTCTCATTTTTCTCCTTTTTTCATCATACCTAAGGACTTCTACACTAACTAGTGGATTGTCCCTGGGTAGATCCCTCCGGCTCTGGCGGGATCATGGGAACGAATACCTAACCTAACCATCCTTATATCACCATGCATAAAGTAAATTGGTCGGTCTTTTGGTACAGTTCATTCTTCCTTGAAACCAATTGAAAAATCATTTGGAAAAACAATCAAGGTACTTGTGATACGAGATCAAAGCATTTTGTACCCTAATAGTTTTGATCATTTAGAAAACCTCCCCCTCAACATGTGCATATGATTTAGAAATTGTTTAGCACAAGGAGGCAAGAGGACTTTGAAATATTTTCTTTGATCACAATTTTCATACGAAAAAGCCATTTGATTTTCATGGTAAAATTCTCCCCCTCAATATGTGCATAGGATAAGTGAAATCATTTTATCACATAGAGGAAAGAGTTAATTTGAAGCACATCCACAATCACAAGAGCCATTAAGAAACCATTTGAAAACTCAATCAAGGTACTTTATAAATCACTTTAAAAAGCTTTCGTACCTTGATAGTTTATTTGCTCCCCCTCAATATCTGCTTCAAGATTCGAAAGCGTTCAACACATATGAGCGAGCAGCGTGCACAATTAAATCAAAACGATTACCTTTTATCAAATTTCATTATTAAATCACAAAGTCTCCCCCGATCAAAAATATCAAACCCTTTGAGATTTTGGATCCCAAGTGATTTAATTAGGTTTAGAAAACATGGGAGAAAATGTGGCCTTGTTTAAATACTCATCTGGTTTTTTGATAAATCCTCCTCCTCAACATGTGCATTATGTATATTGAAATCGTTTGGCACATGGAGGCAGGAGTGCCTTTAAAGGACTAAAACCAATTCCATTTAACACAGATTTGAGATTTAAATCACGATCTCTACCCCGATCAGAAATATCAAACCATTTGAGATTTGTGATCCCAACTGATTTAAATCATTTAGAAAATTTTGGGGAAAGACGTGGCAAGATTCAATTTTGAAAGATGACAGATAAGGACCATTTT
>BPTQ01000003.1:207589364-207609744 GCA_019973895.1 Chrysanthemum seticuspe | reverse complement strand
TTTGATTTTTTTGTGTTCAATTTTGAGTTCTGGATTTTTACTATTTTTAGTTGTGTCTTTGTGGTTGGCCTAAGCCAACCGAGTGGTTGGCTTAGCCAACCGAGTGGTTGGCTTAGCCAACCAACTTTATTGATTTAGTCTTTCAGCTTGGCCTAGGCCAACGCCCAACGTTGGCTAGCCAAACTAGCTTTTTATATATATGTATAAATTTTTATTTTTTTTGCCTTAAATTACGTTAATTCCTTAGTAATTCTACATGATTTGAGATCAATTATTTCTTTTGAGAAGTATTTGGTTGTTAAATTATTGTATTATTTTGAGTAATTTGATTTTGATTTATTTTGATGGTTAATTTTAGATAGTAATTTTATTAATTTGAATATTGACTTTTTATAATGATAGATTAGTAATTGGTATTTTTGATATTAATTGATTTTGAATTAATTGATTATTTATTGTTTACATTTCTTTTACTTTTATTTAGATCCTTTATTAATTTGATGTTCTGTATTAGACGTTTATCTTAGATTTTAATGGTCTTAATGAGATTCTTGGTATGGTTAATGATTAGATAGTAATATTTTTCAGTTATAAGTTTAATTATTTTAATGATAGATTTTAATTGGTAGTTTTATTTAGTTTTAGTTTAATGAGTTTTATTATGTTATTAAATTGTTGGTTTATGAAGAGTTTTCTTTATTAACTAGAGTTTAGTACATCTTAATGATTCCTTAATTGCATTAAATTCCGTTTTTTTTATTTTTAAATATGTATATATATTTTTCGATCAAACCGATCGGTTGCAACCCGCAACCGGATCCGGTTCGACTTTCTGATTTAGTTATTTCAACCAACCGATTCGGTTGGTGAGCCAACCGATTCGGTTGGTGAGCCAACCGAATCCGGTTGGTGTTTCTGTGTTGATTTTTATCATTTTTAGGTCTTGAGTTTTAACTTGTGTTTTTTTAGTTTTGATAAGTGTCTTACATTGTTTAGTCTATGTTTCTATAGTATGTTCTTGTTTTTACTAACTCTAACGCTATATATTCGGATTTTGTTTTGTTTTGCTTTGTCAAGTTGTCTAGTAATATGGATAGTTTGAGCGGAATCTCGGAATACCTTCGTACTTTGGATGAAATGTTCAAGGATACCGGAAGTTCACTGGAAAAGATTGGAGGTATCTTGGAAGAAAGTAAGAAATATTTTGGAATTGATACGGGTAATATGGAGGAAACTGGTGAAAATAAGATTCAACTACCCAAGAAGGGAAGAGTCGTAGTGTTCACACAAGCACCTTTAACGGTGTATGATTCATCGCTAATGAGGTTTGGAACGCCTTGCAGTGTGGAAGGAATAAGTGCTTGGGACGCGCAGCTTAATATGGCTTATGGAGAAAACTACATTTTGGAGAAGGTTCTTGACGAAATTGGTCATGTACGTTTGGACTATGAAGCATATGGAAGAAGGATGGTCAAAAATATGAAAGTCAATATTCATGGACACATTTTTGAAACTGATTTTGTTGTGTTAGAAGAGGGGAATGCGGATGAACCTAGTGTGTGTTTTGGTAGAGATTTTCTTGTCACGACCAAGTGTCAAGTAGATTTTTCAATGGGAGAAATAAGGATTAATATAACTGATTTGGAAGAAGGAAAAGGAGTAAACGAGATGCTAGTGGAAGTTTGTGCAAACATGGAAGAGAAAGAGGTGGAAGTAGTTAAGATGGGAAAGGCAAATCGGAAGAAACCGACATCAAACAAACTAACCCCAACAACAACCTCCACCACCGAAAATGACTCCACACCATCATCACCGACCACTACTTTCAAACCCTTAACCGACAAACAAAAAGAAGCTATTTTAGAGAACCTAGAACAAAAGTTTCTTGAGCTTAATGAAAAGAAACCGGTGATAGAAGTACTCCAAGATTATGTGCTTTACTGTAAGAAGTTGGATGCATTGATGCTAGCAAGGGCTAGGTTGGAAGAAAAGAATCTCACGGAGGAGGAGCGAGATCAAATTTTGTTTAGAGGCATGCCAAGGAAGGAAAAGGATCCGGGTAATTTTGTGTTGCCGATCAAAGTGAATGGGACTACACCAGTTTATGCTTTAGCCGATACGGGGTCGAGTGTTAATGTGATGCCGTATCCATTGTTTAAAACTTTGGGACTAAGTAATCCGCAACCTAATCATTCGAAGCTTACTATGGTGGATAATTCTCAAGCGAAGGCAATGGGAGAGGTAAAGAATGTGAGAGTACAAATTGGATATCAACCGTATTTGGCAGATTTCCTTGTCCTAGATATTCCGGTGGACAAGAGTTTACCACTACTATTGGGGAGACCATTCTTACGAACTTGTGGTGCGATTATAGACATGGGAAGAGGCACATTGACTATTGATGGTGGGATTTCGAGGCAAACATACTACCCAAAGCCAAGAGGACCAACTTTATGGAGGATTTGGAATGGATAGAAGCAGATGATGATTTAACGTGTTTTGAAGTGGGACGTGATGTCCAAGGTAACCCAATGTACGGACCATTAGCTCCGCCTTATTTTGATATAGAGGACGAAATGGAACGTGCGTTAGCGGTAGAAGCTTTCTATAACCCATTCAAAAACATACTAGTTTACAAAAAGTTGACCGACTTTTTAGGTTCTTTACCGGTGCAACTTAAGAATTTGGAGTGGAGACCCGAAGGGTCGGGGACTTACAAGAGACAAACCGGAGATGGAGAATGGCATGTTAAGTTCGATATACTATGTCCGGACGGATGAAGATTCATGAGAAAATTCAAAACTTTTGAAACGTTCCGTGAGTTGACCGGAAAATTTCAAAGCGAGGATATTCTAAGACAAGAGTATTTTGAGGAATTTTGAGGAGAAGACATGAGACCGTAATAAACAAGCAATTATTTGCTTGAATTTCATGAACTATTTCTTTTTGATTTGATGCATTTAGGATTTTTGTTTCTTATTTAATTTTCATTTTTTTTATGATTGAAGTAATTTGGTTAATGCATTATGACTATGAGTTTTGAGTTGAATTTTGGTTTAGTTCATTAGTATGATGAGTTGAGATTTTTAGATTGGATGATTGTTCAAAATTTCATATGGTGGATGAATGTTGTGTGAATCTTTAGCAGGATTTTTGAGTAAAAATTGTTGCTTGGAAGGTAAATGCCTAAGTAACATGTAAAAATGCAAAATTTGGCAAATATTGTAAAACCGAAACGGTTGTGTCCTTGACTGAACCGGTTGCAATTGAGTATAAAAACCAAAAATTCACTTTTCCATAAAAACACACACACACACACTAATTCTCCAGTGGGTTTTGCAAAAAATCGTCCAAGAGAAGCTGATTGAAGGTTGTTTAAGTTGTAGGAAAACATCATGGCACCTAAACAAGTAAGCATCTACAATCAATTAACTCAATTAAGGTTTAATTAGAGCATTTGATTCGAATTGAATATTAGGTCGCCAATTTGGGGGGTTTTGTTATAATTCGAATTAAGTTGTAATATTTTAGGATTGAGTGGGTAATTGATATAGGAGTGCATTGCAAGAAGAATTGTATTGATTGATTCAACATAGGATGAATAATAGATGATTGAATTTTCGGATTTAATTGGGTTGTGCTATTGAATCAAGATAAGTTGCAATTGGTGATTCCTTATGATAGATGATGCGTTTTTAGGAGTGATAGATGCCACATTATTGATTAGGGCTAATGATTGAAGGATATAGGTTTATCAAGTTGAGTTCTAAGATAATGAATGTATGATGATTTGAAAAGCGAGTTTAGAGTAATTCAAGGATGTGGAAATCATTGAGGATGATAGAATGCGACTTAGGAGTTGTTTGGACTTAGAAAACTCGAGTGTAGAAGAGTTTTAAAAGGCAAAGCCTTATGCAGGCTGCATAACCGATTCGGTTGCGCATTGCAACCGAACGGTTGGATTTTGGTCATTTGAGTAACCGATTCGGTTTCTCACGAACCGAATCCGGTTACGGTTTCTGTGTTAGAAATTTTTGAAATTTTGAAATGGATCTTAGGAGGTTCCATGAACCTTCTTGTTTGTTCTAACACTTTCATATGGTCTTATATTTGTGATTTCTATAGAGAATTATTGTAGGTAGCTCGAGCGAGGAGGCAATTCCTATGAACCCGCTTGTTACGAAGTTTTGTCAAAGGAATGAGAAGAAGAAGGTTAAGTATAGTGTGAAGACGGAGGCAAATGCTAATTTTGTAGGATCGTGATATTTATGTTGTTAGATGATTCGGGTGGTCTAGGATTATGATTAAATAAGAAAGCCATTTGAGAGATGAAGAGAGTTGAGAGGAGGTTCTTGAAAGAGAGTTGCTTAAACAAATGTAAGGTTAGATTCAAAGAAGCCACACCCCTTCCAGGGATGGAAGGGGTATTTATAGTTACAGAATACACGACCTCCTATCGGCCTGTGGATCAGGTATACAGTGAGTAAAGACCCGTCCTTCCTCCACGGTGTTACACTAGACTAAGCTACGCTACAAATAAACTAATAAACTACTAAATAACGTAAATAACTATATGTCTACAAGCTAACTTATGCTAGATAATAGTTGGGGTGACCGACTCTTTTACTATGGAATTTTCTAATTCCTAACAATCTCCCCCTAAAGGAGGTCACCCCATGATTTACATTTTGAATCCTAGCATTCTATTTAATCTTCAGTCTTGAGCTCGTAGACATGAATTCTTCAATTTCCGTAAAATTTGTGCATTAGTAGCGATTCTTCAAAGTCCGCATTGATTTGTACTTTTAGTGGAGGCCATTAACTGATCCACATCATTGATGATCTTCGAGCTTTCATTGAGATCATCAGCCACAGTAAATCTCTGGATCACCCTTTATTGTGTTGCCATCATGCGAAGTTGTGACTTTTGGACCGACATGCTCACACTTTTGAATCATGACATCTTTCCATCAGAGTAGCGGAAGCCTTACTGGTTCATGATATTTGCAGCAGTGAAGCAGAAGCATAGTATAGAAATATCAGAACTAGGTTATGTAGATTATGCACCAGTCATGATTTCTTCAATTAAGTGTGGATGCTGTGAGCATGCGGCTTTGGATTGACTCCTCAATTCTGATCAGCTGCAACCGTCCAAATGTACCTGCAAACAACAGTTAGCAATAAAACACATGAAAGTGTCTTTGATCACTTTCGTTGAATTGAGGTACACGGCCCACGGTTCCCCGTTGATCAGTACAAGTACTGCCTGTGATTAGGAATAATTCTGAAGAATCTCCTTGACAGGGTTTCGCAGCTGTTCTAGCTGTTCTCAAACCGGAACGTCTCAAAGAAGACAACACGGAGTGAGTGAACCAGCGAATTGAGATTCACTGATTGATGAAAAATGATTTGGAAACAATCGCGTATTGCTTGAAGAAAGAGTTTTGCAATACAACGAAGGTTTTATGAGAAAGATCAATTTTCAAACAAAATACTTTTTGTATTAGAGAATGAGTACATATTCGACGTGCTAGTGAAAAGAAGAGATTCGCACATCGAACGGTTTTTCTAAAAGTATTTTTCAATCAGAGATACTTTTTGAATTTTGAAAACATAAGTACACATTCGACGTGCTAGAGAAAAGAAGATTTGCACATCGAACGGTTTTTCCAAAATTATTCGTCAATTCCATTCCTGGACCAAGGTTGGTTCAAGACTGAATCGCCCCATTGTTTCTATCCAGTTGTCACAAGTTTGATCTTACGAGAAGATCTCACATGTCACCCACCAAGAGCTTGTATGATGTTGGCTCTAGAAGGATTTCCATCTTCATCGTGAATACTTTTACATACCACTCAGATGTTCTGCCAATACCACAAGGATAATGCGTAGGACTCTTAATATATACTTACTTTCCACATTGTGTGAAACAGCAAGTCTTCATTAATTTAGTGTCCTAATGAGATATTGTGGATGATCTCTTGGCTCTAGACTCAATAGTGCTCATTTGGTTCCTGTGCCGGAGACAAGGGAGAGGGTCTCTTTCTTCAATATCAACAATCTCTAAGAGAAAGTCGATAGATAATGTCGGTTCCCCGTGAGAATGAAACAAGCCCTTTTAAGAGGAACTTGAGTGGCTTGGGAAGTTTTAGTGCAGTGCGTCACTGGGTCCATGACGTCTTGTCTTCAATACCAGTGTTACCTTAGTAACCACTTAGTAGCATATGTATTGAACCCGGTTTCTGCCCTAAGGTTGAATTGATGGAGGGCTATTTCTTTTCACCCTTTTTCACATTCAGTTCTTTTTCATTCTTCAACCCCTTCAGTGCTTACCGAGACTTCATAACTAGAACCTTGTTGGGTTTATTCCAGTACTAGCTCTGTCTCAGTCCGCACTCTTCCCATATTCTCATTTTTCTCCTTTTTCATCATACCTAAGGACTCTACACTATCTAGTAGATTGTCCCTTGGTAGATCCCTCCGGCTCTGGCGGGATCGTGGGAACGAATACCTAACCTAACCATCCTTATAACACCATGCATAAAATAAATTGGTCGGTCTTTTGGTATTGTTCTTTCCTTCTCGAAACCAATTGAAAAATCATTTGGAAAAACAATCAAGGTACTTGTGATACGAGATCAAAGCATTTTGTACCCTAATAGTTTTGATCATTTTAGAAAACCTCCCCCTCAACATGTGCGTATGATTTAGAAATTGTTTAGCACAAGGAGGCAAGAGGACTTTGAAATATTTTCTTTGATCACAATTTTCATACGAAAAAGCCATTTGATTTTCATGGTAAAATTCTCCCCCTCAATATGTGCGTATGAAATTTGAAATCATTTTATCACATAGAGGCAAGAGTTCTTTTGAAGCACATTTACGATCACACAAGCCATTAAGAAACCATTTAAAAACTCAATCAAGGTACTTTATAAATCACTTTAAAAAGCTTACGTACCTCGATAGTTTATTTGCTCCCCCTCAATATGTGCTTCAAGATTCGAAAGCGTTTAGCACATATGAGCGAGCAGCGAGCACAATTAAATCAAAACGATTACCTTTTATCAAATTTCATTATTAAATCACAAATTCTCCCCCGATCAAAAATATCAAACCCTTTGAGATTTTGGATCCCAAGTGATTTAATTAGGTTTAGAAAACATGGGAGAAAATGTGGCCTTGTTGAAATACTCATCTGGTTTTTGGATAAATCCTCCTCCTCAACATGTGCATTATGTATATTGAAATCGTTTTGGCACATGGAGGCAGGAGTGCCTTTAAAGGACTAAAACCAATTCCATTTAAAACAGATTTGAGATTTAAATCACGATCTCTACCCCGATCAAAAATATCAAACCATTTGAGATTTGTGATCCCAACTGATTTAAATCATTTAGAAAAATTTGGGGAAAGACGTGGTAAGATTCAATTTTGAAAGATGACATATAAGGACCATTTTAAGACATTAAAGATTGTTAGTGTCAGGTATGATAGTTTTTAAGAGATCTTTTAAGTAAAACAAAACAATTTCACAATCAAACAAGAACAGAAAAAATTTCATTTTGAAAGACCTTGATTCTAAAAAAAATCATACCATGACATAACATTAAATCTTTAGATCACCACTTATTATCGTACAAGACGGAACTTTTGTGAAGAAACATCGTTTGAAAATATTTTATTTTAAATCACTCTCCCCCTCAATCCATGACAAAAGTCAATAATTTAGTGACTTAGGTTTTGATAACATGAAGTCCGGTGATTTTCAAAATTTAGTCCAATTTATTTTCAAAACAATATTTTTCCATTTTCAAAACCAATATTATTCAAAGTTTTATAAAAATGGTATCATCACTATTATCCCTGTACAAAGATACGTTAGGTGGTTGAGAAGCTTCCGTTGTTGTTGCTGTAGGGTTTGGAAGAAAAACCGTCTGCAGATGCAGTGAGACTTCTTCTTACGTTGCATTTTGAATGCCAACTGAGGTCAAATTAAGCTCCGTTTCTTCAATCACTTAGAAGAAAACCATCTGCTGATGCAGTGAGACCTCTTACGTTGCATATATGCCAACTCTCCATAGAAGTCCAGTTAAGCTCCGTTTCTTCATTTGTCAACCCAAGAAATAGTTACCCTTTCCTTTCGGCATCCATTCATATTCAATTGTGGGATCCGGATCGGGAACATTCTTTTAAACCAACATACATGCATACGTTAGTGAACACAGATACAGATATATGGTGGTCGACATCACCCAAACAGCAATCGACTAATAAAAGTCAATTCAACATATCAATCAGATCATTCAAATATATGGGAATAATGTGTTCATCAAACTCTAATTATCTAATCCTAGCAATCATATCCTTGGCACCTAGTCCTTCAACATAGGTTAACATCATTTTTAATTAAGCATATTAGGATAATTAAGAAAACTCGTTAGAAGATATAGATTTGAAAACATTCTCCCCCTCAACCAATAACTCATTTTATAAAAGATTTTAAAAGTGCTGAAGTCATTGATTGAGTTTCCAAATTTTATAAAAACTCTGAATCTGATTGATTTTAAGCAACTCATTTTCCACCATTTTTGAAAACACAACAAATATTTTTCTGAAGAATTATAGACGGAAAAACATTTGTGTAGGAACAGCTGTCCTTCGACATACTTTCCTCATTATGTTTTAGGATAAGTGCACGAAATTTGTGAAAAACGTTTAAGCGTAGCACTTTCCTTCCTTTTAAGAGCGGGTTGCTATCTGAAATGATAGCAAGCCATAGTTTAAGCACGGGTCACAGTCTGAAGTAACTGCAAGCCATCATTTGAAGCCCGGGTTACAGTCAGAAATAACTGTAAGCCATATTTAGAGACATGTTTTGGAAAGAAATATTTACACCTCCTGCTCGAACTTCATCTATGGTCCCGTGCCATTATTGAATGACATTTCTAAGACCGTAGATGTTATCGATACCAGAAGACATGTCTAGGAAAACATATTTTTGGTATTTTTGAAATTTTCTGATTTTTATGGGTTTTTGAAGGTTTTATATTTTTTTCTATTTTCTTTTGTTGGTTTTATATTTTTGTATTTTGTTTTTGTTGGTTTTATATTTTTGTATTTTGTTTTTCAGATAAATATATACAAAGATAGAGAAGATGATATAGTTAAAGAAGATGATGATACGAGTACCGAGATAAGGATATCGAGCAGCACGTCGTAGAAGATAGAAGTCATCAACTCTTAAACATTCACCACCAAAGCTTCCAGGGCTCTTGAATCGAAGAAAGAAATTGAACCATCTGAAAGTGAGACTTTGGCAGCTTCCCCCCAAACCGAAAATCCTTTAGCTGAGCAGATTCGAAGCTCTATTTCAAGCTTGCATTAGCCAGGTGCACCAAGAAGCACACCATTATCATTTATCCCGCTGCTCCATTTAAAGAACGATAATCGAGGTTCTCCGTTCGGGGTTATATCATCAACAAGAACAGCAACGTATCATCCCACGTATAAATAATCTTCTCAAATTTCTTTTTCCCACTGAAGTCTGAAGCGATCCATTCCAAAAAGGTGTCAAGAGAACACTTCCCCCACGTAGTTGAATTGATGCAGTCAGTCTCTTTGTATAATGCTCAAGAACTCTCCCAAATACACATCATGAGGGGAATGAAAACACCTTCCCATGTTCACATTTTTCATCCCGGATGATCGTGTATAAAGCTCAAGAACCCGAAGTACACCAATACCCAAGGAAGGAAAAACTGATAACATTGAAGAAGCAAGCCAAGTCACTGATTATCTCTGCGGATGACAATCTCTGCGGATGTTAACTCCGGAATAAGTGATTATATCTCTGAATCACTGATTAAGCCCTCAAGTGAAACAGCTGAGCATCCCCAATGTACACAATCTCTCTCCCCTGATCATTGCGATACCATTGAAATCACCACACACTAGTGTACCTCTTTTATCTTCAGAAACTTTCTCTAACATCACTTCCCCCACGTAGATGAAATACTAACACTAAACGCCTTGATGAGTAAAACCTTGAGTTTCTCTGTGGTCATGACATTTGTTTTCCCGGGATATCTTCAATCACTTAGAAGAATTAAGTTCATCAAGTTTACTCGTCATGAGTCAAACCTTGAGTTTCTCTGCGGTAATAACATTTGTCTTCCCGGGATATCTTCAATTACTTAGAAGTATTAAGTTCATCAAGTTTACTCGCGTTTAGATGCTTGTCTCCTTACCCCTTTCTAGTTTTGATACTTCAGAATCAGCAATTCTTTGAATGCCCAAATACTTGAAATTTGTTGAGAAGATCGCTAGAAGTCTTTGTGAGAATCAACATGCTGAAAAATGTGAGCAAGTCTAATTGGGGATTAAATTCGACATATCACATTCCCCCAATTAGTGCTCTCCCCTAAACCGACAATCTGTTGATAAATGCCTAGATTAAGAAGAAGTCTTTAGATCGTTAAATGCAATACGTCTTTAGTCTTCTAACATGTAGCAGAAAAAGTAGAACAGACTGAAGACTCGACCTTCTTCAAGATTGTGCAGTTGGGGAATAGATAGTTAACATCTTCAACTCACCAAAAAACAAGAACATCGCCAAAAAGCATCCCAATCAACTTACATCTTGTAAATCCCCTTAACTAAAATCCCTCCCAATCAAACAAGAACAGAAAGATGTTCATCAAGGAAATCAACAATCAGGCCGCAACGAACACACAAGATGGTAACACCAAACTACCAATCACATCAAACAAGAACCGAGAGATTGTTCGGAATCATCATGTTGATGTATACGTGAAGGATTAACCGGAAGCACTTTGTCGATAAACTCATCAATCCGAGTGAAGATGTCAACCAACGGCTCTTAGAAGAGAAAAACTCCATGTGAAGATGACCCGATAATAAGAAGCTCGGTTCTTACATGAGTTTTGAGCCGTATGACCATTTATATTCTCAAATATCAATCAACAATGCAAAAAATTCACACTTCTTCTCCCCCTCAAGAATTGCATACGGAGATGCCATTCTTGATTAAATAAGTGAAAATCATCCGAATGTTCTATTCACACTTCTCTCCCGCAAAATAAGCACGTGATGTCGCCATCTTCATTATAATCGAGCAAGTGGAATGAGAAAACAATCAGTGGTAGCCCGGTTCACTTGAAGACTGAAGCACATGGAAAAAGTATGAAGCATGTTGATGAGAATGGTCATAATTGAGAAGATTTCTCTTCTTCAGAAGATAAAGCGCACTGACACGTACACTTTTCCTTTCTTTGAGGAACGAGGCTTGAACTGAAGTGTTCAAACGTCATAAGAAGATTTCTCTTCTCCAGAAGATAAAGCGCACTGAAACGTACGCTTTTCTTTTCTTTAGAGTACGAGGCATGAACTGATGTGTTCATACGTCATAATGTTGAAGTACGAGGCCTGAACTGATGTGAACAGACGTCATAATCTCTCTTTTTTCATCTCTCTTAGCAAAACATGTAATCAACCCATTATCATTCAGTAGGCTCTTTGTAGTGACAGCTGATGGAGATAACCCAATATGATGAATTTGACCCTGAAGTAAACTAACCCGAACTCATGACTTAAACTTGCACATATGTAACAAAGAGCGGTTCAGATTTCCATTAGCATCTCTAAGTACTCTCTAAGTACTCTATACTCTTCATCCAACCAACCATCAAGTAATAGACGTACTTTACCTCTTGAAAATCCACAATTGAATGTGACACTGAGCACTACAACGTAACTCCTTAAAGTGATAGTTATTTTGAGGTGATAAGAGCCCAATTCCCCCAAGTGGTAAAAGAAAAGATAAAAGTCACCCAACAATAACTAGATTTCCAAGTCTTCGCTTTTGGTAATAAGCTTGAACAAGGATCATGAAGAATCTTCATCCATCCATCCCCGATACCTTCAGATACTAAGTACACTCGCCCGTGATAATTCACTTCAACCTCAAATAAATAATAGTGAATTAACTCCGTTGTCACATCTTCTGATTAAGAGATCAATTCTAGCCTCCTTTGACGTTTAAAGTGAACTATGATAATGGTTTTCATCCCGACCATGGTTAAAAGCACAAAAACCCCATAAAACCATGTAGTAACCAAACTGCCATGACGAAAATCCAAACACACATCCAATTCATGAAGTACATCCTTTTATCCCTTCTTCGAAGCAGAAACCGTAGCACCAGCATCAAGTAAGATCCAGAATTACACTTTCTCTTCTCCAAGATGGTTCCATCATTACGGGATTTTACAACTCTATGGTTTAAACCGAGAAATAGTTTCTTTCGCGGGATTTTACAAAACCAAGAATAAACCGTAAGATAGATCCGGAAATGCACTTTACTAATACCAGGATGTTTCCATTGTCACAGGATTTTACAAGTCTGTGATTTAAACCGAGAAATAGGATCTTTCGCGGGATTTTACAAAATCAAGACAAAACCGTAAACAATGTCAGCTTGAATGTGTTATGACGACTTTGGTTTCAGTGAATATCTGTTTTAGGGGAACATGTCGCGGTTCATAAACGATTCATTATCCAACATCATCAATAGCATCAACCATCCAATAAACACTTTGGTAAACACATCATTCACACATTCTGCCGGCTAATGTTGTGACCTCCTGGTGAAGTAAACCCGATATACCAAACTTGACCATGAAGTAAAATTCCCCAGATTTATTTCTCAAACTTGTACTAATCCTTGTGAAGAGGAAACGGTGTACCCAATGTACAAAACCTCTTGACATTCTCAACAGAGTGAGACACCGAAGTGATAGCTACGTTGTGGGTTAAGTGAGAAAGAATCACAAACGCAGCTAAATAGTCAAGTCTTTATCACCCTCTATAAATGCCCAAACAAGTCATCTTCGCGGAAGACGAAATAAGAAAATGTGTCCGGAAAATCTCACTTCAAATCCAAATAAGAAATACCGTCCAAACAACCCCGTAGTCAACTTTGTTCAACTATTAATTCAAGCCATGACATAATATTTTCCGTGGAAATGTATACACCAAAGAATCAAACCTCATAACTCAACGAATCTTATCATCACACCAAATCTTATCGACAAATCCTTAAAGCGTATCTCATCATTAAATCTCATAACCCAAAATTCAAATCCCATCCATGATAAGCCCATCTTTTCATCATTCAGAGCCCATGACCGGTACACAAAAATTTAACCCGTGCCAAAATTAGTACCATTCATCACAAGGTTCATAGAAATCATTAATCCCATCCGATCAGTAAAATAACTCATACACCATTAGTTGCAAATGCCGAATATAATTACCCAAGTCTCAAATTCGATCATGAGTCCGGATCCACCTCATCCATACTCAAAATACATTCAGAGATCAAGTTAATGTCACTTAACATTTTCATTTTAGTGTCTAAGTCCAAGAGACTAAAAACATTATCACTTTATTACGCACATCAATTCTTAAGTGAAAAACCCGGACCTAATGGAGATTTAAGTCGTAATACTTGTGAGTACATATCAGATTTTGTCAAATGAAATTGGTATTATGATTCCAACTATTCCACGTATATGACCCATTAAATTCATTAGCTCAAATGTCCGATCCAACATCATAACAACTCAAGAGGCCCCGTCTAACAGTTTAAACCATACGGCCCATTCATTTACCCATTTCACAATTGTTAATTGCTCCAAAATACAGGTGCCCTAATAATTAGGGTATATAACACACTTACATCCCTCATCTCTTATCCCTAATTATCTCAGTATTCCTCCGCCCCCATCACTGACTTAGTCTCACACTGCAATCACAAACCCAAAAATTTAACAAACCCTAAAATCTCTCATATGATTAGTATGCCTCCTCCATCAGTCCATCAAACCCTAATAACACTCTCACAAAATCCGCCTCTCATCCTGATGATATCTCTTCCATAACTCCGCCGCCCCCCTTTCACCTTCACGCACAATCTCAGAAACGTATAATCATATCTAGCCACAGGGATGGCACGAAGATCAGGAAAAGGTAGGTTTCAATATCTTTACGTGTAATTTTAACGACCTGAAGATAAGATTATAACAAGATTGTTATTAGTCTTATCTTTTGATTCGGATATTAATTGAAGCATCGTCTTCTAAATTGATCTATGAGGAATACGGTTCAATAAAAAATTTGTGAAAGATTCAAAGCAAAATGGAACCGAATCTGAGATTAGTTGAATGATTTTTTTTTTTTTTTTCGTTTTCGTTTTCTGAATTGAATCTTGGTGTTGATAGAGGGTTTGAGTTGAGACTAGATGTAGGTTAAAAGGGTTGATGGTTGATGATGTAGTGGAACTGATATTAGTTTACTATTACATCTCGTTGCATTTCCTTTTCGTGGACTGATGAGGGTTATAAGTAACTGGAGGTCAAAGAGTTTTGGTCATTGGTATTGTTTTGGTTAACAAGTTGGTTTCAGTAGTTAATGTCAAGTCGCTTCTTCTTTTGGTCAAACACAAGTCGCTTTTCCTTTAACACCTTAAGTCCCATCTTTCAACTCGCATAAAATTATGCAAGTACATAACTCGCATGATTTACAGTAAACCAACTCGCATGCTCTTTTGAAAGAATTGACAACTCGCTTAATGTTCATTGTATTTGGACAGCATGACAGCAACTCACATTGACATTATTAAGCAACTCGCTAAAGAGCAAGTGCAACACGCATCATACCAACTCGCATTGTCCAAAAGACAACTCGCATTCAATAATGCGAGTCCACAACTCGCTCATAAGATTCATGAATCTGGAATATTTTCAGTCAACACGCATGTAAGTTAACCCAACTCGCATATACGAAGAACAGTTAACTCGCATCAGGAAATAACTACAACTCGCTTGTATGAAAGCCAGCAGCAGCAGACCATCAAAAATGTGACCAAGGATGATAGCACAACTTGCATATGTGAAAACTAGTAATCACAACTCGCTTATAAAACTGACCCAGAAAAAATGTTTCAAAGAACCCATTTGAAGCAAGCATAGAAACTATTGTTAAGACCAGTAAGATACATCAAACCATGTAGAGAATCACATAAAAACAGCTTATAGCAATATGCTCACAAATGTCATGTACAACTAGAAGCAGCAACCATTTGTTGATGATCACCATAAAACAAGTTCTTACAAAACAGCAACAATTCGAATTTGTGACCCCATAAAACAAGTTTAAGCAACACGAGAAACGACCAATCAACAACAAAACCATGTTAACACAACTCTTATGACACAAACCACATCAAAACCACATACATGAACCGAATAAAAAAACCATTCGAATGAGACCCAAATCAACACAAACAACACAACCTGTCTCTGATGCCAATTGTAGGATCGTGATATTTATGTTGTTAGATGATTCGGGTGGTCTAGGATTATGATTAAATAAGAAAGCCATTTGAGAGATGAAGAGAGTTGAGAGGAGGTTCTTGAAAGAGAGTTGCTTAAACAAATGTAAGGTTAGATTCAAAGAAGCCACACCCCTTCCATGGATGGAAGAGGTATTTATAGTTACAGAATACACGACCTCCTATCGGCCTGTGGATCAGGTATACAGTGGGTAAAGACCCGTCCTTCCTCCACGGTGTTACACTAGACTAAGCTACGCTACAAATAAACTAATAAACTACTAAATAACGTAAATAACTATATGTCTACGAGCTAACTTATGCTAGATAATAGTTGGGGTGACCGACTCTTTTACTATGGAATTTTCTAATTCCTAACAAATTTAAAGTTCAAAAATCTCACCGACGGGGAGAAACATGCTTTTCGGGAAAGGTTGTCGAAATTACAACATAGGACATGTTTGGTTCCGAGGGTGATTGATTGGGATTTATTTGAGGAATGTGATTGTGAAGATGAGTTAAGAGGAATGATGCGAACATCTTATGTATATCCAGGGGATGGAGATGTGTTCAATGATTTGTCATGGGAAAGAGCATTTAGCGTCAGTGAAGAGGTCTATCGAGAATGGTGTATGGAGTTCTTTTCAACCATGTATTTTGAAAGAAAGGTGAATGTTCGGAACTTGATGATGGAAATTTATGTTTGGTTTAGGCTTTATGGAAGGGATCATGCTTACACTTTGCTGGCTTTTGGCGTGGCTCTTGGTTTGTATGAGCCACATGAGGTTAATCATCGATTATTTGAAGCTCACTTTTCTAGACTTTGGAGGTTTGAAAAAGACTATCCTAGTATTCCCGCTTATTGGAATCAAGTGGGAGATCCTTCCTGCGCTAGGAGGAATGCCTCAACCATCAGGAATCCGTTGATGAGGATACTTCACAAGTTGATAGTGACCGGGCCATTTAATAGATTTGGAAGCAGGGACAAATGTCAAAAACCGGACTTATGGGTTATGATGTTGATGGAGGAAACTAAGGACGGTAATGCAGTTTGGCAGATCGCCGAATATTTGTCTAGGAGGGCCCCGGGAATCAAGAGCAATAGCCACATTTGTGAAGGACATTTTGTGACAAGATTGGCGAAGAATCTTGGGTATTATGTTGATGAGGAATTGGCTAAGTGTGGAGAGCCAAAGTATAGTGATACGTGGACTGCACAAGGTTTTGGTAATACTTTGAATAGGAGATTGAAAACCTTGGGGTTGTGGATTGAACCGAGACAACAACAACAACAACCACCACAACAGCAGGGGAATATACCAATGGAGAACGTGTAAATGGGTACGTCTAGTAGTTTTGATTCAGGTTGTGGAGAGTGGAACCAACATTTAGATGAGATTCAATGTAGGGATGTATGGAGAGACTCGATGATGTTGAGAAACAACTACATCAATGATTATTCCATGCCTATCTTTCAAAACATGGCTCGTGAAGCCAATTACGAGTTGCCACCCTACAATCCACCCAATGTTCCACCATATCCTTTCCCTTACACTTCTTATCCTGGACCCTATCCGTATCCATATCCTGGGTACGTACCATTTCCTGATCCAGTGCCCCCATATGGTTGATTACCTGAAGTTGGTGGAGCAAGCCACGATGTTGGAGGATCGTCATCAGGAGTTGGAGGGAAGAAGAAGAAAAGGAGAGTTCGTTCGGAGATTGTGGACGAAAACTACGTAACCGAAAGTGATGATGATGAGTATGATGATGAAGAAGGAGATGACATGAGCGAGGATGATGAGTGATCGTGGATCATTCGAAAATTATGGTTTCAAAGAAATTGGTTATGATGTGTTAAACAATATTATTTTTATCTTTTTAGGATGATTAACATGTTTTGCTTGGTTTTATCTAGTTTTTAGTTGCATTTGTTTGTTTTGTATTGCGTGTTGCAGTTTTTGTTTGCAGGATGGATGTGTCGGAAGCTTATTGATGGTCAAATGTTTGGAGTTGGATAACTCACATGCTTTCTTATGACCCAATATGCATATTGCATATTCTATCCCGTGGTATCTTTTAACTATTTTCTTTTTCCCATTTTCTTTACTTTGAAGTTCATTTTTATTACATTGAGGACAATGCAAAAATTAAGTATGGGGGAGGGAAGAAAATAGGAAAAATGATGCGCATTTTTATTTTTTATTAGATAACTTTTGGATGCAAGTGATTAGAAGAAATTCGCCCTTGATGGTCTAGTTGTTTTCACGCATTATTGATATTTTAAATATATAACTTGGAATTTCAATGGTAAAATGAGGGTTTTTGAAATTTTTGGATTTGAACCAAATTACGGAAGTAATTCATTTTGGATTCGATAGCATTTTCTAGCATGCATAATAGCCTTTTTCCACACATTTGTGAGGTTTCTTTTTGTATAAAACACATCTTTTGTTTTATATTTGCTATGAGTGTGCCGGTGATTATGTCGATTCTAGAACTTGTACTAGTTATGCATTACAGTTAAAATCACTTTCGAGTGGTCTAAATATGTTCAAATGATAAGAGGCACCTTAGGAATAAAACCAAATGGCCTTCCGTTTACATCTAATGATATATTAGCTAACCACATCGGTTAGTTAACCACCCATATGGACCCATTTGTTAGTGCTCATTTTTAGCACTAGATACCCTTAGTACACCCTTCCGAGCCAATCTTTTCGTTTTGATAAATTCAGAAAATTACAAAAATATTTTACACTTTTAAGCTTTAGCCAACCCTTGTCATGTCTATTGGTTTGTTGCTAGTTGTTTGGAATGTTGGATCGTTTTTGATGATTATGAGTTAGCCGCACTTTGCCGTTCGTGTGTGCCATTCCGACAAAGACGAAGAGTGCACCTTCTTATTTGTATTTTTGTGGTGATGCTTACACTAAGTGTGGGGGAACTTTGTTATTAAAAAAAATGGTTATAGCCAATGAGCTATATGAAGGATATTGATTAGCCAATGAGCTAAATTGAGTTATACATATTTGCGGAGATCGATATGTGAAGAGGTGAAATAATCATTTTCGGGATTGTGGTTTGTATGATGGCTAGCAACATGGAGGTTTAGACTTGATTTTATTTTTATTTTAACACCAATTTCATACACTATCCCATGCCTTATCCATACCTTTTATGAACCCTTAGCCTATCGTTATAACCCGATTTAAAGCCCTCTTTGATGAATTTATTTTCTTTGTTTTGATACTTGTACAAGCTTATGGAAAAAAAACATTGATCATGGCTAGGCATTGAGTGATTTACATATACCCACCAATATATGAGTGTTGAGTGAATTCTTAAAATCATTCGTGAGGTGTTCTAGTTATGTTATCTAAAGTGTTTGGTTCATTTTTAAAATTTTTCACATATTATGAGCAAACCGATGATTATCTCTTTTGGGATGATTGTTACATTTTTGGAACCATGGTGTCAAAGACCATTGAAATCAATTTTTGCAAATGTTAGACCTACTCGAGGGCGAGTAGAGCTTAAGTGTGGGGGAATTTGATAACGCCTAAAATGAACATGTTTTTAGTAGCGTTATTGTTAGTTTTGTGCATAATAATCGGCTATATTTACTCATAACTGTTGCAAAAGTGCAAAGATGCGTATTGTGTATGTATATGAAGCCAGGTATCACGAATAATGAAGAAATGAAGTTTTTATGCACATTTGGAAGATTCTCGAGGAAGGAAGTCGAGCTAGGAAGCTTTTGGATTCAATGATTGGGAAACGCAATGATTTCTAAGTATCTACGGCAAGGAAAGATCAAGTTTTGCCTTGGAAATCATCAGCGACAGCAAAGAATGAAGCGTATAGGAGAAAAGTCAACAAAAAGTCAAAACAACACAAACCCAGTCGATCGGTCACAACCCGTAACCGGATCCGGCTGGGCGAATGGTCAAAATACAACCGATTCGGTTGGAGTAGAAACCGATCCGGTTTCTCACGCTGCAGTTACACAATGTTGCATTTATTGTTGCCTTAACTCCCCATAATCATTGGAGTCCGATCATTTCTTGATAGTTACTTGTTGGGAACGTTTTTGGTCAGTTGAGCAAGCACATTTGGATATATAAAGAACTTAGTCCTAGTATACTAGGTGTGACACAACCAAAATTGTATTAGTTTACACCAAAACTGATACCAACTATATTATTCAGCCCAAAAGCTTAGATCTTACTGAAAAACGTCCAGGAGTAAGGAGGGAACAATTCTCATCCATAGTTTTGATAGTTTGGAGTTGTACGGTGAATCTAGGTGATTGGAGGCGCGTGGTTGCTACAATCCACGAATTCTAATTCTTGTAATCACAAAAGTTTAGGTATTCTATGAACTTTGTTATGGAATTCTATTCTCTTGAATTGTTGGAATTACTTTGTTATTATTTGTTTTTAGTTATTATTATTATTATCATGGAGTAGTTTTGGGATATACTTGTGTGTTGGGATGTAGTTAATCATATTAGTGTTCTCAAAATGTGATGCATGTACATATGATCTTGTTTAAATGAGTTTGTTGGAAAAATACTAGTCTTGGTTTGATTTGTCGATAAAACATGTTTTAAGAAAAAGGACCGAAAGGATTTCTCTTGTGTTTTATTCCAAAAAGTGTAGTGACAAACTAGTATGGGGATATGGTGATTGACAACCACCATGTTTGCTTATTAAAACAAGACTAGGAACATTTTCATCACGAAAGGGTCGAAAGATTCGTAAGAACAAATTTAATAAGAACATGTTGCAAACAAATGGAATTTCTATAGGATAATCATTGGGATAAGGACCGAAAGGATTACCTAAATGTTTTTGTTCTTAGAATGATTTTTACAAACATATACCATGGTTGGGGAATCATTTGCTTATGATTTGTGCATCATATTAAGAGTATACACCAAACCTTCATGAATACTATTTA
>BPTQ01000003.1:207515670-207582017 GCA_019973895.1 Chrysanthemum seticuspe | reverse complement strand
TTTCTGGTTACAAACAAACCGATTCGGTTGGTGATCCAACCGAATCCGGTTGAAGTTTCTGTGTTGATTTTTATCATTTTTAGTTGCGAGTTTATTGTTCTAGTCTTCTTAGTTATTTGTGTTATGGTTCTTAGAGTAATTCTGGTAATTTTAGATTCTATTTGCAGATTATGTCTTGTAGTTTAATTATTTCCTAGATTTATTTTCATTTTCTTTACATTTGTTATTTATTAGTTAATTAAGTTTTAGTTAATTATAGTTTTTATGGTTAATGATTAGATAGTAATATTTTTCAGTTATAAGTTTAATTATTTTAATGATAGATTTTAATTGGTAGTTTTATTTAGTTTTAGTTTAATGAGTTTTATTATGTTATTAAATTGTTGGTTTATGAAGAGTTTTCTTTATTAACTAGAGTTTAGTACATCTTAATGATTCCTTAATTGCATTAAATTCCGTTTTTTTTTTAAATATATATATATATATATTTCGATCAAACCGATCGGTTGCAACCCGCAACCGGATCCGGTTCGACTTTCTTAACGCGTTGTGTTTTCTAAGGTCGTAGGAATGCTTGTGCCCTAATGTTGGAATCACTCCTAACTTATATTTCAAGTGTTAGTATTCAATATGTAATAGGTTGCTTAAACTAGGCTTTTATGTTAGATATTAATGGCAAGGCTTATGTAGAAAGCCCATAGGCCTTGGCCCAAGCGCAATAAGGAAGGAAGGGACTAGACATGTTGTCGTAGCTCCCTTCCCTATATAAACACATGTAAACCTTCATTTGAAGGTTGGTTGTTCACATTTTCATATATCCTACGTCTAAAGTTTGCTTATTATATTCGTGTGTGTGTTTGTGTGTTCAACCGGTCTTTCTTCATCTATATTTCTTACATATTGATCTTGTGTTAACTTATGGTGACCTAACAGTGGTATCAATCGCCATCTAGTTGGGTGAAACACTTTTGTTTTTGAAGTTATTCATTATACGCGTGGGTTTTAAGGCTATAAACTTTCATACGCTTAAAGCTTTAATTTTTACACTTGTAAACTCAAGATTCTTGTGGTTTAAGGTTTATTGGGTGTTAAATTTTAAGTTTTTTGCATCAAGTTTCAAACTTTACGTGTGTAGAATCGTTTTAGCTTGGTTTTTGATTCGTGTAGTACAGTCTACGCGTAAGGGTAAAATTTGTTTTGGATCATCAAGTTTCAAACTTTCTTGTTATTTTGGTGATATTGAAGCTATTTCATCATTAAAATCAAGTTACAAAACACTTTTCAACATAAAAATCAGTTTTGGTAAAAGTTGGTACTTTCTACTCGTAACAAAACCCTAAGTCTACTCGTATACTCAAAGTCTACGCCTAAGTTGTATCTACGCATAAGGGATTCTTCACTTGATCTTCAAAGTTGTTGGTTTACTCAGTGTTTTCTTGCTTGGATAAGCCTGAAAACACTTCGACTTTGGATATCTTTTACACTTGGATAAGTGTAAAGGATTTTTTCGGTAAAACCCTAGTTTTACGCCTAAGCTTAAACGCTTACAAGTAGAAACTTCTTTGCCTAAGCATTTCCTACGCCTAAGGAAATATTATGCATAAGGTTTTCTCCTATTAAGCCTTTGGTTTACGCCTACGCTAAGCTTTTATCTGAAGTCTACACGTAAGCTATCACTACGCGTAAGCTTTTGTCTACGCGTAAGTTTGGTATTACGCGTAAGGTTCCTTCTACGCATAAGTTGGTTTCTACGCTTAAGCGCGCTTCATCAACAAACTTAAGTTTCATTCGACTACAAAGATCCATCATCAACACAAGTTTCAAGATGTCTCAACCACCATACTCTAACTACTTTCCTCATGAGTATCCTCCACCATCTCAACAACAATATCCTCCACCATCTCAACAACAATTGCAACAATTTCAGCAACAATTTCAACAGCCGTCTCAAATGTACTTTTCTCAATGAGCAAACCCTCTTCCACCACAGATGGTTCAACCAAACCCTCATCAACAAGTTCAACATTGTAACTACTTCCAATATCAGTATCCGGCTAAGTATGCTATGAATGTTACAACGCAAAAGGAACCTTCTTGGTTCGCAAAGATGTGTGAAGCTTTAAGTAGCCAACAATCCATTCATGAAGCTGGATCCCTTGATAGACCTCCAATGCTCACTCCCGGAAACTACGATCAATGGGTGATAAGGTTCTTTAGGTTTTTTGATCTCAAGAAGCCACATGGTAAGTTTTTGAAGAAGGTCATCCTTGAAGGTCCTTTTCAGATGCCTACTATCACTGTACCCGGAGATCCGAATGCTAATCCACCAAGAGATGATGTTACCAACGTTGTCGGTCTTGATCAACTTACTACTGACCAACTTCTTCACTTAGAAGTTGATGAAATTGCAATGCAATATATCCTTTTGGGATTACCCAATCCGATACTTCATAGTGTTGATGCTCAAAAGACTGCTAAAGCAATGTGGGAGCACATTCATCTTCTAATGGAAGGCACTGAACTCAATCAAGAGGACATGGAATCCAAAATCTATTTAGCATATGAACACTTCATGATTGAACCAGGGGAGACATTAGAGTCATATCATCAACGGTTTTCAGACATCATCAATGACTTGGATAAACATAATATCATTATGCCAAGAATTGCAATCAACACAAAGTTCCTGAGTTGTCTTGGTCCTGATTGGGAGAAATATGTTACATTCATCAGTCAAGCGAAGAATCTTCATCAAGCTACTTACGGATTGTTTTATGACTATTTGAAGCACCATCAAAAGGAAGTAGACAATCTCACAATCTCTTCTCAGTCGGTCAATTTTGTGATGGAGATTTGGAAATTGCATTTAGGGAGAAAACTTGTTTCATTCGTGATCTACAAGGAAAAGATCTTATGTCTGGAAACCGCACATTAAGTCTTTACACAATATCAATGCAAGACATGATTGCTTCATCTCCCATCTGTTTACTTTCTAAGGCAACATCAACAAAATCTTGGTTGTGGCACCGTCGACTTTCACACTTGAACTTTCAAACCATAACCAATCTTGCACGATACAAACTCGTTGAAGGACTTCCAAGATTTCGATATTCTAAAGATCATCTATGCTCAGCTTGTAAACAAGGGAAAATCACTCGTGCTCACTTTCCTTCAAAGGTGGAACACATCTCTTAGCATGTGCTTCATCTTCTTCACATGGATTTGTGTGGCTCGATGCGTGTGCAGACGATCAATGGCAAACGCTACATTCTTGTAATTGTCGATGACTACTCAAGATGGACTTGGGTTTATTTTCTTCGAAGTAAAGATCAAGCTCCTCAAATGATCATCACCTTTCTCACGAAAATTCAAGTTCATCTCCGGAACACAGTCAGACAAATCAGAACAGACAAAGGAATTGAATTTGTGAATCAAACTCTTCTTGAATACTATGAGAAAGTAGGAATTGAGCATCAAACATCAATTGCATGGACACCAGAACAAAATAGAGTTGTTGAAAGACGAAACCATACGTTAGTGGAAGCTGCAAGAACGATGTTGATAAATGCCAAACTTCCAGATTACTTGTGGGCAGAAGCCATGTCAACTGCATGCTACACTCAGAACCGTTCCATGATAACCAAATGCCACAACAAAACACCTTAAGAGCTTATCCATAACCGCAAACCGAATCTCAAACATTTTCATGTATTTGGCTCTCTTTGTTACCCGAATAATGATCGTGATGATTTTGGAAAGCTCAAAGCTAAAGCTGACATCGGAGTCTTCGTTGGATATTGTGAAAACTCTAAGGGATACCGAATCTGGAATTGTCGTACAAGGGAGATAATGGAAACGATTCATGCCAATTTCTATGAGATTAATGAAATGGCTTCTGAGCAAAACAGCTTGGAACCCGGACATAACCGTCTAAACTTCCCCCAAACCCCATCATCAGCTAAACCAAGCTTACAGCTTACTCGTTGTCAAATGGAACAGCTATGTGCTCCTCTGTTTAGTGATGATATTGATCAACGTGCTCCAGATGTATTAAATGTTTCCGCTGCTCAACCTGATAATACTCCAATCCTTGATACACCTGCAACAACAACAACTGTTGAAGAAGCACCTCCAATTGATTCTACAACAACAGCCGAACAAACCGCATCCAATGACGCTGAACCAGCTGATGATCTTCTGAATCATGATGTACCTACACCCGCAGATTATGATCTAAATGCATTCTTTAAAACTTTCGCTAATGAAAATGCCACTTCTGATGTTGCGGAATCATCGACAAGTCATTTGAATCCACTTAATCCGCATAATGTATATCAACATCAACCCTCCACACATCGTTGGACTAAAGACCATCCTCTTGTGAACATTATTGGAAACCCGAATCAATCAGTCGTAACTAGACAACGCCTTCAGACTGACGGTGAACATTGCATTTATGCACTTATCGTTTGTCAATCTGAACCAAAGAACATTAAAGAAGCAATGACTTATGACAATTGGATTGAATCCATGCAAGAAGAACTAAATCAGTTTAAACGTCTTGAAGTATGGGAATTGGTTGAAAAACCAACAGGGGTCTATGTTATTGGTCTTAAATGGATTTGGAAAAACAAGTTGGATGCTGAAGGTACGGTTATCAGAAATAAGTCACGTCTGGTGGCTAAGGGTTATAGACAAGAAGAGGGGATTCACTTCAAGGAATCATTCGCACCAGTTGCTAGACTTGAGGCTGTACGGATTTTTCTGGCATTCGCGGCTCACATGAACATCACGGTCTATTAGATGGATGTCAAAACCGCTTTTCTGAATGGTAAACTGAAGGAAACGGTCTATGTTATTCAGCCAGAAGGATTTTTTGACCCAGAGTTCCCTAATCACGTCTACAAACTGAACAAGGCTTTCTACGGTCTCAAACAAGCCCCTCGGGCATGGTATGATGAGTTATCATCCTTTCTTCTGTCCCATAATTTCGTCAAAGGATCAGTCAACCCAACACTATTTATACAATATCACGGGACACATATTTTAATCGTTCAAATTTATGTGGATGACATCATTTTTGGGTTAACCCATAAAAAGTACTCAAACGCTTTTTCAAAACTTATGAAAACAAATTTTGAAATGTCCATGATGGGTGAACTTACATTCTTCTTAGGACTACAAGTTCATCAATCACCCCGTGGTATTTTTCTAAGTCAGTCCAAATATGCTCTTGAAATCTTAAACAAACATGGAATGCAAAACTGTGATACATATGCCACACCAATGGCACATACCAAAAAACTGGACGCTGATTTGCATGGGAAATTGGTTGACCCTACCAAATACCAAAGAATTATTGGGTCTCTCATGTATCTAACAGCCAGTAGACCTGACATTGTCTTCTCTGTATATCTTTGCTCCCGTTATCAGTCGCGACCAACTGAGACACGCCTCTCTGAGGCTAAAAGAATCCTCCGATACATCAAGGGAACCATTAATTTGGGGATCTGGTATCCGAAGGATTCTGGTTTTGAACTAATAGCTTTTTCAAACGCTGATCACGCAGGTTGCTTAGATTCTCGGAAAAGTACTTCAGGTGGTTTGCAATTCCTTGGTGATAAATTGGTGTCATGGCAATCGAAGAAGCAAGATTGTACATCGTTGTCCTCAACCGAAGCAGAATATGTAGCCATGTCGGCGTGTTGTGCTCAAGTCATCTGGATGAGAACACAACTCAAAGATTATGGTTACGTATTTGGCAGAATCCCAGTGTACTGTGACAATCGAAGTGCTACTGCGATCTCGTGCAACACCGTTCAACATTTGAAGTCCAAGCACATCGATCTTTGATATCATTTCATAAAGGAGCATGTGGAAAAGGGTACCGTTCAATTATATTTTGTGGGTACTGAACACCAATTGGCGGATCTTCTAACCAAAGCCTTAGCTCCTGCTAGGTTTACTGATTTGATCCACCGGATTGGCATGCGGTGTTTGACTCCAGAGGAACTGGACGAAATTTTAACACAATCTTAAAACCAGTCAAACACCAAAACCTCTTTTGTAAATAAATTTTTCAAAAACAAAATAGAAAAATATAAAATTTGATAAAATACAAAATATTCTTCTATCTAAATTCTTTCAAGCACTGCAAGTACAAATCTTCCGTCAACACTTTGTTATTTCAAAACTTTCATTATTTTCCCGAACAAGTGTTAAGGGGGAGAAAGTAAATATTTTTCAGTCTCATAAAACCTTGTACTTGCATGTTACCTTAATTGGTTGTTTCTTTGAATTTGGTGGATACGTTTCTTGTTGTACACTCTCCTCGGACTCAAATTTGTAAAATTTCATCATTATTAAAGTCAAGGGGGAGTGTCGTCATGTTTCTTTTCAAAATATCACGTTTTGATTAACCAAAATGGAAGTTATGGGTCGTTATTGAAAATGGTTGAGGTGGAGGGGCTATTAGTGTCAAAAGTGAAAACTAATTTATACAAAACTCCCCACCTAATTATCTTTTCACATTTATTACAAACATTTAAAACTTTCAACCACCATATCCACGACTAACAATCTAAGTTTAAATTTGTGCTTCATACTTGAAATATGTAAGTGATAATCGTTTCTAAATGGGATTCCTAACATTGGTTTTAAGTTTCATGCGAATCCAACGGTTTGATGTTTCAAAATTCATGATTTTGTGTTCATACGCATACGCGTATAAACATGTTATTGGAAAATGATGTTTTTTTGCGAAATGGGATGTGTTAAAAAGGTTTCTATATCAATCCCAAACCTATTTCTAACATCAAATCCAACCCATAAACTGTTTTCAATCATTTTTCAAAGTTAGGGTTTATGCGTGGATTTGGGTACTTCCATGTGTGAGTGTTTGAGGTTAATTAGATGCTTGGGATATGTTTGTTACATGTTTAATTGACCAAATGCACCTTTGATTCATGCCCAGTAACATCACATTTGAAAATTTAAGCTATAGGGTTTAAGTATGCGTATAAATTGGGTAATATTGATTCATTGTGCGTTTGATGTTAAAATCTGTTAGAAACCACTCATTTAGCATCTAAGATGTCCCAGAAAACATTTGGTGAATTTCCCATGGTTGAATCACTTACGAGTAGGATTTGAATTTCTAGGATTTATGTCTACGTATAGAAATGTCTTACGCGTATAAGATTTGTAAAAAATATGCCATGTGATCTTTAAAGGGTTTGAATAACTTGTTAATATGAGTGTTATGATTGATCTATTTCAGGCTTCTACGCGTATCTGTTTCAGAATCAAGGGTACATGGATCTTACGCTTAAGGATCACCTTATGCGTAGATCTTACGCATAAGAGCAATATTACGCGTAACTTATACGCATAAAGTTCTACATGGGATTACGCGTATCCTGTGAAGGATATGCGTAAACTTGGATTTCTACGCCTAAGGCTTACTCTTACGAGCATAAGTCCTTAACCTAAGCTTACGCGTAAGCCTTATGCTAAGAATCCACTCCTACACGTAAGCCCTTCTTACGCCTAAGGGTGATTCCTACGCATAAGCTTATTCCTACACCTATGGTTACACTGTTTACGCATAAGCTTGCAAACCTAAGCTTAAGCCAATTTGTAACTAAACTTTTAAAATGTTACGCGTACAAACTTGTAATAAGTTACTCATAATGTCACAAAACCAAAATGTCCCTAATAAGCTACAAAAGTTAAAACTTTGTGTGATTAAGTGAACTTTGGACATTAAACATTCAAAATTAACATACTCACGTAACTTATCACGTCAACTTTTGACTATTGGACAATATGTGACTTTGGACTTGTAACGTTCATTAACATAACAAATTCAATAATTGGACAATAAAATCAACTTTTGACTAACGTAATGTCTTTCGATATGTTAGTTCTTTTATCTCAATACCTTTTAGATCACGAAATGGACATCATAATGGAAAATGTCTACGCACCAAATGAGCTTACAATGAATAATATCTTCCCAACTGATTACAGCAAGACGATTGGAAGAACAACCTCAAGGTCGATTTTGAGAACTTCACGTGCTCAGAGTCATCATGCAGGATTGCTGTGGATATCCTCAAAACTCATCCTTACAACAATATGCTCACCAACTCAGCAACTGTACCAGAAATATACATTCATCAATTCTGGCACACAATGAAAAAAGTTGATGGTCAAGATGTTGTCACGGTAACTCTCAATGATAAAGAAGTAACCGTCACTATTGCAGATAATCGAACCATTATTCTTGTGCCTGCTATCCAACCTGCCGACTATGTAGCAATTCCTAATGAAGAGGGTACAATGCAATTCTTGGTCGATATTGGCTATGATGAAGCTGCTGGAGTTATTACCAGGCACTCCACGGTCGATCTCAAGAACATTACTCAACCGTGGAGGACTTTGTACATCATGATCGCCAAGTCTGTTTCTGGAAGAGACAGCGGTCATGAGAATCCTAAACTCATGCACTTACAAATCTTCTGGGGCATGGTCAACAAAATGCACATCGACTATGCAAGCCTGATCTAGGAAGACATGATGTCCCACCTCAAGAAGCCTGGGACAAAGGTTCCCTTCATCAGATACACGAAGCTGTTGATCCAGAATATTCTCGAGAAAAATCGGGACATCCCCTTGAGAATCAATGACCCCAAGAATCACTCTGTGTTGTATGAGCCTACATTGAACACTGTCAGATTCAAAGACTCATCAACAAAGAAGCAAGGTGCAGTGTTACTGGACTGCCTTCTCACTGACGAAATCAAAAGTCTTCCATCGTACCAACGATATCAAGAAGCAGTGAAAGCAGGCAAAGTCGGGTTTATGAATGAAAAGACTTCAGCCGTTCTAGTCAAGAAGACCAGAAGATCAGGCAGCACTGGAAGCATTGAAGCACTGGAAGTGCTCACAAGTATCCCAAAAGGAACCCTTCTCGCAAGAAAAGAGTTCCAACTCAGATCGTCTGTTATCAAATTAAATCTGAAGATACTCAAGAGGATGTCGATTCTGAAGATACTGAGTCTGAAGAGGTGGTTCGCTATTCCGAAACTACTATAGATGTAACAACCTCGCTGAGGTCAGATGACAAACCACCCAGTCCCAAATCAAACAAAGGGAAGACACCAGTTGCTGAAGAAGAAGAAGAAGAAGACAGCTCTAATGATGACACATTACAAAAGGAGGAACAGCAATACCACAAGACTCTTAAGCAGCTGAGGTTGCAGCATGTTGCTACTGAATTCAACCTTCAACAAACCAGAGGCTCTGGAGGTTCCAGTGGTGGTGCACTAACCACACCAGTTCTTGATGCGGTTAATCAACCCGATAAGGGAACTGGTACCACTACTAAGGAATCAACAGAGCAACAACAACAAGAGTACGATATCAAGTTCGATTTGAGGAACATGAACAAGAAAAGATGGAGAAGATAACTGATGAAGATGTGGAGCAAGCAGGTAAGGAAAAAGCAAAGGAAGAGGCAATATCTTGAGAGGAAGCTGATAATTATCTTCAAGATAATCCTGAACATAACCCGGAACAATCTTCAGAGCAACCTCAAGACCCATCCACAACTGAATCGTCATCTCACTTCTCACCACCACCATCTGATAAAACAACCACCAGATCATCTTCCAAATCAATCAAGAAACCCTCTGACACTTGGGCATCCCGTGCCAAAACCAAGATAGTTAAGGCTGTCAAGCAAGCAAGAAAATGAAATGTCGTAAACAAAAAGTTGAATCAGCTAGCTGACAGGGTTAACTTACTCGGTGATTTGATGAACGAGTTCTCGGAGGAAAGAGACCAGATCCAGTAATTCCTCAACTGAGACATTCAAGGTGAAATGGACAAGACAATTAGAGAATACACTCATAAGTTCCTTCTCGACACCGTCCCTGGAGTCACAAAAGAAATGTTTGCAAGACAACTTTATCCATATCTAATGTCATTGGTCAAGCAAACACTTTCAACTACACCAGCGGTTATGCAAATCCGACCAGTTCCGCCTCCTCTTGTCACTAAAGCTGATTTGATTTCAAAACTGATTATGCAGATGTCTCCCCGATCTCCAACTTTCACTTCTGATGAATCAAAATTTTTTGAGGCATTGCTTGCATATCAACTAAAGACAACTTGCAAGGAAGGAGCTGGTCAAGAAAAGCGACCAAGAGACGATGATGATGCGAACAAGGATTTAGAGCCTAAACGTCAAAAGAAAACAGGTGAATCCTTATCTATGCCTCCACCACCCCAAAAGACCACCACCACAGAGAGATCATCTCAACAACCTCCTGCTTCTGATAAACCTCAGGACTCTGAGTCTCCACCACCATCTGAGAAAACTAGTGATCATTTCCAATACACCGGTGGTGACGACGAAGAGATTCCTGAGCCCCAACAACCGCCCTCATCTACAACATCAACCAAGCAACAATCAACATCATCCTCCAAGCCAAAGAAGAAAAGGTCAACCTCAGTTGTATCATGGTTGGATAAAGATGATACTGAAGAATACGAATGGTTTTCCAAGCTTGTTGATGCCACCCCTCGATTACCGGAAGGCCAAGAACTGGTAGATGCTCGAACTATGGAGCACGTTAAAATCATTCAGGATAAGTTCAAAGTGAGGAAGATGACGAAAGGGGAGTTATGCCGAATCAAAAATGATGTGTTTCAACTGCTAAAGGATAGCTCCGATAGTGCTATTGAAGTCGAATATCATCTAGACAACATCGCACGAGCTATGTCCAACAACATTGATTAGCTCAACCCTGAATCAAACATTGACTTCACAAGACAAGACAAGACTCCATACTACACTGACTGGACCAAGCCACTACCAACCATTGGTCGACCAGATCAACCCAGAATTCCCTACCAATACTTCTTCAACAACGACCTATAATTCTTCAACACGGTAGCGATGTCAGCAAGAAATACGCTACGTTACTCACCTTTAACATCCTAGCACCAGTCTTCTCCAACAATGTTGCCATCGAGGAAGAAGCTACAAGAATGTTTGTTGAAAATGTGGTGAATTATGATCTCGATGCACAGTATGGCATTCATCATTGGCCTACAAGAAGAAGACTATACTACAGAAGCTGCCAGGTTCAGAAATCAAACAAAGAGGTGTTCAGTGACAAATGGATCGTTGCTATTATGAATGTCAGTCTGGCTACAAAGTGGGATTACTCATCCTGGAGGAAATCAAAGTCAAACGCCAAGACGAGCAAGAATATGATTTTACTAAAGCTGATTTTCCGAGATTGTCACTCAACGACATTGAAGACATGTATCTGGCTATGGTACAAAGTCGGATGAGACATTTTTCCACCAACATCCAGCTCCAGTACATCAAGTCATTGTTGATATTCATTAGAAGCAGAGTGATCCAGGAACGTTTTGAAGATCTTCAACTTGCCGTGGAATCATACCAGAAACAAGTCAATCTCACTAAACCGTTGCTACACTCTCCCCGATATCAACCAACTCTCTCAGTACACCATTGTGAAGAAACCAAAGTTTGGAGTTGTTTACCGCAGTGAACTTCACCACAACTGTCTCATGGCGTGCAATGAGCTTCACAAGTTTTGTGATCACACTCTGAAGAAGGTTCGTGATGGGTTAGCATATCGGTTGAAGGAGATTCACGAAGGCATTGGGTCGAAGAAGCGGTGGAATTCTAAAGAAAGGAGGGATGTTAAGAAGATTATCACGAGGATAGATGAAAGGTTGTTTCATCGTGATCAGATGCGGAATTTGGAAAGCTTTGTGGGTGGAAGACAGAGTTTCCCTCTTACGGGTTATCAACGTCAAGAGAGAACTCTCGGTTTTATTGAAGGATTGACTGGTACTCCTTAATCTATTTCATTGATTAATATTTGGATGTTATGATTTGTATATTGACCATGGCTTGTGCACACATAACAATGTACAACCCATACTTGTAATGAAAGGACCCTGTGGTACGCATCAGTGCCACAATCCTTATAAAAGGAGCGAAAGCTTCTTACTTTTGAGTAAAACTTATCAAAACTTTCATTTTTTAAAGTTTTGCTCAAAATAGCAAGTACTTCCCATTATGTTTTCAAAACCTCAAAAGTTAATATTACTTGTTGAGGGGGAGTATTTGCTAACAAATCTTTGTTCATAAAACGTTCTTCGTGAAAATCTTCCCACAAAACTCGAAATGGACATATTCGATATCAAAATTTCATCAAAAATAACATATATGCCATTTTTGAAGGGGAGAAAAATTATGTGATACAAATATGTTGTAAATATGATGGAATCTTCATGTGCTAAAACTTAACCCATGAATTGACGAGATCTGAACTGTCATACATCGAAAAGATTTGTCTTCCAAGACTTATCTGAGTAGATTGTACCTTTTCGAGAAACTCCTGATAGACATGAACTTTGACGGGTTTGACAACCTTTCGAGGTTTGTCCACACCTTCAAGGTAGTTATTAGAGCCAGTTGTCACCTAAAAACTGACAATGCAACTCTTTAACTATGCAACGTAATCGTGTCTCGCCGAGAATTGTCTATCTTGAGTCGATCAATTCAAAAGTGTGAAGTCTACCCTCACTGTGTAGATTTCTGTCAAAACACTTGAGCACATGTGGAGGGGAGTATTTCTGAAAATACAAAACTCTCGAAGTGTTACAAAATATTTTCACTCATAAACACTTTGAGAGATTTTCAAGAAAATGGTTTTATGGCAATGTAGGATAGTTATGGAGTTATAAGGTGACTAAGGTTAGGAATAACCGTCCTATGATCCACCAAAGCCGGAAGGATCTACCCAAGGACACCACCAATAGTTAGAATTTAGAAGTTCTTAGGTTTGATTATAAAAAGGAGAAAATGAGAGTCGGAGAAAGAAGGAGTTGAAGATTTAAAAAGAAAAGTAAAGAAAAGGGTGAAAAGAAATAGCCCTCCAAATTATTCAACTTAGGGCAGACACTGGGTTTAATACATATGCTATTGGTTGTCACTAGATGACACCGGTATTGAAGATTAACGTCGTCATGGACCTAGTAACGCATGCACTAAACCTTCTTAGCCACTCAAGTTTCTCTCAACAGAAGCTTGTTTCATTCTCACAGGGAACCCTACGTAAACTATCGGCTTTCTCTTAGAGATTGCTGGTATTGAAGAAGGAGAACTTCTCCCTAGTCTCCGCTCAGGAAAACCAAAGCGCACTATTAAGTCTAGAGCCACGAGATTCATCAAAAGATCTCTTAGGAACACTTGACATTTTATCACTTGTCGTTCAACATTAAGGACGCAAGTGATAACATTATCGAGTCCTTCACAGATCTTAGCAATCTGTTGAGAACATTTATGAGAGGTTCACAATTGTGATCCTAAATGATTGAATGGAAACTCCTGCCAGGGTCAACATCAAACAGTCCTGACAGCAGGTCACTTCGGTAACTCCTTGTGGGTTACGCTTAGTGTTGTCTCAAACGGTCCACAGTCGTGAGGTGATGCTTCGGTGTACCTCAGCGACTCACCTGAACTGTAGGTGTACTTCGGTACACCGTGTTATCCTACTTGAGGGACTCCAGTTCAGGAATAGCCTTTGCTAGAATTAGAGATGTGTTTTCACACTATGATGTTAACACACTTGAAGTTCGAACTTGTAAGTGGTGGAAATCCCGCTAAGGAGATTCCTTTCAAGAATCGAGCCCTGAAGATGTGGGTTATTACTTGAACTTGTTCAATGTAATGCCAACTGTCCCTTATGGGATTCGAATGGCTGATTCGCCCGACCAAGGTGAATGGAATCAAGACATTCATCAGAAGAACAATCGTAGTGGTCAATTCTCTAAGAAACGACCATAGTGATCGATTGGTGTTTATCACTAACCCATTCTTATGTTTTCTTCTTATGGATGCTCCTGGGAGATGATCGTGTTGATTCTCCACATGCTCATACCAACAACAACACAATTTGAAGGTCTCTCGAAAGGCAACACAAAATTTAGAATGATTCTTCCTCCATGCCAAAGAATCTACAAAGTTTAAAGACTTAGAGAACTACATCAAAACTCAAATCCAACGTCAAAGAGCGTGTGAGCATGTTGGAGAAGGACGTAGAGACACCTGAGCAATGAACCGGACCTGATGCACACAACAACAACATAACATCACCATATCCACACCAGAACAAAGAACAAAGATTACGAAGACATCAAAGCTGAAAACTTCAAAAGAAACAAGATCGTCACACTGGGGAGATTGTTGGAATCAACGCACTTCTTCTCACAAGAAAGAAGAATGTCAGAAGACGTCAAGGTAACTATTACATCAACCCCAACAACTTCTCAAGATTGCTGGAGTCATCATTTATTAATTACCAACACTTAGGGGGAGATTGTTGGAATCACTCCTAACTTATATTTCAAGTGTTAGTATTTAATATGTAATAGGTTGCTTAAACTAGGCTTTTATGTTAGATATTAATGGCAAGGCTTATGTAGAAATCCCATAGGCCTTGGCCCAAGCCCAATAAGGAAGGAAGGGACTAGACATGTTTCCCTAGCTCCCTTCCCTATATAAACACATGTAAAACTTCATTTGAAGGTTGGTTGTTCACATTTTCATATATCCTACGCCTAAAGTTTGCTTATTATATTCGTGTGTGTGTTTGTGTGTTCAACCGGTCTTTCTTCATCTATATTTCTTACATATTGATCTTGTGTTAACTTATGGTCACCTAACACCTAACTCTTTGAGAATACCTTTAGGTTATTGTCTACAAAGTCCTCTAGATGATTCAAAAACTAACTTTAAGGTTATCTTTGGATGTTTAGACTACGAAATCCGCTAAGTGTTTCAGAAACTAATGTTCACAAAGATTACTCAAGCATTTAAATACAACGATAGCCTAGTGCACTCCTAAGCCATTTACAATTAAGATAAGAGACAACCAATCAATAATTAACAACTAGGTTTCATAGATCTAAGCAATACAAGAAATTTAGCCGGATATGTTAAACAAGCAAGCATACACACATTCAATGGAAGACATAATGATACTAATGGAATAAAACACTTATCTTGATGTGTAAAATAGGGTTTTAGACCCTAAGATACTGTCCAAGTCAGACTACAAATGTTTAGGGTTTTTACTCCACAAGTCTACCTCTTAAAATACTAAAAAATCAAATTATATATATAGATTTACACTTGCGACTGCGTCTCATTATAGGTGGGACGCCGTCAGATCGCCATCATTAGGGTTTTTTTCTTGGCCAAGTTATCGATGTGACGGCGTCACGTTGTAGTTGTGACGTCGTCGGGCTTCAGCAAGGACGTTGTCTGATTCTGGATCTGAGCCGTCTGAGATGAAAATTCTTAGCGACGCCCTTCCTCTTCAAAGCATGACGCCGTCAGGTGTATTTGAGCAAAAAGTCTACTGAGCCGTCAGGTGCATCTATTATCAAATCCGTAGAGAGGGACAGCGTCGCCCTTTAGTTGGGACACCGCCAGCTTTAGTTTCAGCAGCTTGATTGGCTTCAATCTTGACTTTGCCATTTTCTTCATGTTTTCACTCCTTTTCGTCCAAATATGCATCATTCCAGTATTTTGCTTCCAAGAGACCTAAAAAGTGAAAAGGAACAAAATTAAGCAGTAACGGATATAAAAGTGATCGATTAAGGGCTTAAATGACCCCTTAAAAGTGTACGTTTTAAATCCTTGTCAATGTTGTAGAAAGATAAAGAAGAGAAAGAAAGAACTATTATTTCATAACCAAAACACACATATACACTCTCAAGCACACCTTACAAATGAGACATGGGTGGCTTTTATACTAAAAGAGAAAATGCCCTAATGGGCTTGGCCATGGGCCTCGTTTGGTTTGGATTGGACTTGGATTATATCTTTATCTAAATGGACTAGCTTATCTCAACTATTAACCTATTAGATTAGTCCAATCCATGAGCCATTTTATTACAATAACTATAACAAGATACACAATTTCTAGAATTAGAATGACCATCATTTTCTATTAATGTTAACAATCTCCCCCTAAGGGGTGGTCATTCAAAAGATGCTCCACTTGATTAGGTCATTTGACTTCTTGAGCTTGAACTTTGTATGTCGTCATAGAATAACCTTGATTAATTGTTCCTTCATGCTTTGTAGTTAGATAATGGTGTTGTATGCCTTTCATCAACGTCTTTGTTGCTGGTGCGTTATGTCTTTTCCAACATGCTCATACTTCTAATGAAGTTTGTAGATCATACATGTGTAGCTCTCATTCTTTAACTTTGATCTTTGTCTCTTTACTTTGCAGATTCTTTGACTTTGACGTAGAATCTTTCTGAACTTTGCTTTTGTGTAAATCTTTGATGAGAATGTCTTTATGATGTAGGTATGAGCATGCGAAAATAGATGTTGATGATAATGGTGGTGGTAGTGGTCTCTGCTGGAACTTCGGGCCTTCATGAGTACCTGCATGAAAACAGTTAGCAATAAAGTTCCTGACATAAGTTTTTAGATATTTTGTATAGGTACATCCCAGATCGATGGCCACTGGCATGTCCCCGTACTTAATATCTTCACACTGTTATTGTGAGTCGCTGGAGTACACCAAGGTATCAATCCACGACTATAGACCGTTTGAAACAACTACGAACACTAAGCGTAACCCGTAAAGGATTACCGAAGTGACCTATTGTCAAGGTTGTTTGATGTTAACCCTTACAGGAATTTCCATTCAATCACTGAGGATCACATTTGTAAATCATCTCATAAATGTTCTGGCAGATTGCAATGATCTGTATAGGACTCCAAAATTTACAACTTGTGTTCTTAATGTTGAACAACAAGTGTAGAAATGTTTAGTGTTCCTAAGAGATATTTTGATGAATCTCGTGGCTCTAGACTCGATTTGTGCATTCTGGTTTTAGTAGTCGTAGAATGGAGCGGTGTCTCTTGTTTCAATATCAACACTTATCGGAATGAGAGGTCGATAGATTATGCAGGGTTTCTCGTGAGAATGAAACAAAACCTTTTAAGAGGACTTGAGTGGCTAGGAGGTGAAGTGCAATGCGTCACTGGGTCCATGACGTATTTTTCTTTAATACAAGTGTCATATTAGTGACAAGCAGCAATAGATGAATTAGACCCGGTTTCTACCATAAGTTGAATTTGGAGTGCTATTTCTTTTCACCATTTTATTTACTTTTCTTTTTAATTCTTCAACCCCTTTTTTTCCTTTCTCACATTACTCTTTTGTTTTCAATCATACCTGAGGACTTTCTAGTTCTAAACTATTTGTGTTGTCCTTGGGTAGATCCCTCTGGTTCTGACGGATCATAGGATGAATTTTCTATCTTTAGTCACCTTATAACTCCATTACTATCCTATCTTGCCATAAAACCTTTTCCTAGAAAATCTCTCAAAGTATTTATGATTATAAAACATATTTTGTTCACAACTTGAGAGTTTTGCATTTTCAAAAATACTCCCCCTTCACATGTGCTTATATTGTTTAAACTTAAATCTACACAGTGAGGGAAGAGTTCACACATTTGAATTGATCGCCTCTGGATAGATGATAACGCTCAAAATGAACATGTTTTAGTAGCGTTATTGTTTGTTTTGTGTATGATAATCGGCTATATTTACTCATAACTGTTGCAAAAGTGCAAAAGATGCGTATTTATATGTGAATGTAGCCAAGTATCGCAAAAGATGAATAAATGAAGATTTCATGCACGTTTGGAAAATTCCCGGGGAAGGAAGTCGAGTAAGGAAGCTCTTGGACTCAATGATTAGGAAGCGCAATGATTTCTAAGTATCTACAACAAGTAAATATCAAGTTTCGTCTTGGAAATCATCATCGAAAACAAAGACAAAGGCGCGAATCAAGAAAAGTCAACAAAAGTCAAAATTGGGAGTACAAGAGGCGCCCAACTGTTCGGTTGGAGCCCGCAACCAATCCGGTTGGGCTAGTGGATAACACGCAACCGATCCGGTTGCCTAAACTGGAGTTACACCAATTGTCATTTAATGTTGCCTTAACTCCCCATAATCATTGGAGCCGATCATTTCCTGTTATTAACTTGTATGGGACGTTTTTAGCCAGTTACTTAAGGTTCTTTAGCTATATAATGAACCTAGACTTAGTAGTTTAGGTGTGGCACAACCCAAAGTGTAATAGTTTGCACCAAAGCTATTACCAACTCTTATTATTCATCCCAAAAGTCTTGTTACTACTGTAAAACGTCCAGGAGCTTGGAGAGACGAATTCTCATCCATTGTTTGATCATTCGGAGTTATACGGTTAAGCTAGACGATTTGAGGCGTGTGGTTGCTATATTTCACAATTTCTAATTCTTGTAATCCAAAAACTTAGGTATTCTATGGAACTTATGATGAATTTCTATTCTCTTGAATTATTTGAATTACCTTGTTACTACTTGTGTTTTGTTATGATTGTCATAGAGTAATTCTTGAATATACTTGTGTGTAAGGATGTAGGAAATCATACTAGTGTTCTTATATGTGATGCATGTATATGATCTTGTTTAAATGAGTTTGTTGGAAAACTACTAGTCTTGTTTGATTTGTCGGTAAAACATGTTTTAAGAAAAAGGACCGAAAGGATTTCTCTTGTGTTTTACTCCAAAAAGTTAAGTGACAAAACTAGTATGGGGATATGGTGATTGACACCCACCATGTTTACTTATTGAAACAAGACTAGAAACATTTTCATCACGAAAGGTCGAAAGATTCGTAGGAACGAGTTTAATAATAACGTTTTACAAACAAATGGATTTCCTAAATGATAATCATTAGGATAAGGACCGAAAGGATTACCTATATGTTATTGTTCTTAAAATGATTTTTACAAAACATAAACCATGGGTTGGAAATCTGATCTGCGCAAAACCGTCAAGTCTAATCACACAAACTGGCCACTTGTGAATGACCAGCCGTAACAGACTTAAAACAGTTCCGACACCAATGCAATGAAGATCTGAGGAGTATAGGGTTTCCCCGGGTCGTTATGTCCCAGCGAGCTATGCAATGGATTATCAAACGTATAGTGATCGCGAGATTTGAACGGAAAAGGAGATTTGGAATTATTATCACTACGGAAAAAGGACATAAACTACAAGGGCTAAAATGAAAATTAAAGGAAATTTAAAAAGAAAAAAAAAATATTAAATAAACGCTATCACTATTTTTAAAATGATGTTTTTATGATTTTATAAAACAAAATGACTTAAATAAACTATTTTAACTAAAACTTAAACTAAAAACGTAACTTAAAATAAAAACGCTCGTTATTTATAAAAATTACGCGAGTGCGCAAGCAAAAACGTAAAATTTAAGAAATAAAAGTCCTACGAGTGTAAAAACAATTTTCTCACGTACTACATGACAAAAGAAAATTTTAGGAAAAAGCCGGGTATTTTTTCGACTCTTAAATTATTTATTACGAATTAAAAACTATTTTAATCTAATTAATTAATTAAAATTACTAAACATATTGAGAAAAATCTAAAAAATCACACAAACTACTTTAGAGTATACTGGTCCTAGGAAAAATGAAAAACGTGGGTGTTGCTCTTGAAAATAAGCACGAAATAAGCCAAAGAGAGCTTATGGCAAAAACTGCCCAACTCCTTTATGTATTAAGTGTTGCAAACATTGACAAGAAAGACCCAAGGGCGCTATTGGTACAGGTACACATGCTATCAACTTCAAAGCTAGGAGGTCTCAGGTTCGAGCCTGCCTCCTAGCTTTTTGCTACTTTTATTTTTTTTTTTTTGGAAATTTTCTCTTTTGAACTTGAAGATGCAATCAAAATAAGAACATTTTGTAAAAACTTTATTTTTGAAAACTGGAAATAAGCTGTTTTCACAGCTTATTTGTCCACAGTTTGGACAGAACTTAAACAAACAAACACCCTGTTAAGCTGTTAAGGCAAATAAGCTCTTTTGAGAAAAAACAATACTTGAACTAATCTAACATATATTAACTGATGAACTACTAGAGAGTCTAAATAAGCTAAAACCAAGACTAATAAGCTAAGGTATGGGCTGATATGCTGCTGTAGTGGGAACAGACTCAACCAAACAACTCTAAGACAGATATTTAAGCACACAAGAGCATATACAAACTAAAAGCTAAGCTAACGATGAAAATAGAATAAGCTGCTTTATACTAAGCTAAGTCCAAATGAAGCTGGGTAGTTCTAAAAAACAGACAGTGATCCTAAGGACTTATGGCATAAGCAGTTGACTATAAGAGACTAAACTATGGAATCCTATCCTAAAGGAAATGGACAATTAAGCACGGAAATGGGTCTAATAATCACTAATAAGCAAAAGGGGTCTACTACTGAGCTAATGTACCCTAATAAGTACTATTTTGTGAGGAATAAGCAAGAAAAATGATCTAATAAGCTGATAAAAAGAAAATGAAAAGCTGCTGCATTTGTGGGTCTACTGCACAGCAGTCCCAAACAGGCCCAAATGGGGGCTTTTGTGGCTTAATTTGGATAAGCTACAGGGTGAACAAGCCCCTGAGCTTCTAGGATTCTAAAGCTCGCTTGGCTAGCTATCATTTGCCCCCATGAGATCACCTTAATGAGCATTTTACAGCTTATAGATAAGCTTTGGAAAATGGTGCAGGGGCTGCTGGGATTCTGAAGCAAGTAAACAGGACAGTGAGATAACTTATATGGAAGTTACTCTAAAATCATTTTAGCAACCTAAACTAATTGAGACATCAAGCAAGTACTGACTTAACACTTGACCAAACCATTTGAGACCCAACATGGGTCAAAAACATAATTTTGACCCAAAAATGCAATAATCCAAACACCATTTTAAAACATTGATAGACCATAAAAACTACTTAAACTAATGAACAAACAGGTAATAATGATCAACATGAGTTTTACTGTCCTAAATACAACTATATAAACACATTAAAACTAACAATGATCACAGAAACAGATACAAGCAAAATATGCAAATTGATTTGAAAAGTGAAAATGAGATAACCACTCACATGAATCCAACTTGCTTGCAGGCCAAATCCAAACCCAATCCTACACTAAATGAAACTATTCCAACCCAATTCACAGATCTGCAACCTCCCAAACTCCAAAACCAAACCAATTTCACCAAAGTTGACTTTTGTTGACCTTGATCCAATTTTGCTTGAAAATAACTATTGAGCTTGCAAAAAGCTAAGATAAGCTTAAATAAACTAATTTGAGTTTAAACACAAGCTTCTAAGAGCTTATGGATAAGAACTAGAAACTGAGATTTTCAACAGTTAACTGGAAACTTAAAACTTAAAATAGAACTTGGATTGATTGTTCAAAAACACATTACAAAGCTGTTATCACTTACATGTGATACATTGAAACTAAAATTACAACATTTGACATTAAACTAAGACATTAATTTAAAATACGACATTAAAGAAAAACTAAAAAGCTAACTACTGCTTCAAGCCTTCCTCTCTCTTCCTTTTTATAACCAAATTTCTTCTTCTCTCTCTTTCTGCAAATCCCACATCTGTTTTTAGCCTTTGGATGACTTAAAGCCATCTTGGCCATTCAATTGGTTTTGGCGGGAAAATGAGTTCCCATATCTTGGACAGGGAAAGAGGATGCATTTATTGTGGTGGGATGTTAGGTGAGGTGGGGGGAGACAAAGGGTGTAGTAGGGGTGGACTGGTAGGTGGTTGGAGGAGGGGGGAGCAGACAGGTTTGTCGGGGAAGACAGGCTAATAGGGGGCGGGTTTGTTTAGTTTTGAAACGTGGGTTTGGGTTGTCGGGTTGTGGGTTTGGACCGGGTAAAAGATTGGGCCAGGGGGTGTTTTGGGCTTGGGGTTTATATAAGATCCGTTTGGTTTGTGAAATTAATATACCAAGGACCAAATGTGTAAAACTGAAATTCCCAGGGACCAAACATGTAAATTAGGAAGAGTAATCCAAGGACTAGATTTGCCAACCTTTAATAGACCAAGGTCTAGTTTGACATTTTTGAAATTTCCAAGGACTAATTTTGACCATTTTTGGATTTTCAGGGACCAAACTGTAATTTTCTCAAAACTTTTAGATTTTCCACCAAAGGACTAAATATGATAATTTATGTTTCCAAAAGGACCTTTGGTGACTTTTCTTTTGAAATTATGTGCTCAGGGACTGTTTTTGACAACTTTTGAAACTTGGGGGACTAAAACTGCAATTTTTGCAAATTTGATATGTTTTTCATCTGATTTTGATATTTTTGCATTTAAAACACATAAAACACTGATTTGTGATATTTTGATCATTTTGATGTGTTTCTAAGTGTTTTCAGATGATTTTGCAGTTTATTTTGTACAAAAATGATGAGTATTTAGACACTCATCAATCCCCCACACTGAGATATTGCTAGTCCCTAGCAATGATTTGAGAAAACATAATGGATTTTAATCTCTTTACCAAAATCCATTACTTCTGGAGTAGCCAAATGTTTCAGTTCAAGTAAGAACCATGGTACACCGATAACCATGTGATTTTGAGCAAACCACCAGCTTCCAACGGATTTGATTTGTCTTTACCAGAAGCCGTTTGCTCTGGACTAGCCAACTCTTAGATAAATTATCAATATTATCTTTGGTGAGCTGAATACCAATTATGGTTTTTCCACTGCCTTTACCACAAGCCATAATCTTGCGGGCTAGCCAACTCTTCACTTTTAAGGATATGGTGAGTTGAATACCATACAATTTTTTATTTTGTTTCGTTTATGTAAAATTGGTAATATTAAAATTAGATTTCATATTGATAAGTAAACAAAAAAATGGTTTTAGGGACCAACCGAAACGGTTGGTGCTCTCGGAAAAATATAATTATTGATTTTTCTAGTTTTTAGTTTATCTATTGTTTTGTGTAGTTTATAGCTTATTTCTTGTCATTTCTGATTTTTATAGATTGTCTTATAGATTGTTTATTCTTGTTTTAGAAATTTTTAGATTTTTGGTATTAAGTCATTTTTAGTTTTAATTAACTTTTTAATTTATCTTGTCTTTATTAGAGTAATTAATTTAGTTAATTTTCAGTTTTATGAGTTTAGTGGTTTTAATGATTAGTTAAGTTTATCTAGTTAATGTAGTTTTTGGTTAATTAGCATAATTAATGTTTTTAATTAATAAGGATAATGAGTAGACACATTTTTTTAGAGTTTAAGTATAATTAATTGTCTTTAATTAATTTATAATTAACAGGTTTAATTAATTTATGTTTAAAAAAATAATAATAAAAAAATAATAAAATTGGAAAATCATTCCAACCGTTTGGTTGCAACCCGCAACCGGATCGGTTGGGTACTTTGGTCTGAGACTTACCACCAACCGAATCGGTTGGAGGGCCAACCGAAACGGTTGGAGCTTGATACGCTTACACAGCGCGTTCGGGGTCAAAGGAACTTCCTTTTCGTCGAACAAGTTTTTCAACACCCTAGGCAGTGAACCTAATCATTAGTGTAGTATTAGGGTAAGACACGGGTATTGATATCGTTCTCTAGGGGAATAAGAATGCTAGTGAGAAGTTACTATGCTAAGGTTGGGGTTGAGGAAGATTATTTTTTATCTTTTTTATATTTTTTTAGGAAATGGAAAGGTACGAATCTTGGGGTTTAGATTTAGGGGTTGGTATTTCTACCGATTACTCTACTTATCTAATTATCTAATTAACTAAGCTAGGGGTAGTCTATGTCTATTGTTGTGTGCTCGTATGACGATTAAGAATGTATTTACTTAGGTTTTATTACTCCCTAGTTATCTCCTATTGATGGTTGAATTGTCACGTCCTTATTCTTAACGCGTTGTGTTTCTAAGGTCGTAGGGTATGCGTTTATCCCTAACTCTTTAAAGCTACCGAAGTTTAATGACGAAAAAATCTCTAGGATTTATAAACTTAACACTAAGGTATTCTTTGGATGTTTAGCCTACAATAACTCTAGGTGATTATAAACTAAGGTTCAACAAAGATTAATCAAGCATTAATAGCACAACGAATGACCTATCGCAATACTAGGTCAGTCACAATTAAGATAAGAGACAACCAATCAATATTCAATAACTAAGTTTCATATTACCTAAGCAAACACACAAATAAATTAGCCGGACATGGAGAACATGCAAGCATACACACAATCAATTGAAGACATAATTGAATTAATGAAGTAAAACACTTATCTTGATGTAAGATAGGGTATGGAACCCTAAAATACTGTACAAGACAACCTTGGTTCGGTTTAGGTTTTTACTCCACAAAACTACTCTCTAAAAACTAAAAAATTCGGATTCTATATATAGTGTTACAAACTGCCACGGAGTCACTCTTTAATTGTGACGTCGTCGGGTCGCCGTCATTAGGGTTTTGTCTTGGCCACGTACGCATTGTGACGGCGTCACCTTATGCCTGTGACGCCGTTGCCTTCAGTCTCTGACGCCGTCTGGATCAAATCTAGGTCGTCTCAGCTGCGACGTCCTACTCTTTTAACACCTGATGCCGTCACTTGTAAATAAGCAATTTGGCTACTGAGTCATCACAAACCTTGTTCCGACGGCGTCACAAGTATAACCTGACGCCGTCTCCTTCAGTTCCAGCAGCCTGAGTGTCTTGATTCTTGACTTTGGCCATTTTATTCGTATATTGGCGCCTTTTCGTCCGAATAAGTGTCATTCCAGCAATTTGCCTTCAAGAGACCTAAAAAGTGAAAAGGAACGAAATTAAGGAGTAACGGACACAAAAGTGATCAATTAAGGGCTTAAATGACTCCTCAAAAAGGTACCTTTTAAATCCTTATCAAATATCCCTACACTTGGTATTTGCTTGTCCTCAAGCAAATGTGCTTTTAGCCAATTGATTTATAAATTAGGGGTCATGAAGCATTAGTTTAGAACGATCCACAACACATATAAGCCCCGCAAAAGTCATAACAAGCACGAAAATTACATACTAGCACCTCACATGGGGTGTTTGGATACTCATATCTCTAGGGTGTATATGAAATATAACAAGTTGGAAATGGAAGATAAACACTCATTAACCGGTCTTAGTACATAGATTACCATAGGCTTGAGACTAGATCAAACCTCCATCGCTTTGGCGTAAGCACCTAGGAAAGACTATCCAAGAGGTCTTTTTAAGGGTTGTAATGTTAGCCTTACGGTAGGGAAACAAAGGGTTTGGTGGGATAGGCGATTTAGTGGTGGCAAGTCAAAAATCTTTATGTTACAAGCATGCGAAGAATGGCGTTGCTAAGCCAAGACTCGACACTCTAAACTCTAGATAACTGAAATAAACAAACATAAATTTAAAGATAGATGTAGGATGGTAGCCCTTCTTTTTATTTCATACACTTTTACTCTACATCCTCTACGATAACATCAAAATGATAGGGATTTATAGGCACATCCCTACACTTGAGTTTTTATTACTCTAACACTAATTTGACCCGAATTGAAAAGATCAAAACACTTGGAGTACATTATTATGCAAATAAAGGGAATTTGAATTTAACGTTCCCTTCCCGTCATTTCATAAAATTTAACTTTTCCCATGAGTCCCAATCGTCCCAAAACTGTGTACAAAGGATATGACTCGACTTAGCAACTTATGCAAGCAACTAGATAATTGAACTAACGGTTTAGTGTGATAACAATAATGCACTAAAAGTGAGTGCATACTAGGTAGGCTAAGGCGATTTGGGTGTACATTTGGGGGTGGATTGTAAACAATGCTCTTCATTGATATTTCGGAAAACCAAAACATCACGAGAACCGCGAAAAGGATAGGCTCTGAGGGGTTAACTAGGGGTATCGTGTACTAAAGATGAGTACAATGCAAAGGTGTGGGGGAATTACTCAACCGATGTGGAAGAAGTAATTATATTATGGGTATCAAACAAGGGTTATCCTAATGCCTCTTACCATTTAGTTATACCTAACTACACAAGTGTAGTCTTACTAGCGATCTCGGGATGCATCACAAAACAAGTTCTAGAATCTATTATACTACTGGTTCACACTCTAATCATTAAAGATGAATGCTTTAATTCCTACAAATCTAAGGGCGATCCTCACATTTTGGGTGGAATTTAAGTGGTAAAAGGTTTTTATGCTAGTCATATAATTTCCTATCCATGAGACGCTTTATTAAGACTAGGGGTGAAAACGAGCCGAGCTGAGCCCGAGCCTGCCAGAGCTCGAGCTCGGCTCGTTTATATATAAAAAGCTCGAGCTCGAGCTCGAGCTCGTTTCGAGCCTCACATTTTGAGCTCGAGCTCGGCTCGTGAAATTTTCACAAGCTCGAGCTCGGCTCGTTAACACAAAGCTCGGCTCGTTAACACAAGGCTCGAGCTCGTTAACACAGTTATACGTATAGAAAATATATATACGTATATTTTTCTAGGGCTCGTTTAGGCTCGCGAGCCTAAACGAGCCTTTTGTATAGAGCTCGGGCTCGAGCTCGATTATTAAATGAGCCCAAACTTAGGCTCAAGCTCGTTTAGGCTCGGCTCGTTCGAGCTTTTTACCGATCCGATCCCGAGCTTTTCACGAGCGGCTCGGCTCGTTTACACCCCTAATTAAGACTAATGGCCCACTCCTACATGTCATGAAAAATTTTAAATTTGGTGCCAAAATTACCCTAACCGATATTTCTCATGGTTTAATACACAAATGAAATTAGACCAAGCAAATAGTCAAGGATAAGCATAGTTTCAAAGTTCTCGTTTTTATTTTCCCTGCCTACACTTAAACTGAACATTGTCCCCAATGTTCCCTGAAAGTATCAAAGTACTCCCCTGATTAGCTAGGTAGAATCCGTGTGAAGTGGTGGTTACATCTTTCTTCAAGAAGAATGTTTGCGTGAAAAGCTCCTTCTTATCTTATGTATCTTCTTCTTGATAAATTAAACCTGCACACTTGAAGAAAACAAATGAAACCTTCGCGTAAAATCGGCGATAACAATATATATATATATATATATATATATATATATATATATATATATATATATATATATATATATATATATATATATATATATATATATATATATATATATATATGACTCTACTAAACTAGGATATAATGCTTGTGGAATGGATGTTTACAGATTTTCTAGAAATATAAGACCTGGAAAATTCCAAAAATTTATAAGTAGCTCAGAAAACGAGAAAAAGTAATAAGTTGTTTCTGCTCCTCCTGACGCCGTCAGGTTATCCTGACAGAAACTGGTCTGCGATTTTCTGAAAAAAATTCTGGAACATTTTTATCTTTAAAATCTGGAAAAATTTCCTGCAAAACATCGATTATGACTCGATAAAAGCATTTGACTCGAACAAACACACATGTGTATCTTTTAATTAATTGTAATTCTCATGTTCACGTATCTTTTGAAAACGTGTGTAATCCTCCCTACACTTATCCCTTATGCAAAATACCTTTATATGTAATTAAGACGAGGTTAAAGACAAAATAAAGCATTTTTACAAATTTAAACATGAGAATAAACAATCAATAAAAGATACACGACACAAACAAGCAAACAATTAAGCATGGGTTGCCTCCCACGAAGCGCTTTTCTTTATTTATGAGTCTTGTAGCTAGACTCGAAGTCGTGCCCCTACGTACCGATATAAGTAAGCTTATCCTCAAGAATGTCATAAGGATCAAACTTATCATTTAAGTTCCTAGTAGTACGTTTGGTTCGATATGCCTTTTCAAATTTCTCTCCATCGGGGTCATAGATCGTTATCCTAATGTGCCACTCTCCATTACCATCACTAGGCGGTCTATCCCAATCCCACCTATGCTTGGGTTTATCGCTCTCAACTTTCAACTTATTCATGACAAGGTTGACGGGCAAGTGATAACATCAAATAGTCCTGAATATTCAGTGTCAATTTCCCCCGACAATGCTCGTTATTTATATCATTTATATGGATTTATGCTTGTTTTCCATTGTTTTCCACTTTCAGGTAAATTATGAGCATTGGAGCTAAAGAGACGCGGAAATGGAAACATTACTAAAGATTTATCACAGTATGCCTATTTTGAAGAAGTTACGGCGTAACTCGTCTCTCACATTACGCCGTAACTATTGCGTGACCCAGAAGTCCAACTTATCAAGAGGTTACGGCGTAACTCTTCCCAAAGGTTACGACGTAACTCCATTAGGTCAAAAGAGGTTCCACGCCGCTGATACTTACGCCGTAACTACCGCATCACTTACGACGTAACCGAGTTTATTGAAGACTACGGCGTAACCACTTATAATGTTACGCCATAACTAGCAGATCTAGTGCATTTACGAAGAAATAGAAGGTTACGGCGTAACTCCTCTATTGGTTACGCCGTAACCTAGACCTGGCCTATAAATACCCCACGAATTCCAGCATTTCAAAGCATCCTATTCCACACACAACACTCTGAGAACGTGGGAAAAATCTCAAGGCGGGTCTATGGAGCATACGGAGCTGTTTCCAAGGGAGAAGTCACTCCATTACGATAAGCTTTAGAGTTTATTATTTATTTTACTTTCAATTCATGTATTTCGTACCTTTGAATATTGAATTGATTTGCATGATTAATATGAGCGGCTAAGCACCCTTTGGTGCTAGTCTAGTTATGATTCCTTAATTGTTTTGTTTGCGTTTACCTTTACTTTCGTACAATTATTTCTTAGTGTATGCATGCATAGTTCTTTGGTAGTCACCCTTGGTTCGGTAGTTTTGAATGGGGATAGAGGCCAATTGCCTAGGAGATATGACCAACTGACCCTAGGTGAGCGGACTGAGACGGGAAGGGTAAGATATGACCAACTGACGACCCTTTTTACTTATGCGATTTGACCAACTGATCACCTATCGTTTGGATGAACTTAAGAATTGGGGGGTGTAGTGTCTAAGTTCCTAACGGCCGGGCACTCACTATTTAGAATCTAGGATATAGCGGTACTTAATGACTCGGCTTAGGGGACCAGGAACAACAGGACTTATGACGGTGCGCCTGATTTCTCCTGTGGTGGCATCTTTGTTGATAGGTTAGGGCGAATTGACCAAATGTTGTCCTCTCGAATTTGACCCCACCTGAAGTAATTGGAAGTAGGTAGGCGTAGACATAACTAGCTAGGAGGATTGACTAGGTTAGCACCACTACTATTTATTTGCTTTTATTTTATATTCTGCATTAGTAGTTTAATTAATTAAATCCCTATCAAAACCATTATTATTCTTTGACAATTAGACTTAGTAATAATCCAACACACATAGCTCTTGGGACGACCTCGGCTTTACCATTTACTACACTACACACGAGCGGGTACACTGCCCGTTAGTGCATTAGGGTAGACCATAGGTATAGCGAGACACTATAAATATTAAGACCTGGTCAGTAAAACCTGCATCAAGTTTTTGGCGCCGCTGCCGGGGAGTTATATTAGGATTAATATTAAGTCTTTCATTTCGTTTTTAAACTTTTTTCACGATCATATTTCAAGTTTTCAGGTACCATGGAAGTTGTTAACATCGATGACCTCACTCTTGAGGAATACTTGGCGTTGACTAGAGCAGATCAATGGCCGGGTCTCGTAAGACCGGCAATCGGAGCGGATGTTCGTTTCGAGATTAAAGACCAATTTATGAGGGAGCTTCGCGCTAACCCTTTTTCGGGAAACAGGGACGAAGATGCATATGAGCACGTTGAAAATTTCCTATACATTGCTAGCCTTTTCAACATTCCGGGCGTGTCTCATGATGCTGTCATGCTTAGGGTATTCCCAATGACTCTTACTGGAGCAGCCAGAAGATGGATCGAAAGATTGCCCGCCGGGGCAGTTAATACTTGGGCGCTACTAAAGAAACACTTTATTCAAAGATATTGCCCGCCATCGAAGATTTCTAATCTACTTTTGGAGATACATAATTTCAAACAAGAAGATGACGAAACTCTGTATCAAGCTTGGGACAGATACAACGATCTTCTTTATAAGTGTCCTACCAATGACATAACTAACCAGCAGAAGGTCAATATTTTCTACAAAGGAATAAATGTATCTACAAGATAGATGTTGGACTATCAAGGACCTATCCCGAACATGACTCCTACTACTGCAATTGAAGCCATTCAAAAAATGGTGAACCATTCTCAAAAATGGCATGACGGTGGAAGTAAAAGAAACCAAGGCGGAAGTTTCAGCGGAATTGCAGCAATCGCTAGTAAAATTGAAAGTCTCAGTCGAGATATGCTGAAGGTCAGAGAAACCGTTTCATGCCATCCAAGTGGGTTGTGAAACCTGTGGAGGAGGACATCTTACGAAAAATTGTCCTCATATGGACGAAGAGGATATTGAAGAAGCTAAGTATGGAGAAAATCGACCATTTTACGGTGATAATCGAAATAGTAATGGTTATCGTGGAAATTACAACCGTGGGCCTTATGGAGAAAGAAAGCCCAGTCTTGAAGAAACAATTAATAAGTTTCTGGAAAATTCAGCCCAAAGGCAAAATGAGCAAGATGAGTGGTTGAAGGAATTCCAGGAAAACACTGACAGAAAAATTTCCAAACACGACTCAACTCTGAAAAACCTTGAATCCACGGTGATAAAGCTCAGTGAAAAAGTAAGGAGAAATAACAATAAACCTGAAGGATCTAAACCAGCTATGGAATGTAAGGTAATTTTTTCTGATGATAACTCAAAGGTTCAGGTCAATGATACGAATTTATGGGAAGATTTCGTCAACATATATGAGTTACGCCGTAACATGCCTAATGAGTTACGGCGTAACCTTGTGTTTGACAGCGACAATGGGATTGTGAAGAATACTGAGGAAAGAGACTCTAATGAATTATACCGTAACCAAGAATCTCAGTTACGGCGTAACTAGGATACATGGTCAGAAAAATTCCTCGACATGGACGAGTCAGAAAAACTTGAGGAACTCTCCCTTGAAGATGAAGAAGAACCACTTATCACTCACTGGTGTACTCCTGTCATCATTACTGATGAAGAAACCACAAGGGCATGACCTTCATGCAGCCCCTTCCACGAGTATTGCAATGGAGGAGACGATGAAAGAAAGGAAGAATGGACATGCCCTCATGAGCGTGAAAGACATAGTATTAAATTCGGTGATTTGGCCTTTAAAGATTGGTACGCAATTCAATTTGGGGATGCCAAGATCAATCCAAATCTTCTTATGAAGCTAAAAATTGATTACGCGGAGCACATTGAGAAAAAGGAAGAGACTAATAAAGATATACTCTGCACGGATGAGCATTTAAGTGAAACTGACAACAAGGAACTACGCAGTCACTGGTGCGAAAAAGTAAAATCTCCTGGGGAAATTTTCTGGGCGTCATGCAACCCGTATGACGATATGTGTAATGGGGGAAGCAACTCTGGAAGATTAGGAAAAGATGAATTCTTTTGGTCCTCAACCAATGATGAGGAGAGAACGAGTTTACCTTGGCTGGACAACCTTGGATTCGATAGTTGGGTAAAAATTAAGTATGGACATGTAGACACATTAACCAAAGAGAAGATTTGGAAGGAGTACATGGATCGAGAAAATTCAAACGACAAAAGTCTCAAGAACACGAGTAAAATAACAATTGACAATGACAAAGAGCGGGTTAGTAATGATAAAGAAGAATGCAAGCGCGTTCTAGTGGAGAATTTGTTCGGTGAAGAATGGTTCAAGGACACTACTTCTGACGACGATGATATCTAAGGGATGCTAGATTACCTTGAGTTGCAAAGAAATGAGGAGTTCACTGATCCCGATGACGAAGCTTACGAACAAAGGAGGTGCAAACTCCTGGGGATTCCCTACAAAAGACCACCTCCAATTATTGTTGAAAAATATGAATCCACTCGCTACCACCTGTGACCGGAAGAGAAATTTTGTAAAGTCCAAAAAATTGAAATCATTGAATACCTCCGAACTGCCTCGAATGTTGCATGGATGAGGCATAATTTGATGAAAGATATTGAAGTAGTCGGGGATGCTCAAAGGCCCCCATAGGAGCCCCGCGGCTCTGAGTCTAACTTAAAGACTCATTAATAAAGAAAAGTGTTCTTTCGGGAGACAACCCGAATTATCCCTTTCTTTTGTTTTTATTTCCTTTCTGTTGGGTTTTGTGTTTTCTAACCATTTTTACAGGAGACAAAGAAGTAATTACTGTTGCAGTTGCTGATCTGAACAGAGTTACGGCGTAACTTATCTTGGTGATTACGCCGTAACCAACATTTTAGCAGCATAATTCTTGACGCATTACCAATTACGGCATAATTCCATCTCAGTGGTTACGCCGTAACTATTCGCTTCACAGCTCATACCACGTTTTGCTAGTTACGGCGTAACTCCCTCATAGGAGTTACGACGTAACTCTCCTCTACTTTAATTCTTTCATTTTAAAACACAATGAACTTGTATTAGTTTTTAAATGAACTTTATGTGTATGTTCTATGTAAACCCTCACGAGACTTCACTCGTCCACTTGGGACACCAAGTGGTTTAAAAGGCTTGTTGCATTCGCTAAATGCAACCGTGATTCCTACGAAAGTGAGTTAGGTTTGTTTTTCATTTTATTCATTTCTTTTTTTCTTTTTAGAATTATGCTTGTCGGTATTGTGATTTCAGGGATTGAAGTTTGTTCATGACACTTAAACGAAGGCACGGTTATTTCTCGTGGGCCTTCTTCTTTTTGGAGCAAATTTCAGGGAAGTTCTCGCTCTAATTCTACCTTTCTCTTCACCTTTATTTTAATGCCTAGTACAAAAGGGACTTTGTACAATTCAAGTGGGGGGACGGGAGTAGAATTATTATCTCTTGAACTTTATTTCGCCCTCATTTTTCTAGTTTATTTTGAAAAATTATGCCATTTTGAAAATTTTGACATGTTTTTCCGAACCTAACTAGATTAGACCTTAGCCGAGCACATACAACCCTTGACATTACATGGTGAGATTAGCCTTATCCGTTTCTAATATTTTACCCCAAATCCACCAAATTATGAGTGTGCCGGTAGCTTGTAAACTTTAGAACTTGGCCTTTGCATCATTTCGAGACCATAGACGAGGTATGTTGAGTTAGCTCGATTTATTTGGACTTTTCAGTTTTAGAAGGAAATATTATAGGATTATCACCCAAACAGCCTACCATTGTGAGTCTATCGATTAGTCACCTAGACTTTTCGACCCCCATGTGAAACCCTTTTGTTGCACTTCCCTTTAGTGCAAGATACCCCTAGATACACCCTTCTGAGCCATTCCTTTCATTTTTTCAACCCAATATATTGTTTCGTTACACCTATACACCTTAGCCTACCCTGTAGTCTTTATTTGTGATTGAGAAGTCATCATTTGCCTAAGTTCAGGTTCGAGTGGAAAGGTTTGGAAATCACGCTCTCATCAACGATATTTATGAAGATCATTGAAGACCCCCCGAATTCCCATTGTTCATCTCAAGTGGGGGGATATTATGTTATGTTGAAAAAAAAATGATGAATGATGATTCGGAAAAAAAATTGATTGAGTTATGATATTGTAAAGTGCGATGTTATAAGCACTATAGTATGAAGCTTTATTGATTAGTATCGAGGAGGCCACCTCGGTCACATTTGAAGATTGGAGTTGGTAGTTTTGCCAACAGAATAAGAAAAGGTAGTATGCCCATCACGACGTCCTCTAATGACGCATCTACCTTGCATTTCATGATCCGGTCTCTAGACTTCTAAGCTTAAACTTTGGGCGGACGGTAAGTGGTGATGACTTGGTTATAGATTTAGACTATCTGCTTGTTTTTCATTTTACACCAATTATATATCCCATGTCTTATCCTACCCTTTAGTCATGAAGCATGTCTAGGTGATGCAGCGAGCAATCTTTGGTGTCTTGGCCATGGATTTGGTCATGTATCATTTATTTTGTCCACTTCGCCGTGACATGTTAGTAATGACGAGTCACCCCTTAACCTTTGTCGTGTCTACCCATATTTCCTTTGAGAATTGTTTAGCCCTTAACTCTAGTGGTGGAGATTTGTGTAACCGCCAAGCTTATGATAAAACACATGCTATGACTGTGCGATTGAGTGATCACCCTGAAATTGACACTTAGAATAGTTGAGAGATTTGAGTGTTTGTTCCCCTTTCGTGAGGTGTTCGGCTTTGTTTTATTCTAGAATAAGGGATTTGTAAACTCATATTTTCCAGGTTTTGGGAGATATCTTTTTAGGAATCTATCTAATAAGGTCTACTTGAGGGCAAGTAGAGTTCAAGTGGGGGGATATTTGATAACATCAAATAGTCATGAATATTAAGTGTCAATTTCCCCCGACAATGCTCGCTATTTATATCATTTATATGGATTTACGCTTGTTTTCCACTTTCAGGTAAATTATGAGCATTGGAGCTAAAGAGACGCGAAAATGGAAACATTACTAAAGATTTATCACAGTATGCCTATTTTGAAGAAGTTACGGCGTAACTCGTCTCTCACATTATGCCGTAACTATTGCGTGACCCAGAAGTCCAACTTATCAAGAGGTTACGGTGTAACTCTTCCCAAAGGTTACGACGTAACTCCATTAGGTCAAAAGAGGTTCCACGCCGCTGATACTTAAGCCGTAACTACCGCATCACTTATGACGTAACCGAGTTTATTGAAGACTACGGCGTAACCACTTATAAGGTTATGCCATAACTAGCAGATCTAGTGCATTTACGAAGAAATAGAAGTTACGGCGTAACTCCTCTATTGGTTACGCCGTAACCCAGACCTGGCCTATAAATACCCAACGAATTCCAGCATTTCAAAGCATCCCATTCCAAACACAACACTCTGAGAACATGGGAAAAAGCTCAAGGCAGGTCTAGGGGAGCATACGGAGCTGTTTCCAAGGGAGAAGTCACTCCATTACGATAATCTTTAGCGTTTATTATTTATTTTACTTTCAATTCATGTATTTCGTACCTTTGAATATTGAATTGATTTGCATGATTAATATGAGCGGCTAAGCACCCTTTGGTGCTAGCCTAGTTATGATTCCTTAATTGTTTTTTTGCGTTTACCTTTACTTCCGTACAATTATTTCTTAGTGTATGCATGCATAGTTCTTTGGTAGTCACCCTTGGTTCGGTAGTTTTGAATGGCGATAGAGGCCAATTACCTAGGAGATATGACCAACTGACCCTAGGTGAGCGGACTGAGACGGGAAAGGTAAGATATGACCAACTGACGACCCTTTCTACTTGTGTGATTTGACCAACTGATCACCTATCGTTTGGATTAACTTAAGAATTGGGGGGTGTAGTGTCTAAGTTCCTACCGGTCGGGCACTCACTATTTAGAATCTAGCATGTAGCAGTACTTAATGACTCGGATTAGGGGACCAGGAATAACAGGACTTATGACGATGCGCCTGATTTCTCCTGTGGTGGCATCTTTGCTGATAGGTTAGGGCGAATTGACCAAATGTTGTCCTCTCGAATTTGACCCCACCTGAAGTAATTGGAAGTAGGTAGACGTAGACATAACTAGCTAGGAGGATTGACTAGGTTAGCACCACTACTCCTCTATTGATTTCCTTTTACCATTTATTTGCTTTTATTTTATATTCTGCATTAGTAGTTTAAATAATTAAATCTCTATCAAAACCATTATTATTCGGTGACAATTAGACTTAGTAATAATCCAACACACATAGCTCTTGGGACGACCTCGGCTTTACCATTTACTACACTACACACGACCGGGTACACTGCCCGTTAGTGCATTAGGGTAGACCATAGGTATAGCGAGACACTATAAATATTAAGACCTGGTCAGTAAAACCTGCATCAGCAAGCTTCCTAGGAACTCGGTCATCTTCCTAAATACTAAGGCGTCCTCGAACGGGTTCACTTCCATGTCCCTAGCCAATTCTTTTTCATGGAAAGTTGCTTTACTAGCAAAGGCTTCATCTAGATAAAAAGGTCGTTGGGGACCTATGAAGTTCTTATTAATCCAAGGTCCATATCTAGATTGTGCTCTATCCAACCTAATTTCGTGTGGGATTTCCTCTTCTTTATAGTAAGTATGCTTTTTGACATCGTAAATTGACCTAGCACTCCCTTCTCCTACCACTATTTTGGACATCTTACAATCAATGATGGCACTAGCGGTAGCTGATAAGGTTTTAAAAGATACCTTTTTTAGGGGTCGTTTAAGCCCTTATTTGATCACTTTTGTATCCGTTATTGCTTAATATCGTTCCTTTTCACTTTTTAGGTCTCTTGACGGCAAAATGCTGGAATGGCACTTATTTGGACGAAAAGGCGCGAATATACGAAGAAAATGGCCAAAGTCAGAATCGAGACACTCAAAGCTGCTGAAAACATAAGGTGACGGCGTCAGGTGTTAAATTGCGACGCCGTCGGAGGATTTTGTGATGGGACAGAAACCAAAACTCCTATTTTCAAGTGACGACGTCAAGTTATAAAAGAGTAGGCCGTCGCAACTCAGACGGCCTAGATGTAATCCAGACGGCGTCAGAAGCTGAAGAGGACGGCGTCACAAGCATAAGGTGACGCCGTCGCAAGTTTAACGTGGCCAAGACGAAACCCTAATGACGGTGACACGACGGCGTCACAAAACATAAGGTGACGCCGTCGCATATGTAATATTATATATATAATCCGAATTTTTCAGTATTTAGTGTGTAGTCTTTTGGAGTAAAAATCTAAACCGAAGCAAGGCTGTCTTGTACAGTATTTTAGGGTTCTAAACCCTATCTTACACCAAGATAAGTGTTTTACTTCATTAATACAATTATGTCTTTGATTATTTGTGTGTATGCTTGCATGTTCTCCATGTCCGGCTAATTTACTTGTGTGTTTGCTTAGGGAATATGAAACTTAATTATTGAATATTGATTGGTTGTCTCTTATCTTAGTTGATTAATGATCTAGTAATGCGATAGGTCATTCGTTGTGTACTTAATGCTTGATTAAATCTTTGTGAACCTTAGAATATGACTCCTTGAGTAGTTGTAAGCTAAACCATCCAAAGAATGCCTTAGAGTAAGAGTTTATTATCCCTAGTGGGTTTTGTAGACGAGACTCTTTGGTAAGTTCAAAGAGTTAGGGAGAAACGCATACCCTACAACCTTAGACACACAACGCAACTAGGAATGAGGACGTGACAATTCAACCACCAATAGGAGATAATTAAGGAGTAGTAAAACCTAAGTAAACACATCTTTAAACTATCATACGAGCACACAATAATTAGACATAGACTACATACACCTTAGATTAGATAATTAGACAAGTAGAGTAATCGGTAGCAATACCAACCCCCGCCAAATTCAAACCCCGAGATTCGTACCTTTCCATTTCATAAAAATATAAAAATATAAAAATACAAAAATAATCTTCCTCAACCCCAACCTTAGCGTAGTAACTTCTCACTAGCATTCCTATTCCCCTAGAGAACGATATCAATACCCGTGGCTTACCCTAATACTACACTACAACGATTAGGTTCACTGCCTAGGGTGTTGAAAAACTTGCTCGACGAAAAGGAAGTTCCTTTGACCCCGAACGACGCGTGTAACGTTATCAAGTTTTTAGCACCGCTGCCGGGGAATAGAATAGCTAGTTAGTAGTCCACCTCGTTTAGGTTTTCTTTACTTGATTCCTATCAAGTAAACTTTTTTCTCATTTTTAGCTTTCTTTTAGTCTATCCCCCTTCTTCGTGACCCTTGTTCGTAATCCCATCACTTTTTATCATGGAAGGTGATAACCAACCACCACTCATCAACCAACCACAAAACAAATACCCACTGCTTGACCCAACCTCTGCCAACCAACTTCGAGCCCGTATTATTAACGAAATTGGAGAGCTTAGGAAATTAAATAGGATAATTGAAAATACGCTCGAGGAGGCCCTTAAGGAATATGATCACCCTTTAGATAGTGATTCGACCACAAGTGATTCGGATGATGATCTAGAAGAGGGAGATTATAAGGTGTTAGAAATTATGGAGGGTAGTAAGGAGGATGAAGAACTTAGGGAGTATTTTGATTCATACCCTAAAGGGAAGGAAACCGCTTATCACTATAACGTAGTTAACTTCCCAAGACCACCTTTCGAGCCTCGCATAAAAAAGGGAAACCCTAAAAACATCAAAATACCGTGTATGATTGGATACTTATATAGGGATCACACCTACATTGACTATAAGGCACCCATGAATATAATGTCTAGGCTCTATTACAATTGGATCATGAGCAAAAAGCTAGAACCTATGAGGGACCCCTTTCGCCCTAGGAAAGCAAGTAACTATGTGGGGAGGGTTAAGGGATTGCATGTCTTCATAGGTAACTTCACATATAGGTGTGATTTCATGATTTTGGAAAATGTTAAAGGCATCATTGATGGGTTTTCAGGAGATGTGATACTTGGGAACCATTTATAGAGGAGTCTAAGATGGTTTATGATCGAGAGAAGGGAATAGTCGAGTTCTCAAATGAAGCCGAGAGTGTTAAATATATAATGCCCTACAAGAATAAGAAGTTTGAAGGCATGGATAATTTAGATGTAGATAACATTCCGACATTCGAAGTAGACTGGAAGAACAAAGTTTACTACACTGCTTGTCTTGAACTAGGCCCTGAATATATTCGTGATGAGAGAAGAGTTAAGGAAATCGAATGGGCCTCCAAGATTAGGGCAACGTAGGAGCACGACTACGAGTCTAGCTACAAGACTCTTAAATAAAGAAAAGCGCTTCGTGGGAGGCAACCCATGCTTAATTGTTTGCTTGTTAGTGTCATATATCCTTTATTGATTGTTTATTCTCATGTTTAATTTTGTAAAAATGCTTTATTTTGTTTTTAACCTCGTCTTAATTGCATATAAAGGTATTTTACATAAGGGATAAGTGTAGGGAGGATTACACACGTTTTCAAGGAAACGTAAACATGAGAATAACAATTCATTAAAAGATATATATGTGTGTTTGTTCGAGTCAAATGCTTGTATCGAGTCATAATGAATGTTTTGCAAAAATTTTTCCAGATTCTAAAGATGTAAATTTTCCAGAATTTTTTCCAGAAAATCGCAGACCAGTTTTTGTCAGGATAACCTGACGGCGTCAGTATCGCAACCTGACGGCGTCAGGAAGGAGTAAAAACAACAGATTACTTTTTTCTCGTTTTCTGAGCTACTTAAAAATTTATGGAATTTTCCAGGTCTTAATTTTCCAGAAATTTTGTAAACATCCATTCTACAAGCATTATATCCTAGTTTAAATCGAGTCTTATATATATTATTACCGCCAATTTTACGCGAAGGTTTCGTTTGTTTTCTTCAAGTGTGCAGGTTTAATTTATCAAGAAGAAGCTACATAAGATTGGAAAGAGCTTTTCACGCATAAATTCTTCTTGGAAAGGATTTAACCACTACTTCACACACGGATCCTACCGAGCTAATCAGGGGAGTACTAGTTTCTTTCGTTTTTCATTACCTTCTATTATCATAACTTTGATACTTTCGGGGAACATTGGGGACAATGTTCAGTTTAAGTGTAGGGAGGGAAAAGAAAACGGGAACTTTGAAACTATGCTTATCCTTGATTATTTGCTTTGTCCAATTGTATTTGTGTAATAAACCATGAGAAAATGTCGGTTAGGATAATTTTGGCACCAAATTTAAAAATTTTCATGACATATAAGAGTGGGCCATTAGTATTAACAAAAGCGTCTTACGGATAGGAAGTTGCATGACTAGCACAAAAACCCTTTACCACCTAAATTCCACCCAAAATGTGAGGATCACCCTTAGATTAGTAGGAATTAAAAGCATTCATCTTTAATGCTTAGAGTGTGAACCGGTAGTATATTAGATTCTAGAACTTGTTTTGTGATGCATTCCAAGATCGCAAGTAAGACTACACTTGTGTAGTTAGGAATAACTAAATGATAAGAGGCATTAGGATAACCCTTGTTTGATACCCGTAATATAATTACTTCTTCCACATCGGTTGAGTAATTCCCCCACACCCTTTGCGTTGTACTCATCTTTAGTACACGATACCCCTAGTTAACCCCTCAGAGCCTATCCTTTTCACGGTTCTCGTGATGTTTCGGTTTTTCCGGAATATCAATGAAGAGCATTGTTTACACCCCACCCCCAAATATACACCCAAATCGCCTTAGCCTACCCTGTATGCACTCACTTTTAGTGCATTATTGTTATCACCCTAAACCCTTAGTTCAATTATCTAGTTGCTTGCATGAGTTGCTAAGTCGAGTCATATCCTTTGTATACCGTTTTTGGGATGATTGGGATTCATGAGAAAAGTTAAAGTTTATGAAATGACGGGAAGGGAACGTTAAATTCAAAGTCTCTTTGTTTGCGTAATAATGTACCCCAAGTGTTTTGATCTTTTCAATTTGGGTCAAATTAGTGTTAGAGTAATAAAAACTCAAGTGTAGGGATGTGCCTATAAATCCCTATCATTTTGATGTTACCGTAGAGGATGGTAGAGTAAAAGTGTATGAAAAAAAAATAGAAAAAGAAAAAAAAAAACTTACGGGCTACCATCCTACATCTATCCTTTAAATTTATGTTTGTTTATTTCAGTTAGATAGAGTTTAGAGTGTCGAGTCTTGGCTTAGAAACGCCATTCTTCGTATGCTTGTAACATAAGAGATTTTTTACTTGCCACCACTATATAGCCTATCCCACCAAACCCTTTGTTTCCCTACCATAAGCCTAACATTACAACCCTTTAAAGACCTCTTTGATAGTCTTTCCTAGGTGCTTACGCCAAAGCGATGGAGGTTTGATCTATTCTCAAGCCTATGGTAATATATGTACTAGGACCGGTTAATGAGTGTTTATCTTCCATTTCCAATTTGTTGTATTTCATATACACCCGAGAGAGATGTGAGTATCCAAACACCCCATGTGAGGTGCTAGTATGTAACTTCCGTGCTTGTTATGACTTTTGCGGGGCTTATATGTGTTGTGGACCATTTTGAACGAATGCTTCATGACCCCTAACTTATAAATTAATTGGCTAAAAACACATTTGCTTGAGGACAAGCAAATACCAAGTGTAGGGATATTTGATAAGGTTTTAAAAGGTACCTTTTTAAGGGGTCGTTTAATCCCTTATTTGATCACTTTTGTATCCGTTATTGCTTAATATCGTTCCTTTTCACTTTTTAGGTCTCTTGAAGGCAAAATGCTGGAATGGCACTTATTTGGACGAAAAGGCGCGAATATACGAAGAAAATGGCCAAAGTCAGAATCGAGACACTCAAAGCTGCTGAAAACATAAGGTGACGGCGTCAGGTGTTAAATTGCGACGCCGTCGGAGGATTTTGTGACGGGACAGAAGCCAAAACTCCTATTTTCAAGTGACGACATCAAGTTATAAAAGAGTAGGCTATTGCAACTCAGAAGGCCTAGATGTAATCCAGACGGCGTCAAAAGCTGAAGAGGACGGCGTCACAAGCATAAGGTGACGCCGTCGCAAGTTTAACGTGGCCAAGACGAAACCCTAATGACGGCGACACGACGGCGTCACAAAACATAAGGTGACGCCGTCGCATATGTAATATTATATATAGAATCCGAATTTTTCAGTATTTAGTGTGTAGTCTTTTGGAGTAAAAACCTAAACCGAACCAATGCTGTCTTGTACAGTATTTTAGGGTTCCAAACCCTATCTTACACCAAGATAAGTGTTTTGCTTCATTAATACAATTATGTCTTTGATTATTTTTGTGTATGCTTGCATGTTCTCCATGTCCGGCTAATTTACTTGTGTGTTTGCTTAGGGAATATGAAACTTAATTATTGAATATTGATTGGTTGTCTCTTATCTTAGTTGATTAATGATCTAGTAATGCGATAGGTCATTCGTTGTGTACTTAATGCTTGATTAAATCTTTGTAAACCTTAGAATATGACTCCTTGAGTAGTTGTAAGCTAAACCATCCAAAGAGTGCCTTAGAGTAAGAGTTAATTATCCCTAGTGGGTTTTGTAGACGAGACCCTTTGGTAAGTTCAAAGAGTTAGGGAGAAACGCATACCCTACAACCTTAGACACACAACGCAACTAGGAATGAGGACGTGACAATTCAACCACAAATAGGAGATAATTAAGGAGTAGTAAAACCTAAGTAAACACATCTTTAAACTATCATACGAGCACACAATAATTAGACATAGACTACATACACCTTAGATTAGATAATTAGACAAGTAGAGTAATCGGTAGCAATACCAACCCCCGCCAAATTCAAACCCCGAGATTCGTACCTTTCCATTTCATAAAAATATAAAAATACAAAAATAATCTTCCTCAACCCCAACCTTAGCGTAGTAACTTCTCACTAGCATTCCTATTCCCCTAGAGAACGATATCAATACTCGTGGCTTACCCTAATACTACACTACAACGATTAGGTTCACTGCCTGGGGTGTTGAAAAACTTGCTCGACGAAAAGGAAGTTCCTTTGACCCCGAACGACGCGTGTAGCGTTATCAGTAGCTAAGAATCCTCTTCCTACAAGCAATGGGCATGTCGGGTCCTTATTCATGTCTAGCACATGGAAATCCGCCAAAAGAGTCAATTCTCCTAAGTGTACTACCATGTCTTTTATTATCCCTACCGGATATGCAATACTACCGTCCGCTAGACCTAAGTTGGTTTCCGTTGGTTCTATCTTACCTAAGTTAAAGCTTCTATGGAGGGACAACGGAACAAGATTGATGAATTACCCTAAGTCGGCTAGAGCATCGAGAGGTTTGGAAGTTCCAAGCCTACACGGAAGAGTGAATAGCCCGGGATCGTCTAACTTCTTAGGTAAATTATTTTGCACAAAAGCGGATCCATGTTTTCCAAGTCTAAGTTCTAGCTCATATTTTTCTTTTAAAGCATTATAATAGGGTGCATGAGCTAAGACTTCAAGAACTGGTTTTTCTTGATGGAGTTCCTTGTACTCCTCCTATAGATTAGGTTTGGGTTCTTGGTTGACGGGTTTCTCAAGAGTAGGTTTTACCAATGGTGCGGGGCCTTGGTACCTCATTTTGGATTGCTTGGAACCCTTGTTGATAGCGTTCACCGAGTAGACCATTGGGTGTGAGGGGCATGGATGCGCACTCTCCCATGGTGAACAAGAACATGAAGTCGATGAAACTGAACTCACTTTTGGGTTCTTTATAGTATCACTTGGGAGTTCTCCAATTTCACGGTCATTAAAGGCTTTTAAGAGGGCATCAAGCTTGTTTGTCATCTCACTTTGTCGTCGCTTAAAATCGGCTTCAAGCTTAGTCAATCGAGTTTCTTGAGATGACATGAATCTAGATGCAATTGCCTCAATACTAGTGGGGTTCCCGGTGTTTGGAGGGTTAAACCTATTAGGTGGACTAGATGAGCTTTGGGGTGTGCTTGAATTTTGGTTCCACTTAAGGTTAGGGTGATTCCTCCATGAGGGGTTGTAAGAATTTCCTAGGTTGTTTTGTTCGGGCTTGAAAGTGTACCACTTCTCTCCCGCTCCGTCGGTACGCGTGGAGGCGTAGTCTGCAAAAACTTGTTCGGGGAGTCTTGTGCAATCTCGAGTGTCGTGGGAACCACTACACAATTCACAAGGTAGAGTGATTTTGTTCACTTGTTGTGAAGACTTAGCATTGTCGTAGGAGCTCGTTAGGAATTTAACTTGATCTTCAAGCTCGAGTATCCTACGGTCGGAAGATAGTGAGTCAATGGGAGGCAAGGAGATTCCCTTTACGGTTTTGGGCAACTCACGGGGGTCATTCCAACTTTCGTTGTCATAGAGAGCAAGGTCCTCTATTATACCCCACGATTCTTCCGCGGTGAGATCACTAAGTTTTCCACCGGCCGCTTGGTCAATGGATCGCTTAGTGGGGAAGTTGACATGATCGTAGAAGAGTTGGACTTGAAGCCAAAGATCAATGCCGTGATGAGGGACTCTATGGAGTAAGTCCTTGAAACGAGTCCATGCTTCGTAGAGAGATTCACCTTGACGTTGTTGGAATATCAAGATTTCATTCCTAAGCTTAGTAGTTCTCCCCGGTGGGAAAAATTGAGCAAGGAAACGAGAGGTGAGATCATCCCAACTTGAGATGGAGCCGGCGGGAAGTCGCTCAAGCCAATTACTAGCTTGGTCCCGTAGAGAGAATTGGAAGAGACGCAGACGCGTGGTCTCCCGAGTAGTAGCATCGAGGTCGATGGAATCGACAATTTTAAGGAAATCCTTAAGATGCTGATTAGAATCTTTGGAACGAAGTCCATGGAATGCACATCCGTTTTGCACCAACCGGATGGTGTCGGATCGCAGGGCCGTAGTTTGGGCTTGGTCGGGAAGCTTAATGGTGTTCCTATAGCCTAGGTGGCTTGGTCTCGAGTATTCACCAAGAGTACGGCCTCTTGGTGGGTCATTTAGTGGTGGGTTGATGAGTGGTGGTTGGTTATCACCTTCCATGATGAAAAGTGATGGGTTACTAACAAAGGTCACGAAGAAGGGGATAGACTACGAGGAAGCTAAAAATAGGAAAAAAATGCTTACTTGATAGGAATCAAGCACGGAAACCTAAACGAGGTGGACTCCTAACTAGCTATTCTATTCCCCGGCGGCGGCGCCAAAAACTTGATATGCTTACACAGCGCGTTCGGGGTCAAAGGAACTTCCTTTTCGTTGAGCAAGTTTTTCAACACCCTAGGCGGTGAACCTAATCGTTAGTGTAGTAATAGGGTAAGCCACGGGTATTGATATCGTTCTCTAGGGGAATAGGAATTCTAGTGAGAAGTTACTACGCTAAGGTTGGGGTTGAGGAAGATTATTTTTTATCTTTTTTATATTTTTTTAGGAAATGGAAAGGTACGAATCTCGGGGTTTGGATTTGGGGGTATGTATTTCTACCGAGTACTCTACTTATCTAATTATCTAATTAACTAAGCTAGGGGTAGTCTATGTCTATTGTTGTGTGCTCGTATGATGATTAAGAATGTATTTACTTAGGTTTTATTACTCCCTAGTTATCTCCTATTGATGGTTGAATTGTCACGTCCTTATTCTTAACGCGTTGTGTTTCTAAGGTCGTAGGGTATGCGTTTATCCCTAACTCTTTGAAGCTACCGAAGGTTAATGACTACAAAATCTCTAGGATTTATAAACTTAACACTAAGGTATTCTTTGGATGTTTAGCCTACAATAACTCTAGGTGATTATAAACTAAGGTTCAACAAAGATTAATCAAGCATTAATAGCACAACGAATGACCTATCGCAATACTAGATCAATCACAATTAAGAAAGAGACAACCAATCAATATTCAATAACTAGGTTTCATATTACCTAAGCAAACACACAAATAAATTAGCCGGACATGGAGAACATGCAAGCATACACACAATCAATTGAAGACATAATTGAATTAATAAAGTAAAACACTTATCTTAATGTAAGATAGGGTATGGAACCCTAAAATACTGTACAAGACAGACTTGGTTCGGTTTAGGTTTTTACTCCACAAAACTACTCACTAAAAACTGAAAAATTCGGATTCTATATATAGTGTTACAAACTGCGACGGCGTCACTCTTTAATTGTGACGCCTTCGGGTCGCCGTCATTAGGGTTTCGTCTTGGCCACGTTAGCATTGTGACGGCGTCACCTTATGCCTGTGAAGCCGTCGCCTTCAGTCTCTGACGCCGTCTGGATCAAATCTAGGCCGTCTGAGCTGCGACGCTCTACTCTTTTAACACCTGACGCCGTCACTTGTAAATAAGCAATTTGGCTACCAAGTCGTCACAAACCTTGTTCCGACGGCGTCACAAGTATAACCTAACGCCGTCTCCTTCAGTTCCAGCAGCCTGAGTGTCTTGATTCTTGACTTTGGACATTTTCTTCGTATATTCACGCATTTTCGTTCGAATAAGTGTCATTCCAGCAATTTGCCTTCAAGAGACCTAAAAAGTGAAAAGGAACGAAATTAAGGAGTAACGGATACAAAAGTGATCAATTAAGGGCTTAAATGACCCCTAAAAAGGTACCTTTTAAATCCTTATCAGAGCTCTCGGTAAAAAAAATTATAATTTTTCTATTTTAAGTTTTAGCTTGTGTTTTTTGTCTTAATAAGTGTCTTTACTTGTTTAGAATATGTTTATGTGATAAGGTTTTAAAAGGTACCATTTTGAGGGGTCGTTTAAGTCCTTATTTGATCACTTTTGTATCCGTTATTGCTTAATATCGTTCCTTTTTACTTTTTAGGTCTCGTGAAGGCAAAATGCTGGAATGGCACTTATTTGGACGAAAAGGCGCGAATATATGAAGAAAATGGCCAAAGTCGAAATCGAGACACTCACAGTTGCTGAAAGTAGAAGGCGACGGCGTCAGGTGCTATTGGCGACGCCGTCCCAAAATTATTGTGACGGGCCAGAACCCAAAACTCGTATTTTCAAGAAACGGCGTCTAGTTGTGAAAGAGTAGGCCGTCGCTACTCAGACGGCCTAGATGCAATCCAGACGACGTCAGAAGCTGAAGAGGACGGCGTCACGGACATACGGTGACGCCGTCGCAAGGTTAACGTGGCCAAGACGAAACCCTAATGGCGGCGACACGACGGCGTCACTAAACATAAGGTGACGCCATCGCAATTGTAATCTTATATATAGAATCCGAATTTTTCAGTCTTTGTGTGGAGAGTCTTTGGAGTAAAAACCTAAAACCGAACCTAAGGTGTCTTGTACAGTATTTTAGGGTTTTAAACCCTATCTTACATCAAGATAAGTCTTTACTTGATTAATTCAATTATGTCTTTGATTATTTGTGTGTATGCTTGCATGTTCTCCATGTCCGGCTAATTTATTTGTGTGTTTGCTTAGGAAGTATGAAACTTAATTATTGAATATTGATTGGTTGTTTCTTATCTTAGTTGATTAATGATCTAGTAATGCGATAGGTCATTCGTTGTGTACTTAATGCTTGATTCATCTTTGTGAACCTTAGAGTATAATTACCTGAGTAATTGTAGGCTAAACCATCCAAAGAGCGCCTTAGAGTAGGAGTTTATAATCTCTAGTGGGTTTGTAGACAAGACCCTTTGGTAAGTTCAAAGAGTTAGGGAGAAACGCATACCCTACAACTTTAGACACACAACGCAACTAGGAATAAGACGTGACACTCAACCATCAATAGGAGATAATTAAGGAGTAATACAAACTAAGTTAACACATCTTTAAACTATCATACGAGCACACATTAATTAGACATAGACTCCCACAACCTTAGTTTAGATAATTAGATAATAGTAGAGTAATCAGTAGAAATACCAACCCCCCAAATCTAATACCCGAGATTCGTACCTTTCCATTTTTCATAAAATATAAAAAGATAAAAAATAATCTTCCTCAACCTTAACCTTAGCGTAGTAACTCCCTACTAGCATTCCTATTCCCCTAGAGAACGATATCAATACCCGTGGCTTACCCTAATTACTACACTACAACGATTAGGTTCACTGCCTAGGGTGTTATAAAACTTGCTCGAAGAAAAGGAAGTTCCTTTGACCCCGAACGACGCGTGTAGCGTTATCAAGTTTTTGGCGCCGCTGCCGGGGAATAGAATAGCTAGTTAGTAGTCCACATCGTTTAGGTTTCTTTGCTTGATTCATATCAAGTAAATTTTTCTCATTTTTTAGCTTTCTCTTAGTCTATCTGATGAAATCGCGTTTATACATGTTTTTATATAAGAAATACCCGCATTTTAGCTTAATAAAATAGCAAAGTTATGGTTTTAATTACAAATATTACGTCTATTTGTTATTTTATTTTTATAGATACGTTTGAGAAATATTGGAGCAAATTTGAAGCTAAAGTGAAAATTAATAAGGATTAGCTCGAAGATAATGAGTCCAAGATTTTAAAGCCCAAGTATTATTAAAAATGAAGCCTAAGATTTTATTGGACAAGCCCAAGAAATAATACTTGGTATGCGTCAGCTCCTACTCACGTGCCTCTAAAATAAATCAAAGTGAGAAGCTTAGCCATCCTACGCCACGTGTCACAGAGCCTATGGCCAAGCCGCCATTCGTGTAATTCACTCGCTGCTCCCAACGGCATAATGCAACGGTTATATTTTAAGCGAGAGGATTATAAATTGGAATGATGAACATTAATGAGGCATCTATCTTTCATCTTATTCTTCACGCAACTTTTTGTATTTCATTGTATTGTCATTTACTTTAATTAACAATGTAAGACTTATAACTTTATTTTTGTAATAATACACATTTAACGTGTGTAAGTGTGTTTATGTTTCAATATATTCCCAAATTAGTATTTTAGCATAATTATTTTTGTCATTAGCTTATTAGTTGCTTTAATTTTGCTTATTTTAAATAAAGTTTTTGTCTTTAGCTCTTTTTTTTTTTATAAAGTCTTAACCTTTCTAAAAAATCATCACATTTAGTCATTTAAATTTATAAATTTTGAATCTTTTAGTTTTAAAACTTTTTTTTTACGAAGTCTTTTATTTAAAGTTTTAATTTTTCTACATTTTTAATGTTAAATTAGTCTTACCAATCAAGTGTTATCATTTTTAAGCTTTTCACCTATGAAAGTTGCAATCTTTATCCTAAATCTCACCTCAAATTAACATAAAGTTTCAAGCTTTGGATGATTAGTAGAAGGTTAAGGGTTATTGAAGAGTTATTAAGGATAATTATTGGGTATTAAGAAGTACTTCGGGTTAAGTATGGAGCTTGATGTGGTTTTAGTTTAGTGTTCTTATCGTCACCGTTATGCTTAAACCATATCCGGTGCTCTCTTATCCTTATTTTTACCTTCTTTTTATTATGTTAATTGCTATGTTTCGTTTAATTAGTTTTGTCATGCTTAGTTTTGTTTTTATGTCTTTTAGCTTTAGTAGGATGTTAGAGTAGAATTTTCCATTTAGCTTATCTCGTAGTTTATCTCTAGCTTTCCTTAGTTTTTATAGCCTTAGATTCCATTTAATTTTCCTTTTAGTCTATAATTATTAAAAACCCAAAAATAGCGATATCTAAGCATCCAACAATAACTAAAACGCGTGTCTCAAATCCATCATTCCTTTAGAACGACAACTCGGGAGATCAATGCTTACCGCGATACTTAGATATTTAGGTTCGTATATGTATCTTTCCCTCATCTTTACAAATAATTTTTGGTGTGCTCCAACGATAACATCACTATCCCCCTTCTTCGTGACCTTTGTTCGTAACCCCATCACTTTTCATCATGGAAGGTGATAATCAACAACCACGTCCCCATACAAACCCCCTTAAGCAACTTAGAACCCGCAGTTCCACCAAAACTCTTCTTGAACCATTTGCAGAACCCGAAAGAGAGCTCAATAGGCGAAGAAAATCTCTCCATGATTCAGAACTTCAAGGCACTTCCATCAATTTTGATGAAGTTACATCTGATGAAGAATCCCCTCATTCCCCACAATCTCCTGAAACCATCATCATTGACAATCTGAGTCAAAATGGCGAGGAAGTTCTTGCCACTCCAGCCAATAGCCCCATAAATCCTCCTAAAGCGAAAACCCTTGGGGAACACTCCTACCCTTCTGCGTCTGGATTCACCACAGCCATTGTCTATCCCTCGGAACAGATCAATGAGGTATTGCATGCATCTGATATTTGGCTAATCCAAAAGGCATGTCAATTCCATGGATCCCACAGTGAAAACCCAATTCACCACATCAAACAGTTTCTAAAAATTGTTGATGCTATCTATGCCGACGGAGCATCTAAGGAGACATCTAGACTCCGGTTTTTCCCATTTTCTCTTCAAGGGCGAGCCAAGGAGTGGCTCGATAAGCTCTCTCCAAGGTCCATTTTCACATGGGAACAACTTACAACTAAGTTCACCAGAAAGTTCTTTCCTCCTGGAAGAACTGCAGCAGTTAGGAGCAAAATTCTGCACTTTCATCAACCCGATGGAGAATCTATCACCAACTCCTGGATTCGTTACAAAGATCTTATTCAACAAGCTCCACACCACGGTATTAACCTTTGGTTGCTTGTTCAAATCTTTTACGACAATGTCTCCCGAAAGGATCAAAAAGGGATTGATTTCTCAACTGGCCGGAGAATCGCGAACCTCACCGCGGATGAAGGGTGGAACCGAATAGAGGAATACATCCAATATCAAGACAGCCATTGGAATGAGCAGGAAAACACGTCAAGCATTTCCACTTTCTCAAGTGAAGAGTTATCCTTAGATTATCGGATTGAGAAAGCACAAAAGAAACTAGCTTACCTCATAAAATCACCAGAACCAAAAAGGCTGACTAACCCATATCTCATATGCGACATATGTGGAGGATCGCACGAGAGCGATGAGTGCGATGACACACACCGAGAAAGCGTCTTCCTCTCTAGTCATGATATTTATGATGACCCTTCACTCCTCGCATTTTATCAAACCGATGAATGTGATCCTTGGGGCAATCTGAAATGGAGAACGGAAGGAAAGGACGGACCTGAGTACACCATCCGTGATCCTTTTGAAGAAAAACTCGGGCAGTTTACCATGGAAGGGGCTGCAATCTTGAAAGGTCTTGAGGAGTTTATCCGAGAGCAGCAAGCTGAATTAGAAAGTCAGTTCACCAATCTCCACGAAAGAATGAGTGGACCTGGCCTAGCACTTCACGATCCAACTTGCGCAATCACTACTCGATCAGGAAATACTACCAAGGATCCCCCACATCTCAACCGGGACCCCATCACAAGGGAACCCGAGTTAGGAAATGAGGCGATTCCCACACCTCTTCCAACTCCTCACGATCCTCCCCCACAAACACCAGCACCAGCCCAGCGACCAACTTTCTCACGGATTCCCTATCCCTCTCGTTTAAAAAATCAAAAGGCTGAAGAAGACAATGAAAAAATATTGTCTTACTTGAAACAAACATCCGTCAACATACCACTCCTTGATGTATTCTATCATATCCCTAAATATAGTAGATACTTCAAGAGGTTGATATCTAATCGGAAAAAGCTTGAAGGATTGATATCATTAGGGGAAGAATGTTCAGCTATCATCCAAAAGAGCATGCCCAAGAAGAAGGAAGATCCGGGCAGTTTTACTATTCCTTGCTCTATAGGGGCGCTTTCTATGAAAAACGCCTTGGCAGATCTTGGGGCAAGCATTAACCTGATGCCTCACTCCCTGTTTCTTAAGCTCGGATATTCAGGGCTTAAACCAACTAGGATGAGTATCCAATTAGCTGATCGATCAATCAAATATCCCATTGGAGTTTGTGAGAACGTTCTTGTAAGGGTGGGGGAATTCAAATTTCCAGTCGATTTCGTAATTTTAGAGATGGAGGAAGATAACTCCGTCCCAATAATCCTTGGAAGACCCTTCTTGGCTACAGCTCGTGCCATCATTGATGTTCATGATGGTAAGCTCACTTTACGAGTAGGATCCGAGAGCTTGACCTTCGACATTAAGGATTCTATGAGACATTCTTCTTCCTGCGGTCACCCCGTATATTTAGTTGAAGAAGTTGATGAATTTGTTGACGACATAGACGGCTGCATTGACGAGTATCTATTAAACGAATTCATGAATAATGATAACAACGTAATATACGACGACCATGAAATTGAGATGGTTGGAGCTGTGTCCTTTTATCCTCGTCAGGATGAAATTGAACCTATTGAGCTTCAGAGGCCGGGAAACCAGCTAAAACCATCGATCAAAGAGCCTCCTACCTTAGAACTGAAAGATCTCCCGAGTCACTTGGAATACGCCTTCCTTCAAGGAGAGGACCAACTCCCTGTCATCATAAGCTCCTCGCTAACCACTATTCAGAAAGAGAAGCTCTTAGAAGTTTTAAAAGAATATAAAGGGGTGATTGCGTGGAGTGTTGCCGACATTAAGGGAATCGATTCTACATTCTGTACTCACAAAACCCTCATGGAGGAAGATTACAAACCAACTGTTCAACCGCAAAGGCGGGTTAACCCTAACATCAAGGAGGTAGTGAAAAAAGAGGTCATTAAGCTTCTGGATGCAGGTCTCATCTACCCCATATCAGATAGCCCATGGGTCAGCCCGGTCCAAGTGGTTCCAAAAAAGGGAGGGATGACGGTTGTAAAAAATGAGAAGGGTGAGTTGGTGCCACAAAGAACGGTTACTGGGTGGCGTGTATGTATTGACTACAGAAAGTTGAATGATGCCACCCGGAAAGATCATTTTCCTCTACCGTTTATTGACCAAATGCTTGAAAGATTAGCAGGGCACGAATACTACTGTTTCCTTGATGGCTTTTCAGGTTACTTTCAAATTCCAATTGCTCCTGAAGATCAGGAGAAGACTACATTTGCATGTCCTTACGGAACGTTCGCCTACAAGCGAATGCCTTTCGGGTTATGTAACGCACCCGCAACCTTTCAACGATGTATGATGGCCATATTCCACGAGTTAATTGAGGACAGCATGGAAGTTTTCATGGATGATTTCTCGGTGTTTGGAAATTCTTTCGACCTTTGTCTTTCCAACCTTAGGAAGATGTTGAAGCGATGCGAGGAAACTAATTTGGTTTTAAATTGGGAAAAATGCCATTTCATGGTAAAAGAAGGAATTGTCTTAGGGCATAAAGTCTCGGGGAATGGAATTGAGGTCGATAGAGCAAAAATCGAAGCAATTTCCAAACTCCCCTATCCTACTACCGTTAAAGCCATTCGCAGCTTTCTTGGTCATGCCGGTTTTTATCGAAGGTTTATTAAAGATTTTTCGAAAATTGCCCGGCCTATGACACAGCTTCTTGTTAAGGATGCCCCTTTTGATTTTTCTGGAGAATGCAGGGAAGCATTTAACCGACTAAAGAAAGATCTCACTCAAGCACCTATAATGGTCACCCCTGATTGGTCTCAGCCGTTCGAAATCATGTGTGATGCTAGTGATTATGCTGTCGGCGCAGTGCTCGGCCAAAGGAAGGAAAAGCATTTTCAACCAATCTACTATGCTAGCAAAACCATGAATGTAGCACAAGAGAACTATACAACCACTGAGAAAGAACTTTTAGCCGTTGTTTTTGCCTTCGACAAATTCAGGCAATATCTCGTTCTCTCTAAAACTGTCGTCTTCACAGATCACTCCGCCTTACGCTATTTGTTTTCAAAACAAGATGCTAAACCTCACCTGATTAGATGGATCCTATTACTTCAAGAATTCGACATTGAAATTCGAGATAAAAAGGGGGCTGAAAATCTCGCTGCTGATCATCTATCACGCTTGGAGAACCCCGATCTTGAGAAGTCAGATCACACCGATATTCGTGACTCTTTTCCCGAGGAAAGGCTAATGGCGATTAAAGAAAGTGAGCCATGGTATGCTGATTATGCTAACTACCTGTCCAGTAGAGTTTTGCCAAATTACATGACCAGACAAGATAAAAAGAAGTTCTTCACTACGCTAAAACATTACTTCTGGGATGAACCCTTCCTTTTCCGTATATGTCCCGATCAAATCATTCGACGTTGCGTGGCCGGTAGAGAGATTGATCGAGTTCTGAAAGAATGTCACGCGGGACCATCTGGAGGACATCACGGTGTGAATATCACGGCACGAAAGGTTTTCTACGTCGGATTCTATTGGCCTACTGTTTTTCGAGACGTTAAGAGATTAGTTCAAATTTGTGATGCATGCCAACGATCAGGAAATATTTCACGACGGGATGAGTCACCTCAGAACTATATCCAAGTCTGCGAAATATTTGACGTTTGGGGAATAGACTTCATGGGACCCTTTCCATCTTCCGGAGGAAATGAATACATTCTCGTAGCTATCGACTATGTATCCAAATGGGTAGAAGCTCAAGCCCTTAGAACTAATGATGCAAGGGTAGTTATTCACTTTCTTAAAAAGCTCTTCGCACGATTTGGGATTCCCAAAGCATTAATCAGTGATAGAGGGACTCACTTTTGCAATGCTCAAATGGAAAAGGTGATGAAGAAGTATGGCGTCCCACATAGATTTTCTACTGCATATCATCCTCAGACAAATGGACAAGTAGAAAACACAAACAGGGCATTAAAGCGGATACATGAAAAAACGGTCCACCAAAATAGGAAAGATTGGGCATTCAAACTGGATGAAGCACTCTGGGCATTTAGAACTGCTTACAAAACACCTATCGGGACAACCCCTTTTCGCCTGGTATACGGAAAGGCTTGCCACCTCCCTATCGAACTTGAGCAGAAAGCATATTGGGCCCTTAAGGCCTGTAATATGGATTATTCTGAAGCAGGGTCAAATCGGTTCTTACAACTTCAAGAATTGGATGATCTGAGGCTGGAAGCATACGAATCATCAATCACTTACAAAGAAAGGGCAAAAAGATGGCACGATCAACGAATAAAGAATCCTAAAGAGTTTTTGGAAGGGGATAAAGTGCTCTTGTATAATTCGAGACTAAGATTATTCCCAGGAAAACTCAAATCTAGGTGGTATGGACCCTTTTCAGTAAAAAAACAGATGAGCAATGGGGTGGTAGTGCTACTAGACCATGATGGAAGAGAATTCACAGTTAATGGGCAACGGGTGAAGCATTATCAATTGGATAATATTGAAATGGTGAACGATGAGGATATTGTTTTAGAAGAAAAGGGCGGTGGTGAGGAAACGTAGGAGCACGACTACGAGTCTAGCTACAAGACTCTTTAATAAAGAAAAGCGCTTCGTGGGAGGCAACCCATGCTTAATTGTTTGCTTGTTAGTGTCATATATCTTTTATTAATTATTTATCCTCATGTTTAAATTTGTAAAAATGCTTTATTTTGTTTTTAACCTCGTCTTAATTGCATATAAAGGTATTTTACATAAGGGATAAGTGTAGGGAGGATTACACACGTTTTCAAAAGAAACGTAAACATGAGAATAACAATTAATTAAAAGATATTTATGTTTGTTTGTTCGAGTCAAATGCTTGTATCGAGTCATAATGGATGTTTTGCAGAAATTTTTCCAGATTCTAAAGATGTAAATTTTCCAGAATTTTTTCCAGAAAATCGCAGACCAGTTTTTGTCAGGATAACCTGACGGCATCAGGATTGCAACCTGACGGCGTCGGGAAGGAGTAAAAACATAAGATTACTTTTTCTCGTTTTCTGAGCTACTTATAAATTTTTGGAATTTCCCAGGTCTTAATTTTCTTAGAAATTCTGTAAAAATCCATTCCACAAGCATTATATCCTAGTTTAAATCGAGTCTTATATATATTATTACCGCCAATTTTACGCGAAGGTTTCGTTTGTTTTCTTCAAGTGTGCAGGTTTAGTTTGTCAAGAAGAAGTTACATAAGATTGGAAGGAGCTTTTCACGCAATAATTCTTCTTGGAAAAGAGTTTAACCACCACTTTACACGGATCCTACCGAGCTAATCAGGGGAGTATTAGTTTCTTTCGTTTTTAATTACCTTCTTCTATCATAACTTTGATACTTTCGGGGAACATTGGGGACAATGTTCAGTTTAAGTGTAGGGAGGGAAAATAAAACGGGAACTTTGAAACTATGCTTATCCTTGATTATTTGCTTCATCCAATTGTATTTGTGTAATAAACCATGAGAAAATGTCGGTTAGGGTAATTTTGGCACCAAATTTAAAATTTTTCATGACATATAGGAGTGGGCCATTAGTCTTAACAAAAGCGTCTCACGGATAGGAAGTTGCATGACTAGCACAAAAACCCTTACCACCCAAATTCCACCCAAAATGTGAGGATCGCCCTTAGATTAGTAGGAATTAAAGCATTCATCTTTAATGCTTAGAGTGTGAACCGGTAGTATAATAGATTCTAGAACTTGTTTTGTGATGCATTCCGAGATCGCAAGTGAGGCTACACTTGTGTAGTTAGGAATAACTAAATGATAAGAGGCATTAGGATAACCCTTGTTTGATACATGTAATATAATTACTTCTTCCACTTTGGTTGAGTAATTCCCCCATACCCTTTGCGTTGTACTCATTTTTAGTACATGATACCCCTAGTTAACCCCTCAGAGCCTATCCTTTTCGCGGTTCTCGTGATATTTCGGTTTTTCCGGAATATCAATGAAGAGCATTGTTTACACCCCACCCCCAAATATACACCCAAATCGCCTTAGCCTACCCATTATGCACTCACTTTTAGTGCAAATGTTTGTTATCACCCCAAACCCTTAGTTCAATTATCTAGTTGCTTGCATAAGTTGCTAAGTCGAGTCATATCCTTTGTATACAGTTTTGGGATGATTGGGATTCATGGGAAAAGTTAAAGTTTATGAAATAACGGGAAGGGAACGTTAAATTCAAATTCCCTTTGTTTGCGTAATAATGTACCCCAAGTGTTTTGATCTTTTCAAATCGGGTCAAATTAGTGTTAGAGTAATAAAAACTCAAGTGTAGGGATGTGCCTATAAATCCCTAGTATTTTGATGTTATCATAGAGGATGGTAGAGTAAAAGTGTAAAAAAAAAAAAAAAAAAAAAAAAAAAAAAAAAAAAAAAAAAAAAAAACATACGGGCTACCATCCTACATCTATCCTTTACATTTATGTTTGTTTATTTCAGTTATCTAGAGTTTAGAGTGTCGATTCTTGGCTTAGCAACGCCATTCTTCATATGCATTTAACATAGAGATTTTTGACTTACCACCACTAAATAGCCTATCCCACCAAACCCTTATTTCCCTACCGTAAGCCTAACGTTACAACCCTTTAAAGACCTCTTTGATAGTCTTTCCTAGGTGCTTACGCCAAAGCGATGGAGGTTTGATCTATTCTCAATCCTATGGTAATCTATGTACTAGGACCGGTTAATGAGTGTTTATCTTCCATTTTCTATATTGTTATATTTCATATATACACCCGAGAGAGATGTGAGTATCCAAACACCCCATGTGAGGTGCTAGTATGTAATTTCCGTGCTTGTTATGACTTTTGCGGGGCTTATATGTGTTGTGGACCGTTTTGAATTAATGCTTCATGACCCCTAACTTATAAATTAATTGGCTAAAAGCACATTTGCTTGAGGACAAGCAAATAACAAGTGTAGGGATATTTGATAAGGTTTTAAAAGGTACCATTTTGAGGGGTCGTTTAAGTCCTTATTTGATCACTTTTGTATCCGTTATTGCTTAATATCGTTCCTTTTTACTTTTTAGGTCTCGTGAAGGCAAAATGCTGGAATGGCACTTATTTGGACGAAAAGGCGCGAATATATGAAGAAAATGGCCAAAGTCGAAATCGAGACACTCACAGTTGCTGAAAGTAGAAGGCGACGGCATCAGGTGCTATTGGCGACGCCGTCCCAAAATTATTGTGACGGGCCAGAACCCAAAACTCGTATTTTCAAGAGACGGCGTCTAGTTGTAAAAGAGTAGGCCGTCGCTACTCAGACGGCCTAGATGCAATCCAGACGACGTCAGAAGCTGAAGAGGACGGCGTCACGGACATACGGTGACGCCGTCGCAAGGTTAACGTGGCCAAGACGAAACCCTAATGGCGGCGACACGACGGCGTCACTAAACATAAGGTGACGCCGTCGCAATTGTAATCTTATATATAGAATCCGAATTTTTCAGTCTTTGTGTGGAGAGTCTTTGGAGTAAAAACCTAAAACCGAACCTAAGGTGTCTTGTACAGTATTTTAGGGTTTTAAACCCTATCTTACATCAAGATAAGTCTTTACTTGATTAATTCAATTATGTCTTTGATTATTTGTGTGTATGCTTGCATGTTCTCCATGTCCGGCTAATTTATTTGTGTGTTTGCTTAGGAAGTATGAAACTTAATTATTGAATATTGATTGGTTGTTTCTTATCTTAGTTGATTAATGATCTAGTAATGCGATAGGTCATTCGTTGTGTACTTAATGCTTGATTCATCTTTGTGAACCTTAGAGTATAATTACCTGAGTAATTGTAGGCTAAACCATCCAAAGAGCGCCTTAGAGTAGGAGTTTATAATCTCTAGTGGGTTTGTAGACAAGACCCTTTGGTAAGTTCAAAGAGTTAGGGAGAAACGCATACCCTACAACTTTAGACACACAACGCAACTAGGAATAAGACGTGACACTCAACCATCAATAGGAGATAATTAAGGAGTAATACAAACTAAGTAAACACATCTTTAAACTATCATACGAGCACACATTAATTAGACATAGACTCCCACAACCTTAGTTTAGATAATTAGATAATAGTAGAGTAATCGGTAGAAATACCAACCCCCCAAATCCAATACCTTAGATTCGTACCTTTCCATTTTTCATAAAATATAAAAAGATAAAAAATAATCTTCCTCAACCTTAACCTTAGCGTAGTAAATCCCTACTAGCATTCCTATTCCCCTAGAGAACGATATCATTACCCGTGGCTTACCCTAATTACTACACTACAACGATTAGGTTCACTGCCTAGGGTGTTATAAAACTTGCTCGAAGAAAAGGAAGTTCCTTTGACCCCGAACGACGCGTGTAGCGTTATCATTATGTATTTTGTTTTGACTTTTACTAACTCTAACGCTAATGATTTGGATGTTTGTCTTTGGTTTTGTTTTGTTTTGTTATATAGTTTATTATGGATAGTTTAAGCGGAATTTCTGAGTACCTACGTAACTTGGATGAGATGTTTAAGGACTCCGGAAACTCGTTGGAGAAGATTGGGAATATTTTGGAAGAAAGTAAAAGGAGTTGGCTATTGATTCGGAATGTGTGGAAGAAATGGGAGAGAACAAAGTTCAAGTGCCTAAAAAGAGTAGAGTCGTGATATTCACGCAAGCACCTCTAACGGGGTACGATTCACCACTTATGAGGTTTGGGACACCTTGTAGTGTCGAAGGGGTGAGCGCGTGGGATGCTCAATTGAACATGGCTTATGGTGAAAATTATATTGTGGACAAAGTTCTTGATCAAATTGGCCACGTTCGTTTGGATTATGAAGCTTGTGGGAGAAAAATGGTTAAGAATCTTCGGATTAACATCCATGGTCATATTTTCGAGGCGGATTTTGTTATCTTGGAAGAAGGAAACACGGATGAGCCGGACGTATGCTTTGGGCTAGATTTTCTTGTGACAACCAAATGTCAAGTTGATTTTGCTTTAGGTGAGATGAGAATCAACATTACCGACTTGGAAGAGGAGAAGGAAGTGAATGAAATTCTTGTGGATTTATGTGCTAACATGGAGAAGGAGAATGTGGAAATTGTGAAGATGGGGAAGGCTAGTAGAAAGAAAACCTCATCAAATAAATTAACTCCTACCACATCCACCAACAAGACCCATGATTACACACCTTCACCACCCAATTCACCAAACACCTTCAAACCTTTAACTCAAGACCAAAAGGAAGCCATCTTAGGAAACCTTGAACAAAAAATTCTCGAACTCAATGAGAAAAAGCCGGTAATTGAAGTGCTACAAGATTATGTTCTATACCGCAAAAAGCTAGATGCGGTTATGTTAGCAAGAGCTAGGTTGGAAGATAAGGATCTATCGGATGAGGATAGGGATAGGATCTTATTTCGGGGTATGCCACGTAAGGAGAGTGACCCGGGTAACTTCTTTTTGCCTATAAAAGTTAACGGGACCACTCCAGTGTATGCTTTAGCGGATACGGGATCAAGCGTCAACGTTATGCCTTATCTACTATTCAAGACGTTCGGCCTAAGTAAACCCCAACCAAATCATTCCAAACTAACCATGGCGGACAATTCCCAAGCAAAGGCGATGGGGGAAGTGAAAAATGTAAGAGTGCAAATTGGCTACCAACCTTACTTGGCCGATTTTTCTAGTCTTAGACATATCGGTTGATAAGAGTCTACCTCTTCTACTTGGAAGACCTTTCCTACGCACATGTGGAGTGATTATAGATATGGGGAGGGGGACGATGACAATCGATGATGGGATCTCAAAGCAAACTTAGTATCCCAAGCCTAGGGGTCAAGTGTTGGAATTTATGGAGGATTTGGAACTCTTTGATGGGGAAGATGACTTAACTTGTTTTGAAGTTAGACGTGATGTCCATGGAAACCCTATGTATGGACCGCTTGCTCCACCATATTTTGATATTGATGATGAAATGGAACGTGCACTCTGATGAGTGTCTAAATACTCATCATTTTTGTACAAAATAAACTGCAAAATCATCTGAAAACACTTAGAAACACATCAAAATGATCAAAATATCACAAATCAGTGTTTTATGTGTTTTAAATGCAAAAATATCAAAATCAGATGAAAAACATATCAAATTTGCAAAAATTGCAGTTTTAGTCCCCCAAGTTTCAAAAGTTGTCAAAAACAGTCCCTGAGCACATAATTTCAAAAGAAAAGTCACCAAAGGTCCTTTTGGAAACATAAATTATCATATTTAGTCCTTTGGTGGAAAATCTAAAAGTTTTGAGAAAATTACAGTTTGGTCCCTGAAAATCCAAAAATGGTCAAAATTAGTCCTTGGAAATTTCAAAAATGTCAAACTAGACCTTGGTCTATTAAAGGTTGGAAAATCTAGTCCTTGGATTACTCTTCCTAATTTACATGTTTGGTCCCTGGGAATTTCAGTTTTACACATTTGGTCCTTGGTATATTAATTTCACAAACCAAACGGATCTTATATAAACCCCAAGCCCAAAACAACCCCTGGCCCAATCTTTTACCCGGTCCAAACCCACGTTTCAAAACTAAACAAACCCGCCCCCTATTAGCCTGTCTTCCCCGACAAACCTGTCTGCTCCCCCCTCCTCCAGCCACCTACCAGTCCACCCCTACTACACCCTTTGTCTCCCCCCACCTCACCTAACATCCCACCACAATAAATGCATCCTCTTTCCCTGTCCAAGATATGGGAACTCATTTTCCCGCCAAAACCAATTGAATGGCCAAGATGGCTTTAAGTCATCCAAAGGCTAAAAACAGATGTGGGATTTGCAGAAAGAGAGAGAAGAAGACATTTGGTTATAAAAAGGAAGAGAGAGGAAGGCTTGAAGCAGTAGTTAGCTTTTTAGTTTTTCTTTAATGTCGTATTTTAAATTAATGTCTTAGTTTAATGTCAAATGTTGTAATTTTAGTTTCAATATATCACATGTAAGTGATAACAGCTTTGTAATGTGTTTTTGAACAATCAATCCAAGTTCTATTTTAAGTTTTAAGTTTCCAGTTAACTGTTGAAAATCTCAGTTTCTAGTTCTTATCCATAAGCTCTTAGAAGCTTGTGTTTAAACTCAAATTAGTTTATTTAAGCTTATCTTAGCTTTTTGCAAGCTCAATAGTTATTTTCAAGCAAAATTGGATCAAGGTCAACAAAAGTCAACTTTGGTGAAATTGGTTTGGTTTTGGAGTTTGGGAGGTTGCAGATCTGTGAATTGGGTTGGAATAGTTTCATTTAGTGTAGGATTGGGTTTGGATTTGGCCTGCAAGCAAGTTGGATTCATGTGAGTGGTTATCTCATTTTCACTTTTCAAATCAATTTGCATATTTTGCTTGTATCTGTTTCTGTGATCATTGTTAGTTTTAATGTGTTTATATAGTTGTATTTAGGACAGTAAAACTCATGTTGATCATTATTACCTGTTTGTTCATTAGTTTAAGTAGTTTTTATGGTCTATCAATGTTTTAAAATGGTGTTTGGATTATTGCATTTTTGGGTCAAAATTATGTTTTTGACCCATGTTGGGTCTCAAATGGTTTGGTCAAGTGTTAAGTCAGTACTTGCTTGATGTCTCAATTAGTTTAGGTTGCTAAAATGATTTTAGAGTAACTTCCATATAAGTTATCTCACTGTCCTGTTTACTTGCTTCAGAATCCCAGCAGCCCCTGCACCATTTTCCAAAGCTTATCTATAAGCTGTAAAATGCTCATTAAGGTGATCTCATGGGGGCAAATGATAGCTAGCCAGGCGAGCTTTAGAATCCTAGAAGCTCAGGGGCTTGTTCACCCTGTAGCTTATCCAAATTAAGCCACAAAAGCCCCCATTTGGGCCTGTTTGGGACTGCTGTGCAGTAGACCCACAAATGCAGCAGCTTTTCATTTTCTTTTTATCAGCTTATTAGATCATTTTTCTTGCTTATTCCTCACAAAATAGTACTTATTAGGGTACATTAGCTCAGTAGTAGACCCCTTTTGCTTATTAGTGATTATTAGACCCATTTCCGTGCTTAATTGTCCATTTCCTTTAGGATAGGATTCCATAGTTTAGTCTCTTATAGTCAACTGCTTATGCCATAAGTCCTTAGGATCACTGTCTGTTTTTTAGAACTAACCAGCTTCATTTGGACTTAGCTTAGTATAAAGCAGCTTATTCTATTTTCATCGTTAGCTTAGCTTTTAGTTTGTATATGCTCTTGTGTGCTTAAATATCTGTCTTAGAGTTGTTTGGTTGAGTCTGTTCCCACTACAGCAGCATATCAGCCTATACCTTAGCTTATTAGTCTTGGTTTTAGCTTATTTAGACTCTCTAGTAGTTCATCAGTTAATATATGTTAGATTAGTTCAAGTATTGTTTTTTCTCAAAAGAGCTTATTTGCCTTAACAGCTTAACAGGGTGTTTGTTTGTTTAAGTTCTGTCCAAACTGTGGACAAATAAGCTGTGAAAACAGCTTATTTCCAGTTTTCAAAAATATACAAAATGTTCTTATTTTGATTGCATCTTCAAGTTCAAAAGAGAAAATTTCCAAAAAAAAATAAAAGTAGCAAAAAGCTAGGAGGCAGGCTCGAACCTGAGACCTCCTAGCTTTGAAGTTGATAGCATGTGTACCTGTACCAATAGCGCCCTTGGGTCTTTCTTGTCAATGTTTGCAACACTTAATACATAAGGGAGTTGGGCAGTTTTTGCCATAAGCTCTCTTTGGCTTATTTCGTGCTTATTTTCAAGAGCAACACCCACGTTTTTCATTTTTCCTAGGACCAGTATACTCTAAAGTAGTTTGTGTGATTTTTTAGATTTTTCTCAATATGTTTAGTAATTTTAATTAATTAATTAGATTAAAATAGTTTTTAATTCGTAATAAATAATTTAAGAGTCGAAAAAATACCCGGCTTTTTCCTAAAATTTTCTTTTGTCATGTAGTACGTGAGAAAATTGTTTTTACACTCGTAGGACTTTTATTTCTTAAATTTTACGTTTTTGCTTGCGCACTCGCGTAATTTTTTTAAATAACGAGCGTTTTTATTTTAAGTTACGTTTTTAGTTTAAGTTTTAGTTAAAATAGTTTATTTAAGTCATTTTGTTTTATAAGATCACAAAAACATCATTTTAAAAATAGTGATAGCGTTTATTTAATATTTTTTTTTTCTTTTTAAATTTCCTTTAATTTTCATTTTAGCCCTTGTAGTTTATGTCCTTTTTCCGTAGTGATAATAATTCCAAATCTCCTTTTCCGTTCAAATCTCGCGATCACTATACGTTTGATAATCCATTGCATAGCTCGCTGGGACATAACGACCCGGGGAAACCCTATACTCCTCAGATCTTCATTGCATTTGTGTCGGAACTGTTTTAAGTCTGTTACGGCTGGTCATTCACAAGTGGCCAGTTTGTGTGATTAGACTTGACCGTCTGAGACCAGATCAAATTTTTGGCGCCGCTGCCGGGGAGCTGTGTTGATTATCTTACATCTAGCAGATTAGTGATTTGGATATTCACTCTTTGTTCATACCATCCATCTGTATATGTTTATGTTTTCTTATTCAAAAACCCAAAAATATTTTCATTCTTTGTTTCTATAGCCTATTTTTCAAAAATCCAAAAATATTCATCTTTACCCTCTAATCTGTTTAATTCTCCATTCCTTTATCCTCCAATCTGTTTAATTCTTCATCTCTTATCCCTCTTAACCGTTTAATTCTTGATGTCATGGTTTTCGACATGTTCCTGGTGTGGAGGTCCATTTAACGGTGGAAATTGTCGGCAATGTACCAATGTGGGTATCGGAGACAAGTTTGTCGGTAATCCCGATCCCATTTCAAATGAAACACCCGATTTTTCCTACCTACCTCCACAGCCCCATTACGAATCCTACTCATGCGAGTATTGTGGGAATGATTCTCATTACGGTTTTGATTGTCCGCCACGGGTCCCGCTTGTCTATGAGCCGGAACCATGTTACAATCAGAACCTTGGTGAAAGTTATTTTCCCAATTATCTCTGTTGTGAGAATTGCGGGGGTCCTCATGAGACTTTTGAATGTCAACCGATGAATCAAAATTTTCAAAATTCCAATTCTCCCGGTTTTGACAATTTCCAACCCCCACAGTATTCCATCAGTCATCAGACTTCCGAGCCTTCACATCATTTCAACGATTACGAGGAGTGTAATCTTCCTCAAAGTTCTGAAGAAATACGCATTCGAAAGAAACTGCAAATGAAAAGAATGGTGTGTAAGCTTCAGCAGATGAATATAAGAATCAGATATGATGACGATGATGATGAGGATAGTATTCAAATGAAGGAATACTATGATTACGACGAGGAGAGTGTTACTCAATTGAACGATCTCATTTCTCAACTCCCTCAGTCTATTGCTATCACACCTATCTTACCTATTATTGCTTCCAAAGACTCTCTCATAATGGAGGATGATCATCTCAGCACTATTTCGGAAACGGAATCATCAAGTGTTGAGGATCTTGTCCTAATCCCAAGTGAGTCTGAGGATATATCTGATAGTGATTGTGATTTGCCTTTTTGTGATTCTCTCGACATTTCTGAGGTTACTTCCGGGATTTTCTCAAATCCTCTTTTTGAATTTAATAATGACTACACTTTTGGGAAAGTAAATCCTCTTTTCGATGAAATGTCTGAGGCCGATACAGAGACCATCACGGAAGTGGTGGAAATTGCTAGCTCTCAGAGCACACCACTTGTCCCACCTCTGTATTCTAACTTATCTCTTCCATCATGTGATGACAATTCTATCCTCACTAATGAGATTCATGATCCAAAAATCATGAATTCCCCTTCTGATAATGAGGAGTTAGTCATGATCATCATCATGATTTTCCTTATTTTCTTCACATATGGTGTGACTTCTCGTTCCCTTTTCTCCTTCGGGAATGAGGACACTATTTTTGATCCCGGCATTTTCATTTATCATTTTTGAGCCGGTTCTCTCTATATCTCATCGGTGTGGAACTTTCACGTGCTTCAAATGTTTGTCCAAACATTTTGAATGAAAGTCCGATGGAGATTGTTTCTTCCACTTTGCTTCCCCATGAACCAATAAATTCGGGGTCGAGTCAAGCTAGCGACTCGGTAATCAAAAACAGTAGCTTAACATGGGTTTTCACCCGTGTGTACCACCCTAGTGTGGGGGAGTTGCCCCACATGTTATATATATAAGTTTCTAAAAAAAAAAAAAAAAAAAAAAAAAAAATCCTTTCTAAATAATGGCCGTAGTATTTCCCTTTTACGTTCTATGTTTCGGCATAACCGCCGGTACTTTGAATATTGAGGGCAATATTCATTTCTAAGTGTGGGGGGGAATTCTCACGAATTTCATGTATTATCTACCCAATTCCCCCTTTTTTGGCCAAAATTTTTTTTTTGAGTAAGTGTTCTACACTTACTCATTTGGTTATCAGTCCGCCTTGTCTAATAAACAAAAGGATTGGCTAATCCAGGAGCAAACGGCTCTTGGTAAAGATTTCTTAAATCCGTTTATATGGCTTGCAATTTGCCCAAAATTGTATGGTATTCAACTCACCATATCCTTAAAAGTGAAGAGTTGGCTAGCCCGCAAGATTATGGCTTGTGGTAAAGGCAGTGGAAAAACCATAATTGGTATTCAGCTCACCAAAGATAATATTGATAATTTATCTAAGAGTTGGCTAGTCCAGAGCAAACGGCTTCTGGTAAAGACAAATCAAATCCGTTGGAAGCTTATGATTTGCTCAAAATCATTTGGTTATCAGTGTACCAAGGTTCTTACTTGAACTGAAACATTTGGCTACTCCAGAAGTGATGGCTTTTGGGAAAGAGTTTTTAAAATCCATTAAAGTTCAAATCATTGCTAGGGACTAGCAATATCTCAGTGTGGGGGATTGATGAGTGTCTAAATACTCATCATTTTTGTACAATATAAACTGCAAAATCATCTGAAAACACTCAAAAATGCTTCAAAATGATAAAAATATCACAAATCAGTGTTTTATGTGTTTTAAATGCAAAAATATCAAAATCAGATGAAAAACGTATCAAATTT
>BPTQ01000003.1:206725300-206800088 GCA_019973895.1 Chrysanthemum seticuspe | reverse complement strand
TGACAAATCGGTTTACATCGGACTTCACGTAATGTATACATAGGAAAACTAACTCGTTTTTAAGGTCCGTTTCCCCTGAAACGTCCGTTTAGGCCCTCAAAAACCTTGATTAAAATCCTGACAGCTTACTAAAGCTGTGAATAGTGTTTTCAGCACGTTTTTGACCCAAAGTTCGGTTAACCATAACTCACTCGTTTTAAGTCCGTTTTTCAAGTTCTTTATATCCACGCGAAGGTAATGAAGAGTACTAATATATTTTTAAACTTCGGAGACTTCACAGAAATTTTAAGGCCACTGTTTGGGTCAGTTAAAATTCGGACTGCATGAACATTTTCCGGAAAATTGTAATTTTTAAATCGTAACTTGAAAACCACGTATCTTTTTCGTTATAACTCCGTTTTAGTCCGTTCAAAAGGCCACGTTCATAACTAAAAATCTATTTTCTAAATCTTTAATAAAACTTATAAAAATGACTAACTTTTCGGAAAAATTATAAATTTCGACAGCGCTTCCGCGCTTATTTTAAACTTTACCATTTTTATCTACCTATTTAACCACAACTTCACCACAAAAATCCCTTAATCTACTCATCACCAATCCTACTAGTAAAACACTTCATTTGATCATAACCAAAATAAATATTCATTGTGAGGCTAAAAATATATATACAAACTTAAATAAACATATATAAAATTTTTTTTAACCATTTCCTCCAAAAACCACAACTAGACTTTGATGATCCATTTTTTAAACCTCTCATTTTTATAAACTTCTAACTAGTACATACTTGTTATAAAAATTAATAGGACACATATGGGTGATAACATTTGATAAACATGAATAAAAACTACAACTTGAGCAAATATGATCATATGGACTTCATGAAATGTATGAAAAATATATATGAAAAAGTAAGAGATGAAGTTTCATGCTTACAAGTGCTTGATGAGGTTTAAGAACAAAGGATTTATCCTAAACACCCTAGGTTTTTATTTCAAAACCTAAACAAAGAGTGTTACTAGATTGTGTAGAACTTGACAAGAAAAATTTTGATGATCACTTCTTGATCTCCATAGGGTGGCCGGATCTTGTGGAGAAGAAAAGAGGAAGATACTTTTGATCTTTACACTATGAATTATTGAGATGTATGTGTTGTATGACTTTGAGTGTCAAGTTGTATATGTAAGAAAATCTTGCAAAGTCTAGTGAATCTTGTATTAAATGATACATACATATATTTATTATGTAAGTAAAAATGTAAAAGTAAAGTAAGTAATGTAAAGTTATTTGAGGATAAGTAGTATCTTGTAGTATTGTTAAATAAGATTCGTAAATTGTATACACATTTGAATATTTAAGGTAGCGTTAGATAAAATAAATTTCACGGGTCAAGATAAAATATATTTAGGTCATAAAAATTATAAAAATACTTTTCTTGCAAAAATTTGAGTGATATAATAATAATCGTGTAGTTTTTAAGAAACCGTCGTAATAATATAAATTTAACAATTTATACCAAATAAATTTTAAAACACTGGGTAGACTCATTTTATTATTTTTATAATCTTAATATGAGTATTAAAATATATTGGAATAATTTTTGGAAGTATTGAGTCAATTGTTCAAAAATAATGTTTACACGATAACGTTTAATGAAAAATGTAAAACCATGCACGAACCGTTATGAAATGATGAATATGGAGTATGAGGAATGACCGGAATTTGAGAATTGTGACATTCTTCCCCTGATAGAAGAATCGCGTCCTCGCGATTCAATCGATGATACTTAAAGTTCTACCCTTAGGTTTAGAGAAATCAGAATGTATGGTCAAAGTGTTTATGCCCAAAACTTACGCGTCTAGGTTTCTTATCTAAGGAGACTCACTGAATCTGAATAACACGGTGGATCACTTAATGGTCTAGGAAAAACGTACCAGTTACGCATTGCGGGCTTCCTCGGTCCCTATATAGAATGCTCGACCTCGAGGTGGACTGATATTGAGTACATGGTTTGGGTTATTTCCTTCAATTGCCACAGCTAGAGGAGCTTGCATCGGTGGCTTATTCAACTGAGGACAATTTTTCCGGAAGTGATTCGGGCTGTTACATTCAAAGCAAGTCCTTTGATTATTCCTTTTACACTGCTCCTTAAAATGGCCGTATCGATTGCAATTTGTACACAAGCGGCAGGGCTTGGTCTTCGGGTGATGATAAGCACATTTAGCACATTTGGGATGTGTACCCGCATACTCTCTTTGTTCAGTACCAGTTGCCACAAAAACTCTTGCCCTTTTGTTGTCTGCTACCACGTCCATCTGCTTATTTGACCCACTCGCTTCCTTCCTCTTGTCACTGCTCTTCAACGTACCATTTCTAACCATCTCGTCTGTCAGGGTTCCTGCCCTCAGTATCGCACTTTGTATTGTAGACGGCTCAGTTGTTTTCACAGTTCCACGGATTTCGGGGACAAGACCATATATGTACCTCGAGATTCTCTTGGATTCAGGGGTAACCATATGAGGAACTAGTCTGGCTAATTCATGGAATCGATCGGTGTAGGCTGCGTGACCAGCCCCTATCATGGAGTGGTGATAAAATTCATCCTCTAGTTTCTGCATTTCATTGTCCGGGCAGTACTCCTCTTTCAATAACGCCTTAAATTCGTCCCATGTCATGCCTATAGCTGCTTCTCTGCCCCTAGCCTGTAGCTGTGTGTTCCACCATGTCAATGCCTTTCTTGATAACAAGCAAGCAGCATACTTCACTCTCTGATGTGTGGCACAATTGCTGATGTCGATCACTGCCTCTGTCTTTTCTACCCATCGAGTATACGCCAAAGCACCTCCTATACCATCAAACTCCACAGGTTTGCATGCCGAAAATTCCTTATATGTGCATCCAATTCTGTTGTTGTTGGTGGTGGTGTTGTTGTTGTTGTTACTGCCAGCTACATTGTTGGTGTCGCCATTCCCGTTCCCGTGGTTTCCCGAGTTATTCATATGATTTCCAACTTGTGTGACAATAGTGGGAAGCAAGATTTGAAGTTGTTGAGCGATGATGGCGGCAAAATCAGGGTTTCCGCCAGTGTTGTTGTCATTGTTACCCATGTCGCTACCACCTCCTCTACCTCCACGCTCACCTGTCATTCCACCCCTTGGTACCGCACCACCTCGGCCAGTACTGCGTGTTACTCTCTTTGGTGCCATTATCTCTGCAAGGGAAAGAACCGTTGAATTCCCAATGTCTATACTTAACGTCCTCAAACATAATATCACGCCACAAATTGGTTCCTAAGGTGTCCACACCGATCTACGTATGCGTGGTCGCATATGTCCACGTGAGTTGTGACGCATTTATAATTATGTTGGCCACCATAATTATAACTGCTTCATTTCACACGTGTACATACCACCAAGCATACATGTCTCGGCGATTGGTGTTACTTAAATAGGTAGCCAGTCTATCATCCGATTCTAAACGGTGAAGGAGGGATTTGGGGTAGGTATCTAGGGAGAGTTGCACTTGGTGTATAGGAAATTCCGTTAGGTGCTAGAATCACTACGAGGTTTGGTCGCCAGCAGTTCCCAAAGTATCCTCAAGAGAACTCCCATCCTCGGGCAAAATCATCAAATCTATCCAGCTTTATAGTAACACTTATTTAGCTCGATCTCGCATCTCATCAAACAAGAACTGTCACGAGATCAAGTTAGATAAGTGCTCATTACTGAGCTCCATATCTTTGATGACCCAACTAGATTTTGGGACTCCCCTATTGGTACAAGGAAACTACGTTATCTAATGAGGTAGGTCTAGACGAAATACTTAAGAAAACATATGCGCACGAAAAGTGAGTAAGGCAATAGGAAACGAAAGGATCGACGTGAGAGCGGTTATAGTCTAGGAACTAAAATGCAACCTAGTTCTCTATAACCAAGGCTCTGGTACCAATCTGTCACACCCCCAAAATATCGCAGCGGAACGATAGTGTCATTGGGGTATGACGTCATAGCACAAAGTATGGATACAGAAAACGACCTCTATAATGAGACGTTTTGAAAAGTTTACCATTCGATAAATAAGTTAAAGTTTACATAACAAGAAATCCCAAAGTTTGATAATACACAAAGAGTTTACAAAACATGTCGAATGGTAATTGTTAAAAGCACAAGACTCCAATGTATGCCATGCGACCCAAAAGCTCCATGAAATGCTATCACCTTAAGACCTGAGATAAACATGCTAAAAAGTGTCAACACAATGGTTGGTGAGTTCATAAGTTTGTTGAAAATGATTTGAAAAAGTCTATAAGAAATGTTGATGCAGCAAAGGCCTTGTAAATCCACTCAGTTCCAAGTTCCGCCCATACAAAACTTGCAACCTGTGTGTTTACAACCCATTGCCAAAATATAGAATTGTCAATCTTGTTGTAAGTAGGACATAGGTGCATACGATATATACATGAACTTAATGCAAAGAATCACAGCCAACTGAACCTCTTGACGAGTCTAACTTGTTTGTTGTGTTGCATTGAATAACAGATTATATTCACCCCAGGTCGCGTCATCAAGGACACAAGGGTGGGGGCGTCAGCCCGATAGTACTATCAATACCTCTCTGCCGGCTCCCGCAGGAGTTAACCAGTTGCTAAAGTATGTATGTTGAAGCATAATTGAAAGCAAGTTTAGCACATTAAGGCACATATCGCAATAAACCACACATAATGTCCAAAGTGTATAAGAAGTATAGTGCAACACAATTGTATAAATGGTTTGAGTATTCGCAAGAGTGAAACAAGTGTTTAAGCATGTATCTCCCCCAAATAGTTTGTAAGAATTTAAACGAGTAAAAGCGGGGTATGAACTCACAGTAGTATGTCAAAGTTTAGAATATTTGTGAAAGTAAATGAAAATAGTTTGAGCATGTATCTCCCCCAAAAGTAATTGAAAATGTATAAAAGTAGGGGCTATGAAACTCACCTGGTATGATTGATATGCTAACAAAATGAAGTGTACGAAAATGAGGCTCGGAAACTATCCGCGACCTAAAATGAATGTTATGACTTGAGTTATGATATGTTGTCGTGAATGCATGATTTGAAAACGTATCACCCAATATGCTACTTGAAAACTAGTTATATAAAAATATTGTTACTTGAATGTGTGACGGTTTCATGTCGAAAATAAATACTTTTGAGCTAATGGTAAAAATATAGTTAAAACTATGTAACGGTTTTAGTAATTGACAAATCGGTTTACATCGGACTTCACGTAATGTATACATAGGAAAACTAACTCGTTTTTAAGGTCCGTTTCCCCTGAAACGTCCGTTTAGGCCCTCAAAAACCTTGATTAAAATCCTGACAGCTTACTAAAGCTGTGAATAGTGTTTTCAGCACGTTTTTGACCCAAAGTTCGGTTAACCATAACTCACTCGTTTTAAGTCCGTTTTTCAAGTTCTTTATATCCACGCGAAGGTAATGAAGAGTACTAATATATTTTTAAACTTCGGAGACTTCACAGAAATTTTAAGGCCACTGTTTGGGTCAGTTAAAATTCGGACTGCATGAACATTTTCCGGAAAATTGTAATTTTTAAATCGTAACTTGAAAACCACGTATCTTTTTCGTTATAACTCCGTTTTAGTCCGTTCAAAAGGCCACGTTCATAACTAAAAATCTATTTTCTAAATCTTTAATAAAACTTATAAAAATGACTAACTTTTCGGAAAAATTATAAATTTCGACAGCGCTTCCGCGCTTATTTTAAACTTTACCATTTTTATCTACCTATTTAACCACAACTTCACCACAAAAATCCCTTAATCTACTCATCACCAATCCTACTAGTAAAACACTTCATTTGATCATAACCAAAATAAATATTCATTGTGAGGCTAAAAATATATATACAAACTTAAATAAACATATATAAATTTTTTTTTTAACCATTTCCTCCAAAAACCACAACTAGACTTTGATGATCCATTTTTCAAACCTCTCATTTTTATAAACTTCTAACTAGTACATACTTGTTATAAAAATTAATAGGACACATATGGGTGATAACATTTGATAAACATGAATAAAAACTACAACTTGAGCAAATATGATCATATGGACTTCATGAAATGTATGAAAAATATATATGAAAAAGTAAGAGATGAAGTTTCATGCTTACAAGTGCTTGATGAGGTTTAAGAACAAAGGATTTATCCTAAACACCCTAGGTTTTTATTTCAAAACCTAAACAAAGAGTGTTACTAGATTGTGTAGAACTTGACAAGAAAAATTTTGATGATCACTTCTTGATCTCCATAGGGTGGCCGGATCTTGTGGAGAAGAAAAGAGGAAGAGACTTTTGATCTTTACACTATGAATTATTGAGATGTATGTGTTGTATGACTTTGAGTGTCAAGTTGTATATGTAAGAAAATCTTGCAAAGTCTAGTGAATCTTGTATTAAATGATACATACATATATTTATTATGTAAGTAAAAATGTAAAAGTAAAGTAAGTAATGTAAAGTTATTTGAGGATAAGTAGTATCTTGTAGTATTGTTAAATAAGATTCGTAAATTGTATACACATTTGAATATTTAAGGTAGCGTTAGATAAAATAAATTTCACGGGTCAAGATAAAATATATTTAGGTCATAAAAATTATAAAAATACTTTTCTTGCAAAAATTTGAGTGATATAATAATAATCGTGTAGTTTTTAAGAAACCGTCGTAATAATATAAATTTAACAATTTATACCAAATAAATTTTAAAACACTGGGTAGACTCATTTTATTATTTTTATAATCTTAATATGAGTATTAAAATATATTGGAATAATTTTTGGAAGTATTGAGTCAATTGTTCAAAAATAATGTTTACGCGATAACGTTTAATGAAAAATGTAAAACCATGCACGAACCGTTATGAAATGATGAATATGGAGTATGAGGAATGACCGGAATTTGAGAATTGTGACACAAGGAAACAATAGTATTCGTTCCCTGCTAATCTCTCAAGCATCTGGTCCATGAAGGGTAGAGGAAAATGGTCTTTACGGGTGGCTTCGTTTAGCTTGCGATAGTCAATGCACACACGCCATCCCGTAACCAATCGAGTTGGAATTAACTCGTTTTCTTCATTCGTGACAACAGTAATGCCACCCTTTTTTGGAACGCAATGAATTGGGCTAACCCAAGGACTATCAGAGATCGGGTAAATTAAACCGGCATCAAGAAGTTTGAGAACCTCTTGTTTGATAACCTCATGAATCTTAAGATTCACCCTCCTCTGATGTTGGACTGCTGGTTTGAAGTCATCCTCCATTAAGATTTTGTGCTTACAAAACTCAGGGTTGATACCCTTAATATCGGAGAGTTTCCAAGCAATTGCTTGCTTGTGTGACTTCAAGACCTTTATGAGAGCAGTTTTCTCCTCCTTAGTTAAATCTTTAGCAATTATGACGGGTAATTTATCATCACCCTCCAAGAATGCATACTCGAGATGAGGAGGTAGGTCCTTAAGTTCAACCTCGGGAAATTCTTCAGTAGATGTTTGTACTGATTTGATTTCCTCAATTGTAATTTCTTTCGGAGGGAGTGAAGGTAATGGATCTTCATTAAGCAATTGCTCAAGATAAAGAATATCCCCCTCCGAATCATAAACACCATCAATTCCAGGCGGAATTGATTCATCAGTAGCAAGAAATTCATCGATCTCTTCCAGAAGGAAGTCACCTCCCTCAAATGGAGTGAGAGAGGGGGAAGAGTCGGCAATGATAGGTTGAGAAGATGTGGTGGAATTCCCACTCACAGAATTATGAAGATAACCAAGAAACTCTTGAGAGTACTCCTCTGAAGCAATATCAATTAAATCGACTCGATTAATTGATTCAGTATCATAATTTGAGGAGTACCTTGAAGTTTGATCAAGGTTAAAGGTAACAGCTTCATTACCCACACGTAACGTGATTTCTTGCTCAAATACATCAATAAGAGCACGGCCCGTTCTCAGGAATCCTCTTCCAACAATGAGGGGAACTCGAGGATCAGCATCGAAATCAACAACCACAAAGTCAGCTGGAAAATGGAACTTTCCTACTTTCACGAATACATCCTCGGCGATGCCAAGAGGACGCGATATAGAACGATCTGCAAGCTCAAGAGTCATGCAGGTAGGAATAAGTTCCGGAAGAGAAAGTTTCTTCCACACTGAATAAGGCATCAGATTGATGCTTGCACCAAGATCGGCAAGGGCAAAGCATTCAATCATCCCAGGAAAAACACAAGGAAGAAGAAATTTTCCGGGATCTCCTAGCTTCTCGGGAAGCTTCTTTAACAGAACAGCTGAGCAGTTCTCGTTCAAAGGAGTTTTGGCCATTTCAAACAGCTTTTCCTTATTGCTCAACATGTGTTTGAGAGTTGATGCAAACTTGGGCATCAACATGATGGCATCCGCAAAGCTTATGTCAAAGTGTAGCTCTTGGAAAATTTGAAAGAATTTTTCCATTTGATGACTAGCCTTTTCGCGGAGCTTTTGCTCATGTAAACGTGATGGGTAAGGAATAGAAGTTTTGGATTTGGGGTTACCAACTGGAGGTTCAAAAACAATTCCAGGTTTGGTTTTCGGGACAACCTGAGGATGGACATTGCTGGTACTTCCGTTATTAGTAGGAAGTTCCTTGTCCTTTGTCGCCTCAGGTTCACTTTCCACTACCTTTGGGAGAGAAGAAGAAGAGGTAGTAGGAATAGCGGGTCCATGATATGAAGTACCACTTCTGGTTGTGATCGCCTTTGCATCGCCCCTCGGATTAGCGATCGTGTTGCTAGGTAAAGTACCTGAGCCCGAGGGTCGATCATTTAAAGACTTCTTAATGTCAGAAATCTGGCTTACCAACAACCGATTCATCTCCTCTTGGGATTTCATGAATTGTTTCAACAAATCATCAGATGATGGTCCAGTTGGAACAATGGCTTGATTTTGCACAGGAAAATTCTGGCCTCTATTGTTTGGATTAGGGCCTTGATTTTGGAAATTTCCTTGATTATTTGCATGAAAATACCCTGGGTTGAAATTTCCCTGACCTGGGTTTCTATTGAAATTTCCTTGGTGTTGGAAATTTTGATTTTGATTTTGAAAACCGTTGTTTTGACTGAAATTACCTTGGTTTTGAAAACCTTGGTTTGGTCTATTCTGATTTTGATTACGGTTTTGATTGAAACCGGGAGGTCCAGGGTAGTGGTTAGGACGGTGGTTCGGGTCTATAGGAGCACGATATTGGTTGCCTCCTGGGTTAGAAATCCCGCCCACAGCATTAGCTTCAAAAGGGTTGCCATCGGTGGCCATACAGATTGACTCACTCCATTATAGAAAGTATCGAGTTGCATCAACTCGGAGAAACCGTGGTGAGGACACTTGCGAAGCAATTCCTTAAAACGATCCCACGATTCACTGAAGGATTCATCAAACTTTTGAGTGAACTTGATGATTTCATTTTTAAGACTCGTGGTTTTGGAAGGTGGATAGAATTCATTCACAAATTTCTTCACCAGATCTTCCCATGTCTCAATTGACTGAGGGGGTTGTTTTTCAAGCCAAATCTGGGCTTGTCCCTCAAGAGAAAATGGGAACAGAAGAAGCTTAACAGCATCAGTAGGGACATTCTTGTATTTGATGGTAGATGCAATCTTGTTAAACCATCGAATATGAGCATGAGGATCATCCCGCTCAAAACCGTAGAATTGATTTGAGGTTACAAGATTCAATAACCCGGTCTTGAGTTCAAAGTTTTCAGCCACAATGGCTGGTACAACAATAGCATCTCCATACCCGTCGATGGGTGCCTGGAGAAGCTCACACATAGGGCGTTCTTCCGCCATGATAACGGAAGTAGTGTGAGCAGTCCGGATCTCAGATCCGACTGATGGAGCAGAAAGTCTACGGACACGCCTTCTTGGAATCTTGACAAGCTCACGAAATGGGCTTACAGATCTAGAAGAGCGAGTGCGCATACACTAGAGTTAACTCTAAGGAATCTCAGAGTTAAGGAGAGGAATGGGAATTATGAAGGTGTTTATGAAAAATGGGGTGAGAAGAATCTTTTTAGGTTTTCTGGTTCTGAAACGTAGATATCACAACAAATCCAATTAAAACAAGATCGAGGCAAAACAACAGTGAACTTAACCAATAATCACAAGATTAATGGCTTCTTTGAAAAAGGTACACCAATCACAAGGACACAAAGGTAAGTTTTGAATCTTTGGTTCGGGAACTTATTATGGTCGTACCCCCAGTTAGGTAGTACACTGCCTTGGTTTGCGGTGGTAATCTTTTATGTTGTTATTTATTAAAGAAAACGACAAATCTTTTTGTATTTTTATCTTTGATACATATATAGAAACAAAAGAAAAATATTTTTGTGTTTTATACGTTTCTGGATGTTTTTGGGTTTTTGGATTTTTTATAAGAGAATATAGATATATATATATATAGATAGAGATGGATGATATGAACAAAGAGTGAATATTCAAACTACTAATCTGCTAAACGGAAGATAATCAGCACAGCTCCCCGGCAGCGGCGCCAAAAATTTGATCCGTGCCAAACCGTCAAGTTTTATCACTCAAGCCGACCACTTGTGAATGGCCGACCGTAACAAACTTAAAACGGTCCGGACACAAACTCAATGAAGATCTGGGGAGTATAGGGTTTCCCCGGGTCGTTATGTCCCAGCGAGCTATGCAATGGATCACCAAACGTATAGTGATCGAGAAATTTGAACAGAAAAAGTGATTGTGATTATTATAACTACAGAAAAAGCCTATAATTACAAAGGCTTAAATGCAAATTAAAGGAAATTAAAATGATAAAAAATATTAAATAAACGCTGTCACTATTTGCAAAATGATGTTTTTGATTTTATGTTTTTATAAAACTGAATTAAAAACTACGTTACGTACAAATGAAAATGTGAAACTTACACAATATTAATCCTAAAAATATGAAAATGATATTTAAATTTAATAAAAACTACGTTACGTACAAATGAAAATGTGAAACTTACACAATATTAATCCTAAAAATATGAAAATGATATTTTTACAAACCTAATGATAAAAGAAAATTTATAGAAAAGAAAATTATTTTTATAACTATTTATCTAATTATTATTAATTAAAAACTATTTTTAACTATTTAATAATAACCTAAAATACAAGAAAATATGAAATAAAGCTAGAAAAATAAAATTATGACTTGGAAAAATCTAAAATAACAAAAGAGAATTTTCAAAACTATTTTTATATTTTTCTGATTATTTTTCTATTTTTTTATGAATTAAAAACTATTTAAAACTACTTAAATTACTTAAAAATACAAATTTAACTAAGAAAAATCTAGAAAAATATTTTTTTGGCTTTTTATATTTATCTTAACTTAAGAAAAATGAAAACTTATTTTTTTGAAACTTTTCTTAATTAATTGTATTAAAAGCTAATTAAAATGACCTAAAAACTGTTTTTAATTAAGAGAAATAGCAAACTGACTTGGAAAAATCTGAAAAATTCAAGAAAAGCCTAAAATAATATTATGAAACTAGGTAAAATGGAAAAACAGTAGGTTTTGTACAAGAAAATGAAACTGCTAGGCAAGTGCTTATGGAATAAGCACTTGAAATAAGCCAAATAAAAACCAATAAGCACCAACTGTTTACAGAAGCTCTAATATACTACAAGTACCTAAATGCAACTAATCTTAACTGTTTTTAACCTCTAAATCACCATTTACACAGATTTGACTTATTTGAGAATAAGTGCAAAGAACAGTTTCTGGGTACTACTTTGATGATTAAAAATAAGCACTTAGATAAGCTTGAACTAAAAACCAACTGAAAGAACCTAAAGTAGACCTGGGTGGGACCTTGTAAACCAAAATCCAGACCTTGGCAAGCTCTTATGAGCTCTGTGCAATCCCTGCACAAAACTGAGAAAACTCAGTTTATGCTGAGATTTGTGAGCAGGGCAACTAAGACCCAAAAGACAAGCTCGTTTGGAGCTTTAAAAAAATTTGTAAAATTTCACAAAAATGGTGATAAGAAATGAGACCAGCTGAAGTTTTTAAAACAACAAGTTTCACTGAATTTGGTCCAGAAATGAATCCAAGAAAAATCTTTTCAGTTGAGCTCAAAACTGGAATTTCATGTTTTGACTTTTTTGACAGATTTGAAAATTTGACTTTTATGAACTTTGAGATCAATGTGTGGATTGAATGTGATGTATAATGATGAAATGAAGCTTCTGCAATCTAGTTCTAAGGATTCTAAACACAAAACAAGATTATGATTTGCCAAGATCACAACAGTTAAAGAGTTAAAGACAGATGAGATGGATTTTGACTTTGGGTGTTTTGCAGACACAAAATGAGACAGATATGAGTCAATATGGACTTAACAAGCATGAACCTAAAGACTTTGATCACTGAGTTAACCTTAAAGACATATTAAGCTAAAAATCCAAACACCCTTTAATAACTGATATGCAATTAAAAACTGAACAAACTACTGAACTAGCATGTAATTTTGATCAAACTAACTTTAATTACTCTAAGTACAGCTAATTAAACATGTTTGAACTATCTATAACTACAAAGACAGATAATGCAATGTGACTTGAAAATAACTTACAAAAGGGTCCTTAGCCACAATGGCTTGAAGCCTGTGAAGCAATGAACCACTAGCCTATATTAACCAACCCAATAGCTCTGAACTAACCCAAATCCATTTCTGAACCAACCCATATCCATTTCTGCATCATTTTTGCCCCATTTTGACTTTTGTTGACCAATATCCAAAGGTGCTTGAAACTTGAATATAAGCTTGTAAAAAGCTATATTAAGCTTATAGAAGCTTGTTTTAGCTTACAACTAAGCTACTAACAGCTTTGACATAGGAGTTTGAGAATGGAAATTTCAACAGTGAACATAAAATATGGAATTTGAACATAGACTTGAATTGATACTTAAATAGAGTTGCAATACATTGAAACTACTAAGTTTGATACAAAATAACTTGATATTACAATTGAAAAACTATTTAAGACATGAAAAGCTTTAAAACGACATACATTTAAGAAAATAAACTAACTACCACTCCATTTTCCTTCTTTCTTCCTTTATTTATACTCCAATGAGCTTCTCTCTCATCTCTGAATAGTTCCCAGCAGTTATATGGGCCATTGGATGCCTAGATATCATCTTGGCCGTTTAAGTGGTTTTGGCGCCAAAACTGTTTTAACAGCTGGGGAGGGTAGAGTGTTAGGTTGAAGGTGCATTAAATGCATTCTTGGAGTGGGGTGAGGTGGAGGGTAGGGTTGATGATGAAGGAGTGTTTCAGGAAAGGTTGCAGGGGGAGGGTGATGATGGATTGTGGTATCTCGTGACTGGAGGGAAAAAGAGAGTCAAATGAGTTTGACTGGTAATATTAAAAGGGAAAGGGTCAAATGGCAGGGTCAAATGGAAAGGCAGGGGTCACATGGGATTTTGACAAGGTCCAAAGGGTGTTTAAAGGTTTAATATATCAAGGACCTTTGTTGCAAATTCTGAAAGTTAAGGGACCAATGCTGCCATTTTATCAAAGTTGCTCCAAGGGACTAAAAGTGACAAGCTTCCATAATACAAGGACCAAACTTGACATTTTCCAATTTCCAAGGACCATTTTTGCCAAATTTGAAACTTGAAGGACCAATTTTGTAATTTCTCAAAACTTTTGATATTTTTCACCAAAGGACTAATTTTGACAACTTATGATTTAAAAAGGACCTTTGGTGATTTTTCTTTTGAAATTATGTGCTCAGGGACTATTTCCGACAATTTTTGAAACTTGGGGGACTGAAACTGCCAATTATGCAAACTTAGCTCATTTTTCATCTGATTTTGAACATTTTGCATCTGAAACATATAAAATGCAATTTTGGAATATTTTCAGTATTTTGATGCATTTCTGAGCATTTTTAAACGTTTTGCAGTTCAGATTTGACCAAAAATGATGAGTATTTACACACTCATCACCCTTCACCTAGGAATTTTATATACATTTGGTCTTCTGTCACCAATTTACATGATATGTATACAGGCGATATTGTCGTTTTTGAAGCTTTTCGTCGCTGCTTATTGTCTTTGTTGTAAAGTAATGTCTCTTTTCAGTTGTTTTTTTTAATGCTTTCAAGTAGAGGCAGTAAATGGTGATGGTCAGGCAGGTTTGCTGCAACACTTCGTGTCCACTTCTTTTTTCAATCAAGAAAGACTTGCTATAAGGTGGTGTTAAATATGACTAAATAAGTATATCATCACAATCATAGTCTTATTGCTTTGCATCAAGCAGTTTAGTAGGCCGTAATGATGAACGATACATTTGACCTGTATTCCTTTTGGTGGTTGTTTTGATCAACTTATTTAAGTAGTTGCTAATAAAAGATACTTCAGATGAACTCATTCATAAGTTGGGTCACATTGTATTCGAAATAATAAGAACAAAAGGTATACAATTTGCCACATTCTGATATGAAAGTTACACTGACACGCAGCTTGAGATATTATAAATTTTGACAAAACATGTTTCTGAATGTATCTACAATCTATCTGCCTAATCCTAACTGTCCTAGCCTGGTTTAATATGCTCCTCAGGTCTTTCAGGCGCAATTTCAGGTTAGCGCCAATGCCAGTGGCACCCACAGTTCAAAGTTTAAGGTCTTCGATGATGACTTCACCTACAAAAAGAAAGCTGCACCAGGAACAAGCAGTCCATCTCTTGACAAATCTTGTATAGCATAAATGAGTGTGCAATCTATAAATTTAAAACATGAACTTAGGATGAGCTAAAATTTGAAAGTATCATTTTATATAAAATAAGAAAGCAACATGCCTTCTGATCTCTTCTTTTAATCGCAAATTTTCCATGGCAAATCTTGTGACTTCTTGGTTCCTATCAACTTGTGAGCGTAGGACTTCTAGCTCCTTTAAATGTTCTTCCTTCTCTTTAAGCAAGTGTGTCTCAGCAGAGATTTTACCAGACGCAACCCCTTCAAGCCTCTTTATTGCAGACTCACGAAATCTTAATCTCATTTTCAGGCCCTGTATCTCATCTTCCCTTTGTTTTGCCTACTCTTCCCAAACACAAAATGACTAATAAAATTAAAATCTTAGGGGTGGCAAAACTAGCGGTCAACAAGGTTGGTTCGAAAGTCCAAATGGCATCAAATTTTGAGTTTCGAAAAACTTTTTGTCCAGCAATTTAAAATTTATTTTATAAGATGACTTTTTCCTTGAAGGTGCCTTTTTTATTTAACTTTTCAACCAGCTAGGCATGAAAATAACCCGAACAACCCATTCATAAGTAACTGTTCCAAATTACCTCCTCTAAACTATCAAATTGTAGTAGTTACATACCAATTGCAGAGCAGCCTGAGTTTTGGCAGTTAGCGTCTGCATTGTGATGTCCTTGTCCTTTTCCCTCCTAAAAGCACCAACAAGGGCTACTTCATACTCTTTTTCTGCAATCAAACAAAATCTTTTAAATTATAGTTTCCAGAACCACTTTTTGAGAATGATTAACTTTTTGAGCATTTTGAATGGTTTATCTTGAAAAAAAAACATCATTGTAGCAAAAATGATAGAAGAGATGCTACACTATACAATAATGACAAGTACCTGTGACATTCGTTTCACAGCAGTCACTGGACTGAATGATCCCTGAAACCCTTCCCACTTGAAAGATCCCGGAGATCCAGGAAAAGACAGAGCCCAAGCATCATCCCCATTGTTCTCAGTTCCCCCACTAATCACCCTTTGCAACCGAAATACTTCATTCTAGTAATAAGAAAATCTTCAGTTAGAAGCAACAACATAAATAAGATATAACTTAATGATAAAGTACAATATAAGGAGGTTGTTGGAGGATCGTGATACATTGAGACTAAAACCTCAAATGAATGTGGGAAAAAAGGAGCAAATAGAGAAAAAAGAAAGAGAACTCAGTAAATATCTTACAGCATATGAACTGCAATGCAACTGCTAACAGTGATTGGTGTTCAGCGTAAACTGGTAAGTGTTTTAAGATGTGATTGTAGGAGAGGTAAGGCCAAATGTGTAACCATACTCAAAACTTTACGGACATCATTTTACACAGAACTCAAAATTATAATTTGATTAAATCATCAAAGCCTCTTAAAGCCTAGATATGAACCTAGTGTTTTTCACTTGCGACTGTGCAATCTTCAACTCATTACAATTAAAATCTAAGAAGATTTATGGCTTACAGTTTCATAGTCACGAAGCCATGTGCACATTAAAATCATTAATTACAGCAACTTGGTTATGTGATAGAATTATTCCTATGATATAGAAGTTTAAAACATGGAGTGAAAATCAAACAACCTTCAGAGAATAAGTCAAATATCTATATCATTTTTAGTAAAGACTGATTACTATCAAGGATCAACAACAAAGAACTTGGGTTTCATGACAGGAAAATACCAGAGCTGAAGACATGTATGCAGCTACCGCTTATGTTCCTTACACTATTATATATGCTGCTCACACAGTTAATTGTTTTAAATGACCCACAATTATGAATGGTCGATCTAAAAAGAAAACATAACTGGCCAGGCCCATTTTGGCCTATACTAAAAATTTTCAAACCAAAATCGTTTTGACCCATTACCCAACTGGACCCGCCTATCCTGCCATATAAAGACACATTTCCTATAAGATATGGATTGATTGTATACCTAGACATTTCCACATCCTGGATATTAGTGCCTCGAAAAGCTCCATCAAGCTGAGCCATTTTTAAATTCTCAGTCAATCTATTGATCCCTATTCCTTTAGTGATGGTATCAAATGGGTTCTTTAACTTCTTCCCTTCAGCCTCTTCTCGTGTGTACATCACTCCCCTTTTAACCTTGTTCTACAAACCAGAACCAGGAGGATCTACTAGCAACCACTGAGATTGAAATGACTTCTTTGTTTTGGCGTCTAAAGATAATGTTAAAGGTTGATGGTTATAGGTGAAAATTTGGATAACAGTGTAAAAAAGGCCCCTTAATTTATACTCTGGCAGTCTGGCGTTTACCATCACCATATTTGATACTCCGAGTATATCACTATAACAGACAAACTGGCTATAAATTATGCCTGTAACAGTGTCATACCAGTAACATCAATGTGATGGCATGTCATGTAATGATTAATTTTAAGATGCAGCAGAGCTTACTAGTTTTCAGGAAGCTGAAGATAAGCAAGAACCATTTGATAACCTTTCAGACCATCAACACTGAAAGGTATAGAGGGCTGAAATGAAACAGATGGTCGTTAATAAAAAAAGTGAAGGAAAAAAAAGTTAAACGATAATAAGTATACATTCAAGTGATGATACCTGACTTGAGGGGCTGACTTAGAACCGTTCGTCCCATTCTGGATGGGCGTGTGTGGGGTTGAATTTAGGTTGTCGGAAGTAGTTGTACTGTTACCTTGCATTTTCTACAAGTCAAAGTTGAGCTCATGTTAATATCAAACTCAACTGATCTATGTCTACAACGGCAATTTAGTGCACATTCAAATGACTCCCAATATGATGTGCAATTGATGCTTCATACCTGATCTTTGGAAGTACGCACATGGTTGTGTATACAAGCAACAAAGTGAAAGGTGATCTCATCGAAATTTGTCACAGGCCTGAAAGTTCACAAAGAAAGATATTTATTCCAACATTTGCAAAAAGACCTCAAACATTTTTAAAAGACCAATATCTATACTAGTCTGTCAGTATGCATGTGTAACAATCACAATAACAGTAAACAAACACCTATAAATAGTTTCCCTGAACTTGATTACTAATTTTAGTTTTTTCTGCTTGAAAACTGAGGATAATTCATTAAGGTCATAAATGCTTTAAGTAGATGTATGAGCATTCAGCATTGATGACATGAGATATGCATTAAGATCATCACGCAGAGCATACCTAACAGAGAAGACATCAACATGCCTTTCACCTCTGAAACTTTTCAAGTGTCCATCAACGTGAACATAAATCCCTTCTCTGCAAAACAGCAAATATCATAAGCATTTCATAACAAAACCAAGACCACCCAAAAAATTAACTCCAATAACTAAGCTTAGAAATAACAATCAAGAAAATAATAACCTACCTAACTTCTTCCATTAGCAATTTATCAACTGGTTCGTTAACCCTACCAAACAGTACTTAAAATATTAGCTTGACAAAAAGATAATATTCCACTCAGATTCGATTTTAGCAGTTCAATCGACAACATGTATTAATTCAAGTTTCACAAAAAAGTCACAGTCGATAGTTTTACCATTTCTTGCATGCCAGTTTTCCAGTTCCATCAATAACAGTGAAGGTAACATCAATATTCCTTTCCACTTTGTTGGACACCATCCCCACAATCGTAACCTAAAATTTTGAAATAAATACAAAACTTAAGTTCAACAAACAATACTGATATATAGATTTGAATAACTGAGAAGCCTAGCAGTGGTATCAATATAGGCTAGCAGTGGTAACTGATAAGCCTAGCAGTGGAAATGACAAGCTAGCAGTGGTAACCGATAACTTAGCAGTGGAAATGAGTAGCCTAGCAGTTGTTACCGATCAGAATTAGTCAAATAATCAAATTATTACTGAATACTGAGAACCCCCCGAACAAGTGCTACTAAGCCAAAAATACAAGTTAAAGATAAGTATCTCCAAAACCGTTTATCGCCTTATCTGCTTACAGAATAAACATACTGCTTAATGAATGTACTCTATCTACGTTTAAGTGATTATTTACCCCAAACACCTTCTAAGAAACTTTAATGGGTAATAAATATCGCACAACTTCATGTATTCGTGTATGCACATGATAGATGACAGAACATAAGGGTCATAATTTACCCTTTATAAACCCTAAAACATTAAAAACCAAAATTCACTAAATTCACTTCATTATACCAAAAACTAAGATATGGGTTTTCATCAGAAACATATTTCAATCATGTAAAAAGTTTTAATTTAATGTACCTGTTGAGAGTGAGTTCAATGAAATGCTGGATGATGAGGTTAAGGGTTTGAAGGATGATGATGTGGCATAAGGGCGTGAGGAGGAGCTATTGTTGTTGCCAGAAACTCCACTTAATTTGTTTTTACCCAAATCCAACTGTTCAAGCTGAGAGTAGTTTGTGAAATAACTTGGAATAGAGCCAGATATATTGTTATCACCTAAATCCAGCCTTCTTATTCTAGTAAAATTTATAAATGATACTGGAATGGTGTCGTTTAATAGATTATTGCTTAACTTGAGATCTATGAGGTTGTGAGCATCACCAATTTCAGATGGAATGGACCCATAGAATGACGAATCAGGGTTTGAAAAATATTTGGGGAGAAAATTGGCGGATAATGGGGGAAGGATTGATGTTTTAATAGATGATTATATAAAAATATGTGTATGTAAAATGACCAAAAAACCCTTTTTAAAAAATACGGTTGCCCAGCGCTTTTTCGTTGCCCAAAAAACAATACCTTACACATACGGGACACTTGTCACAATTTCGATGAGTTGCCTAATGACAGCGTTTGCCCTTGGTCCATTTTCAAATATAAAATAAAAGTGGTCCGGAAAGTGATAAGCCTCAGGGTGCGCGGTCTATTTGACTAATTTTCCCTATTTGAAATTCCCTCAATATTTGTTCTATCCTATTTTTGTATACACATTGCACTACAAAACACCATATCAGAAAACCATGGCCTATCCTTACTCACAACTTGATCAAAATTGGTCAAGGCATAAACTTGCCTTGAACCATCCCAAGAAGTGGCATCAGAGCATAGGTTTAAGGACGCCCATGAGAAGATTTCATGAATCTATTCTACTAAGACAACCGAAAAGGGAAAGAGAAGAGAAGTTGGGAATTTGCATAAAGCAGATTACCCAAGACTGCAAGAACATGCTTAAGAAAAAACTTGAGGAAATCAAGGATTATAATCAGTCTCTCCCACACCCTCACTACACTGTCTCACATAACAAATTCAGAAACTTTAGATGTTTTAAGTGCAAGAAGGAAAGGCATATGATTAAGGACTGCCCTACAAGAAAGATGGAGGAAGAAGTGGGACACCAGGATGTTCCAAGTAATTATGCAAAAAACTCTTCTGCACATCACAAATTCCAATGCCCCACTGTAAGTATTAAGTTTCCAGAATTGATACACTTTGAGACAAAATGCATGTTAAAAGGAACTCATCAAGAGAATTGGGACAATATATGGTACATTAGCAATCATATAAACATGCATGTCTATTCTAGATTCAATCTTTTCTGCAAACTTAAAGAAAAATTCACAGTTGGGAAAATTGAAGAAGAAAATAAATTACTTTTTACATATAGTATTGGGGAAGTGATTGTTAAAAATGGGAATGGGAAGTACTTAATCCCAAGGGTCCTCTACACCCCTGAGGTATCTCTAAACATCCTATCTGTTGATCTCCTTGAAAAACAAGGAGTGGAAGTTCTCTATGAGAAAAATGTATGTACCTTACAATACATGTTCAAGGATCCCAAAGCCCATACTTTCAATGAAGACTCCCTCAGAATCAAGCATAATGACTTCTTGGATAGTCACTTTGAAGCCTTAAGTGCATCTGTAAACCCACAAACACATGAATCTGATGAGATTGAAATCAAAGGAGTGACCTATTCTACCAAAGTCACTAGCTTTAATGATTTCACAAACTTTATGAATCTCATCAGTATAGATAAATTGGTTGGGCAAAAATGAGAATTTTTCAGAAAAAGGTTCATATATGTCCTCATATGGTTCTATGAAGTCTAGCTAAAGGGCCATTTTCCTGGCCCTCTACCACCCCAAATCAATGGCAAGACAGTTCACTTGATGGACCTTTATAAGGTTATTGAGTGCTTGGCTGGTTATCTTCAAGTACACTTCTCAAAGAAATTTGGATAAGCTGCAGAAATTCTAGGCCTTTCCTACCATGATGGTGAAGACCTCAAGCAATGCTACAACATGTATATTGATGTTCTTAAAAGTTACCATAATACTGTAAGGGTGCAAAATATTGGACAGATTTCAATCCCAATCAAAGCCACAAGCAATGTGGACAAAGGCAAGGTTTCCTACTAGCTTAACAGTCAAGATCAGAAAGATAGACAGCATGCATCTACAGGGTCAAAGAACTACACCAAGCCTGAACATTTTGGCATAAAGCTTGAAGATGAGTCTCAAGAAGGCAATGCCTACAGTCACCATCAAATTGGTCAGAGCAGCCTACCAAATCAACAAAGAATCAAGGATGAAAAGACCTCATCAAATGATGACTTTGTCATCATTTGATTCTGAAGACAGAAGAATCAAAGGCTGATGGATTTTGATCTTAGGGAGGTGACTGCTAGAACCTTGTTAAGATCAAACATCCATCATCTCTAGATCATCCCATAGTTTTAATATTAACAGACATTATAGTATAGTTTCGTTAAGACTGTTTTATATTTCTATGTATAGTCCTAAGTCTGTATTTTGCATATGGGTTGGGCCATGCCCCAAACGACCCATATTGATAGTTTATTTGGTTGATAGTTATTTTGACGGTTATCCTTTCAACCATTGTCTCTGATGGCTCTCTTGAACCAACACAAAGGCACCTATTAGAAAGGTATAAATATGTCAATTCCTGTAACTCAAATATGTAACTCAAATCAATCAATCAATTTATGCAAAGTTAGTTATATTTGAAATTCCCTCCATATTTGTTCTATCCTATTTTTGCATACACAATGCACATATTTTTCACTGCACTACAAAACACCATATCAGAAAACCATGGCCTATCCTAACTCACAACCTGATCAAAATTGGTCAAGGCATAATTAACTTGCCTTGAACCATCCCAAGAGGCTGTATTCATTTACGGCAAAAAACCTGACGAACATTCACCCACAACGTGCAACTACTCCTCTTTCTCCTGACTGGCTTCGTACCGAAAATTGGTCAATGAGACCATGAATCTTTGAAGGAATATGAAAACTCTACGTGCTAATCAAGGTCTGAGTAACTAGTGATGTGTCTTCATGTATTTCTGCAAAGTAAACTACAAGTATGTAAAATATCATATCGAAACAGTACTCTTGTAATTCATCCTTCTTTAGTATGTTGTCATTGCCCCGCCTGGAATGTGCTTTTGTTAAACTATCGACTCTTGTAACATTTAATTATTAAGTTTTGATGCTGATGATGTTGGGAGATCGAGGATGATAGTTTTCTCAAAGGAGTTCGCAGCTGCTTTTGTCCTTATTTTAGCTATCACTAGACTCAATTAGTATTAATATCGTTATGGCTTAGTAGAAATTTAGAAATAGTAATTTATGCTTTTGTTCTTTCTGAAGTTTAGGTTGAAATCTATTGTGATTGTGTTTCATTCATTTTAAATACCTACCTGGCTTCAGGTTTTGTTCAATAAATGTTTCTGAGCAATTCCAGTCTCAGATTTCTGTGGTCTTGTGTGGTAATAACTCTAAGTGTCCATGCTCTACCTGTTTTGACTATTTTAAGTTTGGTGTAGTAAAACTACTCGATGTCATGTTTTTATCTTGTTTACAAAGGTGATTATTAATTATCTGAGTTTTGGTGATGCGAACACGGAGGCTGAATATCAGCTCCTAACCTGCTGGTTGTTCGCTGCACTAATTAATGAAGCTACTTTGTGTGTAGCAAGACACCGAGTCCTTGGCTTGGCATTGTTACGGAGTACTTTTTAAGTAAAAATATCATATCACCTCTGTGAGCTCTTTCCGTTACTTTGTTATATCACGATGACTCCTGAAACTTGTACTGTGTTCATGATATACTACTCATAAGTCATTCATTACTCGACTAGTTACCGAAGAGTGATCTTCAATGTCACCTATTGATACAAATAAAACATGTGATGGTTTTAGTGTGTAGCAGATAATTTGCAAACCTTTTTAAAGATTGGGCTAGGGTGAGCTTATATCATAAGGCCTAACGGCCAGTTCATCTTGTGGATGGTTGGACAGCATCTGACCCGGCCTTACCTAAACTCCAAAGGTCAGATTTCTTGAACATTATTTTTTTATAACATGAAAGAATATCGTTCTCGTAACTCCTAAGTTACTAAAACAGGAGTGATTATGCATATAAAGTTCCAGTACGCAATCTATAAGTCTAGGATGAATTAATGCTTTATGCATGTACGTTTAGCAAATCAAAAGATAGACGTACAAGTATATTGAACCCCTCACGTTTTCATTCATGATATTTGAGTGTGTTGTGCGAACATTTGGTAAAAATAAAAATGTTACGGTTGAGGACTTCTTCTGCACTTTTTCACCTTGTCTTCAACTTTAGTAACTCTTACGTGTCGCTATTGATGTTATCATGTCTAGTATATCATAAAAACACAACACAATTTGCATAAAAATTCTCAGAATGAAAAATGTTGATTTACCACAATACCCTTTAATAATTGACTAATAAATGATTTTAACTTTCTAAAATTGTTTTTTTTACTGTTTTTATATTATTTTCTCAACCTTTTAAAGTTAATATTTTTTTAAAGTTTTACAACTTTTCTTCAACATTTTAACGTTAACAATGTATTTTTGATTATTTTACGTTGTATTAATAAACGTTATACAAAACACTGAATCATAAATTCGTAACTATACTATTGCCTCCAAACCTCCGTCTCTATGTGTGGGTGCTCGGCGAGTTTTGTATAATTCAAATGTTACCATCGAACTCTAAGCTTATTTAGTTTATGAATCTGCGATAATTTCGGGTAACACGTAATTGTTCCAAATCTTATTCAAGGTTACGTGCTGAAAAATGCTAACTTGACATAACAAAGATGAATGGTCCATCGTTCTACTTAAGAGCTCAAGGTGTCGAGCGTTTTAGAATTTTATTCAAGGTTACGTGATGAAACATGTTAACTTGACATAACGAGCAAATATGAATCTTCCATCCTTCTACTTAAGAGCTCAAGGTGTCGAGTGTTATAAGGTTGGTTGGTGTTATGGCCCCACTCTACACCCCACCCCAAGCCATATGACGTGGTGTCAAATTTACCATCCTTTTTTATAGGGCTTTTTATATTTATTATTTATTTATTTATTTATTTATTTTTCTCCTTTTGTATTTGTTTTTTATTAGGTTAAGGGTGGCCATAAAACGTATTATAACTTGAACGAGTATTGCAATCATCAGCCGCGTTGCGGCCGAGCTTTTTTTTTGACATTTTTATCTGGTAATTTATGTAACGAAAAAAAAGGTTAAAAGTATGTAAACTTCAACTTAGATGTTAGGCACAACAATTTAGATAAAAACAGACCTGGGAAAAATTAAAATTCCAATGATAGATAACCATATAAAACCCAAATTAAAGAGCTTAAACTTGATAAATTTCAAATGTATGATATCAGAAGTTTGTCTTTAACAATCAAAAAAACAATGTTGTTTGACACTGTCAGGATAGCATGGAAAAAGTCATCGCAAACATTTATTCAACACATTAAAGTTAACTATATGCTCTTACCAGAGAAGTCATCATATGTGACACATGACAGCAGCCCATTGAAGCCACTCCTAGCTCCAACCTGTTAGACGCTGTACATGAGGCAAACACCAATTTCGTGTGCTGTTGAGTGTATGTTCCAGCCTCCACTGGAATATTCGTTATCAACCTCTACACCGTCTTTTCATTCCACGCTACTGATACCTGAGACACAGAAATAGAGTTGTTAAAAGTTCATCTTCAAAAATTTTATGGTTTTTTTTTTCAAAAGCTTGGATAAGCATCTAATACCATTATCTATTTTAGTGAGTACTTCCACCAAGACATACTTCAATGCAAAAATAGTTTCTTTATACGAAGCAATACGGAAGGAAAAAATGGAGTGAATCAAAGGCACTATAAATCTCTGAACCAATTTTGTTACTTCACCAATCAAAGGTGGTATATAGTGGAGTGTTCGAGCTATTTTAGAAAACGCGGATTGCGTATAACTATTCAAAAATGATAGCCAAAGTGGTACCTTGTTAGCCGGCGGGTTTTTTTATTTTCTGACCTTAATTTTCGTTCTGTATGGTATACGTATGACAGCTGAACATCCTTTCCTGCACACAGAAAAAGGAGCAGATGTTAGTGACAAATAAGCACGTGGTAACTCAGAAGGGTCTATGTATTTATATCAAAATAAATGAACCGCATAGATTACCCAGACTCCTTTATTTCTTCTATATCTCGGGATTTCAAAAGTCTCGCTTTTCAAACTAATATTCCTAATTGACCTAATATTCAATAAAAAATACCCATTTGAGCTCACATTTAACCCGTTGATGTTGCAGCACTGAGCGTCAACACCCTCGTCGTCAACTCGTACAGCTATATTCTGGTAAATGACCTGAAATTAATTAATTATTTTCAATCAATTATGCAGTTGGCAAACAAACGATGAAAAAAATCCAAGCACCAAAACGAAGCAATTTCAACTTGCCATTGATTTATTCAATTAAAATTTAACACAGCGAGTATTCTTTGAACATACCGCCTATGCACCGTCAAACACCGAGTAGACTCACCACGTACCATGGATAACGACAATGAATAGTTCAGCCGCATCGAAACACAATCTTGTCCTGTTCACGTCCCTATGAAAACCTGGAATAACACAAAGTAAAAAAAATAACGTAAAGTATGGCTCAGATCTGGCATGGCTGCAACCACAGCTACGCTGTGGTTACCTCGCCAAGATGCTTTCCAGAGAACATTCATCATCGCCTTTACAAATAAACCACGGCCAGAAGCCGAATGCCCATGAAAAACAGGCTCAGAAAAGCATCCGGAAAAAACAGGGTACATCCGGCATGGCTGCAAACCGAATAGGTTGCCGTGCCAAGTTCCGAGCAACCTCAGTTTTTCCGGAGCCCATATAAACTCATCATCGCCCCATTTATATATATACTAATAGCACGGAGCATTCTCACAAACTATGTTATTTTATTTCCTGCTTCTTTGTTAGTATTGATAACGTGAGTCATTCAAGTAACCAATGTTAGTATTGATAACGTGAGATTTGTCAAAATACTCTCTTGAAAACCTGCAAACCTAAAATACTAAAAGTCAATCTGAAAACAATAACCTTATCAGAAGAAAAACCAAAAAAATTCAACGGTAAGTTAACTGTAATGAAAACCGACGCTGCAAGCTTCACCGGAAAAAGTGGATTCGTTTCGTGTGTTACTTTGGTGCGATGACATTCGAGACGATGTGTATATGATTCCGGAATTTGTTAGTTTCTGTTATACTTATGTACCGACAACTCGTCATTATTAGGATTATAAATCTCTGATTTGTACAACCTCAATTCATATCCGAAAATACTGCCTTTGTTCTTAATAACAAATGAGAGATTGTTATAAAAAAACAAAGTTGGTATTTTCGAACATCAAAACCAAACACTACCCAATTCAAATTTCAACAAAATATGCAATCTTGCTCAAACACAAACCTAAACCAATCATTAAACTAACCAAAAGTCTAATCTTGAATAATGAAAAACAATACCGAATAACCACCAAACATCAAAACCAAAGACTACCCTTTTCATATAACAACAAATAATCCAATCTTGCTCAAACAGACACCCACAACAATCAATTAGTTAACTTAAAAAAAAATCTTTAAAACTGGGGAAAAAAAAAATATACCTTGAAGCTGGAATAAATTTGTGTTGGCTTTAGTAGCGTCCAAGAAAGAGGTGACCCTGATTTCTGAAGGGGAAAGAGTATTCACGGACCCAAATAAATTTTTGATTCATGAGGCGGTGAATTGAGAGAGAAGGTTTAAGTTATATCTGGAAAATTCCGGATATGTATGCGTAGACAGCGTAGTGGAGGAAAAAATAACGGGCCAAAGTACACACAAAGATCACGGGCCAAAATAAGCCCAAAAAAAACACGGAATGCGTAAGGTGAAGTGACGTCGTTTAAAATGTGGTGAAGTGACGTCGTTTCAAATGTCTTTTAATATATATAGTAATGATAGATAAATGATGTTTAGAGTTAAGTTATAAATTCTGAGTTATATGAGAAAAGTGCTGATATAACATCATTTTTTGCTATAACACGACCCTATTAGTCTTTCGTCACCTTGTGCACCAAGAGTAAAACATAATACAATTAATTGGGAGTTTAGGACCATAAATAAAATGATTATGGCCGTAAACGAATCAGACGAACACGAACGGAGCCTTGTTCATGTTCGTTTGTTTAATTTTAACTGGAGAAATAAACGGACACGAACGCTTAAATAGACGAATTTTCTTGTTCATGTTCGTTTATTAAAAAAATAAGTTATTTATGTTTGTTTATCTTCGTTTATTAAGACACTAAACGAACGCTAAACGATCGGACATAAATGAACATAGAAAAACAAGCATAAACTTTATTAAATTATGCACAACATTATTATTATTATTTTTTTTAAACAAAACAAGTTTGAAATTATACAATTAAAAGATATGATATACGAACATAAATAAATAAATGAACATAAACGAACATTAATGAACGCATAATCGGACGTTCAAGAAAATAAATGAACGAGCATGATTTTTGTTCATGTTCGTTCATTTAACTAAACGATCATAAATTATTGTTCGTGTTTGTTCATTTAATAAATAAACGAACATAAACGAACTTTTAACCGAATGGTTCATGAAATTTTCACAGAACGTTCAGTTCGTTTACAGACTTAAAGATGATAGAAAGTAACTTATAGCTCAACTAATAGAATACAAATGCAACTATTAAATATTTATACTACATATAATGGAGAGAGGACTCTTTTTGCATTAAATGCACACAAAAATCTTAAAACTAAGATATACAACTTATAAAGATTTTGGTATAAACCAATTAAACACACATTTTCAAAATCCGAAAATTATAGAATACTCCACTAAAGACACTAATTAATGTTATTTTTAAAACACCTTTAAAATGAAAAAATTACATGTTATTCTACACATTGTACAAACTAATATAACACACAAAGTTTTATACAATTTATATGTTAACAAGTTCACGGTGCATATAATTTTGAAAATCGGACCGGACCAACGGGTGCTCTGTTGCAAAAATCGGTCTAGGCGGCCGATTAATCGCCGATTAATCGCTAGGCGGTGATTAGTCGTTCCGATTTTCATTAATCGGCCTTATTAATCGGTTACTGACAAAAATCGGATTAATCGGCCTAGGCAGCCGATTAATCGGCCAAATGAGAGAAAATCGGAAAAATCAGTTACGGGTAAAAATCGGCAAAATCGAAAAAAAAATCGGCAAAATCGGAAAAAATCGGCCAAATCGAAAAAAATCGGCTAGATCGGCCAAATCGGGCATATAGTTTCAAATTTTTATAATTTTATATATAAAAAATCTAATCCGATTAATCCCCGATTAATCCCCGCCTAACCGATTAATCGCTAGGCCCTACCCGGCCGCCCAGCTACCGCCTAGCGATTTTTGCAACCTTGAACGGGTGTCACCATCGGTTTGGCTAGCCAATAAAAGCCGTTCAAAAACGAAATGGAGAAGACCAATCGAAACCGGTAAAAACGAGTGATTCGGACTGGGATAATTTTTTTCTCCGATTAATTAGTTCTTTATTGTTATTTTGCTGGCATCTGAACTTTTATCACAGAATATCCACCGCTGCAACGCGCGAATACCCTACTAGTAACGCCATATCTACGATATATGTCGGATGGTAACGGATGAAGAAAGAGTTAGCAACTTTTTCTTTGAAGATTACAACTGCAACTATTAAATATAACACCATATGAGCCATATGTAGAAACCATACAAGATTGAAAAACCCACAGTTGTGTACACACTTTCTCATGCAATTTCTCAAAAACCAAACTAATGTAAACAAATGCATCAAACCAAGTTATATAGATTTTGGATATCGCGCAATTGCGCAAATCTTGTTACTTTGTTTTGGAAGTATAAAAATTACTTTTTGTTAATTGTTATATTAACATCTCTAATAAATTAAGTAAGTACATCATATGATATACTCTCATAGATCTCAGTATAACTAACTTTTGTATATAGTTACGTTTTTTATTGGTAAAACAACTTTTATGGTTGCACACTTGCATATACTAAATTGGGTCATAATCTACTAGGGTATGTTGAAACTATAAGTAGTAACACTTAGCAGTAGTTGTAAACAGTAGCTGTAAAATAGTGGTAGTTAGCAGTGACCGTTTGTGTTATAAAAACATTTAGTAACATAGTTGTTGATGTAAATGAACATATACATATTAAAATGAAGAATTCTTGAAATAAATAATTAAGATATGTTTCCATTTTGACATTACTTTTTGTTGTGACATATTAGTAATAAAATATCAACCACATGCGTTTTATATATATAGTTAGTGTTTTTAATCGTACTTATTTTTCCAAGTTCAACATCACATTGTATAAACTTTATGCCTAATATGAAAAGAAAATAAATAACAAAAATAAAAATTTTATAATACTACACACACACAAAAACAAAATAAATTATATATACTAAACATTATAGAAAATCCCTTTTATTTATTTATGATTTGGTGAAACAAGTTGATTTTGATATACTTAAAATGATACATACTAAATTACTTGTATGGTAACTAATCATCTGTCTTACAAATTTTTGTTTTGAATGTAGTTTGAATATTAAACTTATTTCTTATTTTTTTTAAACCGATCTTTTGAAAGACTATGTGTCATGTACGCTACTTATAAAGCTTGGAATTTGTTGCCTTATGTAATGGATGAACTTAGTGGACTAATTATAGAAAGAATGCCACTAATCATTAGTCAAAAATAGAAACGTATGCATAGTTGGAAATTTTGTAAAATGTGCATTGTTAATGTTTACTGATCGATATTAGATGAATATTCCAAGTAGTGTGTAGGAGTGTCCAACTTAAGTTATGCAGCCGAAGAAATACCTCAAATTCCTCTTTTGAATTATTGTTCACTTTAAACTTCCTGGTTTAGCTAATCAGAACAAAGAGTTTGATCTTCAAATAATGTCCAGACCATAGTTAAAACCTTAAAGGTAACAATTTGTGAAAATCCAATAAATATCACTATTAATTAATAGTTTGCGGTTTTTTAATTAACTTGTATAACATCATCACTCAACTATACCACCATGTTACTTGTGAAACAACAACAATAATAGCAGATGAGGGAAAGTTTATTGTTGTTATATGCGATAATGTGCTTCAAACGGAGGAGGCAAACTATATTATTTTGTAAACGAATGAGTCAATTCTTGTGTGAAGCTATACAAAGGATAAAGAATACAAAAGCTATCCATCAATGATTAAAAACCTATAAGAAAAGAATAAAAGTTGTTAAAGTGTTAAACATCTATAATTATTTGATAAGAAGTGTAATCTTTTTTTTAAAGATTTATTTAGTTATTTCAGCAGATATATATTTATTGAGAGATGATTTATACATTTTACTTTTTATTTATACATTTTAATGTACAAACAACTATATGTCAATACAGTAAAATATATAATGCATAAATTATAACGTCTCAATCGATATTTAGTGTGCAAATTAATTTTTTATTTATTCACACATATGAATAATAAATCAATGCACATCAGTATGATATGTATTTTGTTTTTGTTTTCAATCCATTTAAAGAACCCATAATAAATGACAAATTATTAAATATACCAAAAAATCAGGGATGATTGAACCAACTTGTCATTTCTTAGAGTGATGTTATTATGGCTAAGTCAATCCCTCTTCATTTGGGTCTTACATGTGCTACATCACTTCAACACACACTTAAAAATACCTCTCATTCACAACTAACCCAAACCTCTTCATTTGGGCCCCACCCACCCTCATTTTATTTCTTTTTCATATTTTTCAAAAACAATAAAATTCATTTCATTTAAATAAAAATACAAAATACAATAGTAAAAATAAAAAAACATACGAAATTTAAAATACATTGCGAAATAAAAAATATATACGAAATTTAAACTAATGTTGTTGTTGCTGATGTAGTTGCCAAACATAATATTTCGTTGAAGTCTTGCGTGTGTTGGTTTATCACGGAGTTCTTTGGCATTCTTCCGTTGTAAATCGCATCGCTCAACCCATGTCCGTAATATATTTGCTCGCGGACAAACATAAATATCGTTCATTTCAGATATCGCATACTTTTGATCTTTCAAAATCATGTTATGCAATATGATGCACGTGTACATGACTCTTCGTAGCTTGTTGATAGTCCAAGCACGCGCCGGTTGGCTTATAATATGCCAACGTCCTTGGAGGAACCCGAAAGCTCTTTCAATGTCTTTGCGAGCACTTTCTTGTTTTTGTTTAAATAAGGCATTTTTCTCCGAATATGCAGTCGAGAATGATTTGACAAAAGCTGACCAAGTTGGGTAAATCTCGTCAGCTAGGTAATACCCGTTTTGAAATGTAACTTCGTTTACTTGAAACGGAACCTTGGGGGCGATGTCATCAAGAAGGTCGTCGAATAACGGTGAATTATTCAAAACAGTTAGATCATTATTCGCACCCGCTACCCCAAAAAATTCATGCCAAATCCATAAATTGTATGACACAACGACTTCAAGCATAATAGTTGGATATTTTTTTATCACCTTTATGAAATTGCCCATGCCACTCAACGGGACAGTTTTTCCATTCCCAGTCCATACGAATAATGATTCCAAACATTCCCGGAAGCCCGTGGATCGTGTTATGTACGTTGTATAAATTTTGAATGTCATTCAAATTAGACTTTCTTAAAAACTCGGGCATAAATAATTCAATTATACACATAGTAAAAAATCTAGACAATCGCATGCCGTGTGTGACCCCATTTGCAAATATTCATCAAATGCATCAGGTGTAGTGCCGTATGCCAATTGACGTATGGCGGATGTGCATTTCATAATAACACTCATACTCATTACACCCGTAGCATTGGTTCGGACTTTAAAGAAATCAAAATGCGGTGGAAGAGGATCAACAGTTTGAATATGATTTTCAATACCTTGTACTATTTCTAAAAATAGTTTACGGCTCATACGAAATCGACGTCTAAAATAGTAATCCGGATATTTTGGATAATCACCAAAATAGTCGGACATTAGTCGTTCTTCAGCAACGTCATGCTTACGGTGGATGTAATTACGGGTGCGTGAACTTTCAGCTTCTTGTTCTCGCAACGATTGCCCATAATCTGCAACTTTCAGAATCATCTCGATATCTTCTATATCATCAAGATCGAAATCCGTATTTGAATAACTCATGTTTTTATTGCTTAAGATGTAGAGGTTTGAAAGAGAAGTGTGTGAATGATTTTATAAAAAGAAGGTATTATTTATAAAGGGGTAAAGTTTTAATTTGTAAAAAAAAAAAAAAAAAAAAAAAAAAAAAAAAAAAAAAAAAGTTTCTTTTTTAAAAATATAACCGTTATCAAACGGTTCATTATGTATTTATGTTTGTCGTATTCATTTCGTTGGGGCGGTGAATTGCAAACCGGCGAGCAATCTTGGTGTGGTGGTGACGTCCGGCGAGTGCTGGCGAGGAATCCACATAAGATTGGCGAGGTGATTTCGTTACGATACCCGTCACTTTTAGCTCTCCAAGTGTTTAAAATAATCGTTTTGTTATTGGTAGTTAATATTCTAATAGTCTAAACTCTAAATATATTTTTATCACAAGATAAATTAATCAAATAAATAAATAGAAAAAGTAAGAGTCATCAAAATTAGGTATAAATTGAAAGTGAGATTAAATTAAATAAAATGGGCGAGTCAAATTATAGAAGCTAAGCCACGGCAACGCGTAGCGATCGTTGGTCATGTGGAATACGGACCAAATTCAGAAAAGTCGTGGTCAAACTTATTGACTCTCTTACATAATGACGAAAATACCCTTTTGACTTTGTCAATGTTCTCTCTTTCGACAATTTTAATGTGTAGAAGGGCCACTTTCATCCTGTATATCATGGTCTTTTTACACATATGACAGATATGACCACCAACGAGGGAAGTGACCTTTATGACACGTCAACTTGACATAGGCCTTCATCATTACAGAGTATTAACCTTTTTTTAAAATCGAAGAAATATAAGTATGAAAAGACAGATGGTGTTACCGTGGTTGTAAAATGGTGTCGCCGGAAAATAGCAAGCGGGTGAAGACTGAGATTGAAACTTTAGAGAGAGAGTGATGGTTTGAGTGAAATAAAATAGGTGTGAATGTCATGAGAGATGGATCATAGATTAGAGGAAGGTGTCGCAGTTTTTCAAATGCTAAACAGTGAGGGCGACGTGGCCTTTTTTCTAGTAGGCTATTGAGGGTGACGTGGCATTTTCTTAGAGCTTGTTATGTCTTAGAGCACAAGGTATTATGGATACCAATAACACGTTATTGGTATGCCACCTCATCGCCACATCATACACCTCTCAATAACTAACCAATAACTCAAACACCCTCCCTCATAACACACCAATAACATGTTATTAGGTCCACAAAATACCCCACTAAAAATATCCCTCACTCACAACACACTAAAAAAAATAGTAAAGATTTGTCCTCTTTCTCCTTTGGCTTGAGCCACTCAACCAACTCAAACAATTTTTGGCTCACAAATGGCATGTTAGATGGTATGCCAATAGCATGCCATTGGTATCTATTTCTTTCCTTTGGCATGTTATCATGCACCCATACATTTTGCTCTTATGTGGCATTTTCTTAGAGCTCCACAGTAATTTAAGAGGTCTCATTTATATAATAGGTAGATACAAGACGCTAGACATAAACAAGTAGGGTTGAGTATCGGGTCAAAACCGAACCGACACGACCCGTCCTAGCCCAAAACCAAAAAGTGTGAAAATATTGGCCCGAAATCAAATCAAATTGGATCCGGGTCGGTTCGGTTTTTCTCGCTTTAATCAAGTCGGATTCGGTTTTATGCAGTAAGAACCAAATTTCCTAAAAATGGAGGGAAACCGCAACAAAATGCAAAATGCAAAATGTAAATACAGTAGCATTACAACAAAATGCAAAATAACTAAATGCAAATTAGAGTAGCAATGTAGCATTACGGTAGCAACTAAATTAAACCAACAAAATAACTAAATGCAAATTAAACCAACAAGTTTCATGCCAATTAGACTATTACAAATTAAAGTAGCAATGTAGCATTATATGCAAAATTGCAAAGCATTGTATGAACAAATAAAGGCTATTATTAGGACTTTTATATAAACGGTATCATTTTTTATACGTATACCGAAAATCATTTTTTGCGACCGCTCATAAAACAGGACTCTTACTCTGACAACATCTAGGGTTCGTCGAGCAATGTGATCTCACATTAGTAGGTCTTTTTTGAAGTAGTTCATTTATCTTCAGACAGGATGTGATTGTGTATATCTCGTCTTCTTATATCTCGTTTCAACAAGATTGATACTGTTGTTGTTTTAATATACTCTACAAGAATTAATGTAGTATTTCAGCTAAATGGTTTTTTTAAGGGAGGTGATACTCACACAACATTTTTTAATGAATACATTATAATTTGTGCATTACAGTATTATACAGTATAAACAATAATGCATAAATTATGATATTTCATCAAAAAATGTGACGTAAGTATCCATTCCTTTTTTTTTTAAGCAAGCATGACAAAACTTTTACCAATGAAATACTAGTATAATATTAACCACTAGTAAAAAAACAAATTGAATTCTGTTCTTGTGGGACTCCCTTTCCCATTTCAACTCTGTTTTTGAGAGTCAAACCTCCCCACCATTTTCATACTTTCCTCATCCAAATTCCCCTTTAAACAATTCAACTCAACACACAAATCAAACTTTTATCATCCTCACTAACCCATAAAACCCTCCATAACTTTGATCAAATTCTTATTCTTATTCATATTCATTTCCTTCATAACAATAATACAAACTCAAAAAGAAAAGAGCCACCAAATGGTTTTCAAGTACTTTTTATTTCTTTTGATCTTTTTTTGCTTGTTTTCGGGTTTTCGTGCACACAGACACGAAAACCCGAATACAAACACTACTTCGATTCTAACAGGAATCGAAATACCCAACCACCCAAGCTTCTCCACTTCTTCCGATGACTGTGATTTCACCTCACCGGAGGAAACAGAGTCTTCACAATCAGTCAAGCTTCATCTTAAGAAAAGACCAGTTTCCGGCGAAACTCCGATCGCCGGAAAAGACTCATTATATCAGTCTACAGTCAATGATTTGACCCGAATTCAAACTCTTCATAAACGAAATCAAAAACCCAGAAAAACCCATCCCGGAAAAGATGGATTGTCGGAGAAAACAGTGTCTCCGGCGCCGGCTCCGGTGCTGGAGATGGAGACTTACGCCGGAAAATTAATGGGTACGTTGAAATCTGGCGTGACGTTGGGTTCCGGGGAGTATTTTATGGATGTGTTTGTGGGGACCCCACCTAAGCATTATTCGCTCATACTTGATACCGGGAGTGATTTAAATTGGATACAGTGTGCCCCGTGTTACGATTGTTTCGAGCAGAGTGGGCCCCACTTTGACCCGAATCAATCGTTGTCTTATAAAAATATTAGTTGTAATGATAAGCGGTGCGGGTTGGTTACTTCACCCGACCCGACCCGGCATTGTAAACCCGAGGAATCGGATTCGTGCCCGTACTTTTATTGGTACGGGGATAGCTCGAATACTACCGGGGATTTCGCTACCGAGACTTTTACGGTTAATTTGACTACTAATGTTGATGGGGTTAAGGAAAGGCATCAAGAGGTTAAGGTTGAGAATGTGATGTTTGGTTGCGGGCATTGGAACCGCGGGTTGTTCCACGGGGCTGCGGGTTTGTTAGGGTTGGGTCGTGGCCCGTTGTCGTTTGCGAGTCAGCTTCAGTCGTTATATGGTCATTCGTTTTCGTATTGTCTAGTTGATCGAGATAGTAATGCGAGTGTTAGTAGCAAGTTGATTTTTGGCGAAGACAAAGGGATTTTAAGTCATCCCGAGTTGAACTTCACGAAATTGATCGGTGGGACTGAGGCTCCGCTCGATGTTTTTTATTACGTTCATATTAAATCGGTTATCGTTGATGGAGAAACGCTTGATATACCGGAGAAAACATGGGATTTATCGAGTGATGGGTTTGGTGGAACTATAATAGATTCAGGTACTACACTTAGCTACTTTGCAGACCCTGCTTACAATATCATCAAAAGCGCATTTCTAATGAAGATAAAACGATTCCCGTTGGTTACTGATTTCCCTATACTTGAACCTTGTTACAATGTGTCGGGGGTTGCGGACTACAAGAATTATTTGCCATCGTTTGGGATTTTGTTTAATGATGGCGCGGTGTGGAATTTCCCTGTTGAGAATTACTTTATCAAGCTCGACCCGGAAGATATTGTGTGTTTGGCCATTTTGGGGACCCCACGATCGGCTCTATCGATAATTGGTAATTATCAACAACAGAATTTCCATGTTATGTACGATATGAAGAAGTCCAGGCTCGGGTTTGCACCAACAAAGTGTGCAGATGTTTAACTTACAATGTAAATCGACAAATTTGTAATCAACGTGCGATGGATGAGGGGGAAGTGTAAACAAAGTAGCGAGCGATGTTTTATTTTTTAAATTATTTTTTTATTTTTCCGGTCTGTAAGTCGAGAATGACCGGGGCATAGAATTAACATTTGATCGACGATACATTTGTTATTGGATACCCATTGACAATATAAAAGTTTTTACATTCATTGTGTGTGTTGATATCCTATTTGATCAGATTGTTGTACATTTGTTGTTTCAGCTATGTAGCATCTCAGCTCATGACTGATCATACAAACTTTGCAAACATTATCATTTTCGCTTTATAAATCTTGCATAAAAGTTTGTAGGATGATAGTAAAAAGTTTACACATCATACCTATAGTATACAACCACCAGTTATGTTGGGCTATTTTTTTTTTGAACAAAGATTACATTTCATTTCACTCCTCACAAACGGAGGTAATTTAAACACAACAAGTTACATCGAACATAAAGGGCAAAATCGAAGCCGACTTGCCAAACAAAATACACGAGACAACAAATTAAGCCAAAAGAAAGCATACACCCTAATAGTTGTGACAGACCACAGCTACACCATACAAGGGTGGGGGGAATCACCAAAGTGAGCTTAAGGGAGACACAACCATACAAAGATGTAGCTTGACAGTACACAAAGTACAGAAAACATACATAAAAGATAAAACTAAGCATCCTAAAAGGAGCCAGAACAAAACCCAACAGATCTAGAATCAAAACCCAAGGCTGCAGCAAGCTATCGATGACAGACCACAACATATCTGAGCAGACTGAGTAGGCAGCAACAGCGACAACAACGGCAGCGGCGAGAGATGACAGATCTGTGAGTGAGGCTTTTATTGTGGGAAAATAAAGTACAAGAAAAGATCCGGACGGCCGGTCGAAACCAATCGCCGGAGAAATGATTGGATTTCGGTGGATGAGTTTTTAGAGAGAGAGAAGATTTAGAGAGAGGTAGGAGGGCTATTGACTATATGGTTAATTGGTTCTAAGACTTCAAGTTGGAACAAAGATAACCTTTTGTGTGAACTATTCAATTGAAGTTACATTTTTTTAAGAGAAACACATACTTAAGATCGTTCTGTGAATCTCGATTCTGATTTTAGGATTTTACGATTATACGACACTGCAAAGCAAAAACGATTTGAATCTTACGTAGGATATTTGAAAGCTTAAAATTTTATAGGATCCCGATCTTGATCATACGATCTTAAGATCTAATCCGATCCGATCTTACTTTTCTCGGATTACAAACTAAAAAACTACAAATTTATGGATTATGTTTTGTAGAATTTAAAAAACAACATATTAATCTTTTTATACATTTCATAATCATAATTTAGGACAACAATTTTATAACACATTTATATAATTTTGTGTAGTAATTTATAAATTTGTTTTCTATTACAAAGGCTACTAAAAAAATAATATTGTGGTAGGATCTTAAGATCTCGATCCTGCAAAGGCGAAATCGATCCTAAGTAGGATCCCGATCTTAAAAACCTTGGTACATACAAATCACTCCTCGCAAGTAAGGTAAGTTCTTGAAGAAAATAAGCATCCCAACTAAACTTTGAAGTGGTAAAAATCGCACGACGAGCAACACAATTGCATATTATTTTCTCATAAGCGAATGTCATCCACAAAAGCAGCTAAATTCCAAAGTGAGGTTGTTCCAGAAGTTGATAAGGAGATAGCTGGTTAGGAGTCAGATATCACATTAGCATCAAACTATCCTCGATTAAATGCTAGTGAGCAAGCGTAGTGTATCGCAATTATTTCGGCATGAAGAGGAGATACGGCATGGCAAAGATTACCGAGTATTTCAAGTTAAATACTCCCTAAAATTTTTGTAAGTAAAAACTCTTTTACTTTTCTAAAACTATCTTTGTGATTTACTTGTTGTCTATATCTGAATGAACTTATTCTACAAGTTGTAATGAAGTACTCCTTATCATGTTATTATCATTTTGGGGTATACAAAATAATAAAGATAGTTGTCACATGTTTTGAACCTTGACTTTAAAATTGCCATCGACATCCTTTTCATATTCACCAACATCTTTATGAATATGTATGGTTCAACTAAATCGGTCAAATCAAAACTAACTTGGTCTGTTTGGACTAATTGGATGTCCCAAAATCGACCGACTGGTACTAAAAATTTGAAACATGACACTCGTTACTTTATAGTGACCAACCAACCATTTTGGACGAATTGAACCGTATATAATGTATAAGCTAAACAATAGCAAATTTTGATTTTGATGATGACCTATGAAGTTGAATATTGACACACCATCGTGAACCATGACCAAGTAAAATATATTAGGTTTAAGATAAAATATAGATAACTTTTTGAAAACTAATCATTCAAGTAAGATACTCTGAATATTTTATGCAAAGTAATACAAACATGTTTTACTTTTTTATAATTTATATTTCAAAAATGTTCTTTTTTGTAACTTACTTCTTGTCAATATCTAATATCTAACTGACTTTGTCAAAAAGCTTTTTTGGGTAAAAAAAAAAAGATGTTGCATGTCTTGCACTTTGACTTGAAATGTTCATCGACATCCTTTTCATATTCACCAACATCTTTAAGAATGTGTCACCTAATAATACTAGTCAATTAAACTAGTTTGGTCTAATTCGATATCCCAAAATTGACCAACTGGTTCTAATATTTCAAAACATGGTACTCGTTTAGTTTAGATTTTCGAGCGACCAACAAACCATTTGATTTCGGTCCAAGTGAACCAAAAATATTAACATGATATAATTCTTTAAAATTATTACTCCTTTCCTAGGGCGGCGCCAAAAAGTTATTAACCTTAGCCAAAATTTAGAAATTGATTTTGCATTGTTTGTTTAGAAAAGTCCAACCACTAGCTTTTAATAAAATTTAGATGATGGAAATTTAGAAAAGATGTTTATAGAAGGGGAAAAAAAAAAAAAAAAAGGATGTTATGTCCTTGAGTTTCTTTGTTTGAAATAAAACTTGACCCAAAGTGTCTGACCAAGCCCAATTAGTTGCTTGGGTTGAAGTCATAAACTAACAATAATATCCATTTATATTTTATAGTAACGAGTATTGCGACCATCCGCCGCGTTGCGGCGGAGCTTTTTATTTTGTTGACATTTTTATCTGGTAATTTATGTAACGGAAAAAAAACGTTAAAAGTATGTAAATTTCAACCTAATTTACAGTATATTAAGGAGGGTAAGATTTCCGATATTTGAAGGTAGGCCACCCTGTAGATAATTAGCTCTCAAGTAGCTAATGACAATATTCGACAATACATGATGTCCCATATCAGAAGTAAGCTCAATATTCATAGTACATTTCAAAACCACACTCGAAATATAATTTGACCAATTACACTTTTTACTTACACAGCTCTGAGTTCAACACATTACTAATATCGTTAGCTTATTTTGTGGGCTTACTGCTATCGAGCTTCTGATCATGCTAATAAGCATATTCTTCTTACCTCGTGACCGTGTCCATTTGAGCTCAAGTAATCCATAGTATAAGATTGATAACCTCACTGCAAGCAAAGAACTGAGCCGTTATTCTCATATAGTAAACCGCGCAAATCAACCTAAACTGATTTATAAAAGAGGTTCTTTACCAGCGCCTTATCATTTTGGTCTTGGCTCCAATGTTGGACCTGGAAAAAAGAATATCTCAGACTTAACAGAACAACTAATGATGATGAACATAAAACTTTTACTTAAAAACTAATCTAATCATTGAATCTACTATCAACCCATCAAAATCCAAACTAAAACAACCCGAAATCAAGAGTTTTACATACAAACAACCCAAATATTAAAAAAAAAAAAAAAAAAAAAAAAAAAAAAAAAAAAAAAAAAAAAAGGATACATTCATCTAGAAAGCCTTACTACAATGCTTTTCCCTCAGACTTGTTGATTCCACAAAACTAATCTGTCGCATTGCCTAAACGAATAGCACGCACCATAGGTAACGTTTTCTAGCAAGATAACAAAGTTTAGATTAAATGTACTGTGTACCTAAACTGTCTCTTGATTAGATAACTAAATGTTTTTCTGATTACAAATCTCAAAGTGACAAAAAAACACTATTAAAAAACGCATCCAAATGCTTGTCACAATTATAACTACTCAATTGAAGATCAAAACTAACCTTATTCTTAACTTTATAGTATTCCTTATCCTAGCATGTCCCTATTCTAAATCAACCTGATATACAACTGTTAAGGCAAGTTACTATTATGAAACATAAACTGAAACGGGTCACTTGATGATGATGACGAATATCATAAATGAAAACAATTAAAATTAAGTTATATTGCCGTATCATTAAAGAAAAATATTTTCACCTCCTAAAGAGCGTCAATAACATACCTGTTCATATTACATATAATAAGTAAACCCAATCTGAAATCTCGCTAACGTTGGTGTTCACCTGAACATATAATAAAAATAGTAAAAGAATAAAATTGTTCGTTTGTGCCTGAAACTGAAAACGAATATCATAAATGAAAACAATTAAAATTAAGTTATATGGCCGTATCATTAAAGAAATATATTTTCACCTCCTAAAAAGCGTCAATAACATACCTGTTCATATTACATATAATAAGTAAACCCAATCTGAAATCTCGCTAACGTTGGTGTTCACCTGATGATGTCGTTGTGGATCCACTATCTGTTGTTTCAGTCCGTGTACTGAAATCAAGTGCACCTATAGCAACAATACTATAAGTTATTTAATAAGGGGGTCTTCAAAAAGGTATTACAGTTATGAAGGAGACGCGTGTTTAGACTACACAGCACCAAATCCGGGTGGATGACTACACCTTTTGCGAACAGTGGGGTCAGTGTGAGCAGCAGCTGTTATTCAAAAAATGTCAGCAACATGTAAGCATAAAGGCAAGTGAATGAGAGATCGTAACAGCATTTGACGACAAAGGTAGGCATACCTGAGATCGAAGCAGAAGACGTGCACATGTTGATAGGAATAGTAGGAGGCTAAACCCGGAATGACGTATCTTCAGGCATGAAACAGATAAGTAACCACACACATTACCTGTTTACACATCCATGTACCTTTGTCGTGCCTTTGGCTATGACCACGGGTTTATTATTCAATCTGGGAAAAATGAATGAAAATAAAAGCGGAGGCCAGCCGTCATTGATTCTCAATATACCTTCAAACTGCCATTCAAGTATCTCGGCTTAATCCCATCTCGACTTATCAACCCCTGAAGACGTGAAATGATTTTCAACAAAAATTTTTTATGTTATCTTCAAGAAGATGCTTCATGATATGAGAGTCACCTGTATGGACAACGGTAATGCATAATACTTTCAGGGGTTGCATGCTGTTCTATAATTGACATTACCATACATAGCATATGACGTAATTGCAACGGTTGCAACCATATGATATAATAATTCTAAAGAAGGTGAATAAGAAATATATATATATATTTTTAACAGTTAGCCCAAAAAAAAAAAAAAAAAAAAAAAAACCCATTTTTGGGCTTATGAGCTTATCTTAATTCGGCCGTTTTTCCAGCAAATCTTGAAACGTATGGGTAACATTTGTGTAGAGGGCAAGTTGAAGGCAGAAGTATCTCTGCCAAATCATCTCCTTAGTGAAGGCAATCTTAATTGCATCATCATCATACTCACCAACAAAAGTCATAATCCTTATGAAACTATTTAATAGTCTTTTTCAAATAGATTAAGCTAATATATGCACCACTTTTCCATATTCCAAACACTCCCAAAAAAACATGATCATAAATTACAACATAATAAAACAACTAATTTCATAAACCAAAAATAAAGTATACCTTCAATAGTTTATCTTGGAGTGTTGAAGTCCAAACCAATAACTCTTACAGAAGCTGTTACCACCTCTCAACTCTTCTTCGACCTATCAGGCAACATGATGCATTACTATAATCATTACTGATTTCAACAAAATCATACACTTGTAAAAAAAATATAATCCTACAAAAACCATAAAATCTGAATTAAGCTTGATAAACTTTAAAAAAAAATGGGATTTGGGGATGATATGCGGTTGTGTAAAATCAGGAAAACGGTGGAAATCTGAGATGCGTGCGTATGAGAAGCTTGTGGAAAGTTTGAGATTGGTAAGAAAACTGCCTTCGATTTTATCCAAAATCAACTGATCATCTCCATCTTTATCAAATAGACTGAAAGCTGCTTCAACTCAGACGCATGTGTGTCGGTCCTAAATTTGAAGATTTGTTTTGTTTAGGGTTTGACAAATGATATAGCAGAAGCCAGCAAATATAGCAGAAGCTTAGGGTTGTGTTATTTGTGGATGAGTCTGGAATTTTCTGGGTTTGACAAATGATATAGCAGAAGCCAGCAAATGTATTGGGCTGCTGAGTTGGGCTGCTGAAATGGGCTACGAAAACTGTTTACGGAACGGCGTCGTATTAAATCACTTTTACTATATATAGTAATAATCATCATCATCTTCAAATATTAACAACCCTTATGATTAATAAAATTTTCAATCAACTTTGTTCGTATTGGCTAGTCCACAAGCAAACCACACAAATTTGACAATATTATTGATTAGATTCATCATGATGACTAATTAAAGTCAATAATTCAAACATGATGACTCCAAGAACAAATTGTTACAAAAAGAACATGATATCATCCTCAACCACTTCATCACACGCTAATGTATTCGATTTTACTAGCGATATATCTATACTACATAAAATGGAAAAACAGTCAAAGTTGAAAAGTGGAAAAGTGAAAAAGTTTAATGGTCAAATGAGAGAGAAATATATTTGTGTAATTAATACTCTTATTAAAACACCCTATTACTTAAAAGTACAATAATTTATTCACATTGTACAACCAATTAAAATCATATCTACCAAATTAAAAACAACCAATTAAAACACCCCTTGTTAAAAAGTACAATGAAATTTTCACAATGTACAATTTAAACAAGCTACAACATAATTCTAAATATAAAATAATTAAACACACTAATTAATGTTATTTTTAAAACACCCTAAAATGACAAGTACATGTTATTATACACATTATACAAATTAATAAAACACCAAAGCTTCATACAAGCTAACAAGTTGATGGTACATATAGTTTTAAAAATCGGACCGGACTAACGGGTTCAACCGGAAACCGGTGTCGCCATCGGTTCGGCTAACCAATAACAGCCATCCGGAAACGAACTAGAGAGGACCCGTTAAAACCGATACAAACTGGTGAATCAGGTCTCATCGAGATCTATTTCTCCGGTTAATCGTCACAGGGTACTCGCCGCCGCAACGCGCGGGTACCCTGCTATATTATATATAAAGGAAAAACCAAAAAGTAAAAAGTAAAAATTTGAAACTATTAACACATATCGAAAACCGGGTTGACCCAGTACGCTTCAAACCCGGTGGGTTGACCCTGTTTAATTTGACCCGTTTTGACCCAACCTGCATATTGACTCGGTTTAAATCGACCCGTTTTTCGACGGGAACGGTTCAACCGGTTGAACCACCCGGGTCGAACCAGGTTTCAAAACGTTATGTTTAATCCAAATCTTCAAACTTTTATTATTTTTCGTTTAGAACCTATAAACTTTTTTTTAACACAAAACGATCTGTCGCTATATAAATATAATATCTATAAGTTTTTCTTCAAAAACGATTATAATATTTTACAATTATGAGAAAATATGTGCCCGTTAGTTCTCATTTAACTTTTCAATAGGCTAAATACGCTCATTTCAAAAAAAAAAGATGGAGCTAAATGTGCCAAAATCTTTTACAAAATAGCCAAAATTAGCCAATTTTTATTTTATTTTGGGCTAATCATATTCACGCTAATTTTGGTCACCATTAATCCCATCCTTGTTAGTGTTTACGAGACAAGTAACGTGTGTTGTTAGTTTTTATCCCATAACTGCTGTAATGTTTACTTTCATTTTCATTAAATGATTTTATATGTTGTTTGATAGATGTTAAGAATTTTGTCTAGACTTTAATTATCGTATAGTACAACCGTTTGCAATTGCATTTTCATCGGTTCACGTTCTATTTTAAACGCTACACAAAACACTCACCACAATATCACAAATCATTAATTATCTGACGCTAGAAACAGCTGCCGCTAGGCGCGGGTACTCGCCTAGTTTAATAAGATCGTAAAAGGACTTACATTACGACCGAGAGAAAATGATAACTAACCTACCCAACACAAATGAATTGAGTATTTGAGTGACCTCAATAATGCAAAAGCGAAAACCTCCGCCAAAGCAAATCTGACGAACCAAGACGTGTTAGCACAGTGGTTTTCTTACTATGATATTTGCATCTTATGTGAGACATAAAGTCTGTAGATTCTTTGCTCGGTTTTCATGTAGGTCGGTGCTAATTAACAAGGTTTTGATTTGTGGTTAACAAAGAGCTGTGTTCACAAATTGAATGGTGTTGAATATAGATAATCCCAATAGCATACAAATACTAGGAACATGATGTTTAAATTATCAAATAATTCAAGTACAAAGATAATAAAACAATAACTTGGATCACAAATTCACAGTTTAAGAAAACACGGCAAGGTGATTACCATCAAGAGTATATAATTCTCCTGTTTCGGAAAACACCATAGAAATCACATTATGAGATGATCACCCCTTTTCATACTCATCAAAAGTTTATATGACGTTAAACTTTTAGTAATTCACTTCATTCGAGCATCGCTTATTCTCCTATTCTGGTTCGATATAGAAATTCTGCTTTCTATGGAGCAAATACAAAAAGATTCAGAATACATCGATATATAAATTCTGCTTAGTGAAGAACAACAAATGCATCATATAAAAAGAGAACATTGGTTTGATGAGTTTAATTAAAAGATCTAAAACCCATTCCTTAAAAACAAACACCTTTAATACCATTCATTCCCATTTCGCGCTCTTGTATCCTCCAGGCTCCAACCAAGCACACCCTAAATTTACGATGTGTGACTACAAGAGTACAAGATTTCAACGTCTTAATTAGCATTGCCGTATACTTAACTTACTTATTCTCACCAAATGATTTCACGTGGTTGTAAATTATTAGTAAAAATGTTGAACGTATTGAAAAACCGATAGCCAAACCCACCAGCAAACTAAAGTACCAAACGGCAGCATTGACAATGATTTCCGACATGAAACCATTTGCCATTCCCCCCATGTTTAAGACCATACCCAGAGCGATTCATGCCAATGAACCAAAAGCCACCTGAAAATAATCCTATAATACCGAAGTTGATAAGGAGCATGGTTATGAAAACATAGTAATAAAACTATAGTAAATTGCAAAGTGAAATGACTAAAATGCCACAAAGTGAAAGACATACTCTCACTAAAGTTAAGGGCATTTTAGCCATTTCACTTTGAGGCATGGACGAAATCCACACCAAAGATTTCCCATGGGGACGACGTCTGCACTTTCGAAAAGGCGAGTGTGCATGCAATTTTAACATACTACATGGACGGTTTTTGCAATTTACTCATAAACAACATAAACTGTGTAACCTGTGTTGTATACTTTCCAATGATGTTAGTTTCTAGTATAACTTTTCTGGTTCTTCTTCAATTAAAAGTAGCATTGTTTCATAAGAAAAGCCTTCATTGTAACATTTTAATAGTTGAAACACGTTAACAGATTGTTGTTCGCCTTTTTAATTTGCAGCATAATTATCATAACTTACAAAATTGATCCTTTACTTGAATGTTAAACTTTAAACCATACAATTGAATGACTTGTTGAGGGTCAAGTAGAAGTGCACAAATCGGTTTAAAAACCGGTTCCGGTTCACGTTGACTAGTCAAAAACCGGTTTTGCCAAAAACCGGTCCGGTTTGAAACCGGTTTTGGCAAAAGAAAACACAACCTGGGCCTAACCGGTTTGGGACCAATTTAAACCGGTCTTGGTAAACCGGTTTGTTTAGACAGTGGGTTGGGCATATGAAGCATCCCTATTTGTTTGGGCCTCACTGAATATCCAGCCAAACTAAAGAAGCATGTAGGCTATATTTACGAAAAGGGAAAGCACATCATTTTTAACTAGTCCAAAGGACTCCATAAACACACATTGATAATGATTCATAAAAGGGTTTTGCACATGTTAAGCACACAAAAAGGACGAAGGGGCCCACGAAAAAGGACGTCCGGATCCACAAAAAATACACTTTTTAAATAAAATATGTGGGTCCGGACGTCCTTTTTCGTAGGTCCGGTAGTCCTTTTTGTGTGCTTAACATGTGCCCCGGGCACATGTTAGAAAAATCCTTCATGGAATATATAATACTCCACCATCCCCTTTTTGTTGCAGCAACACAACAAAAACCACAAAACCTTTATAACCGTAACCATGTCCATCACTGTCAACAACAAAACCAAAAACGAAAAAGAAATATGCAAGAAAGATCTCAGTTTTCTTTCATTAGTGTTGTATAATAAACGTCGAGACCTTTATAAGATCAAACACGCGAAAGAGATATCATCATAGATCTGTGAAAAGTTGGAACTTCTCTTTTATATCCGAAAAGAAAGAAAGACTAATAACAAATCTGTTATAATCTATCTTTAGATCGTTCAAAGAAACACAAGAAACAAAAACGACAAAGTGACCCTACCCGCGGCCTCACTTGGAGATCTTGTAGCTTATCCTTATTGTTCAAATTTAATGGCTGCAAAAGGAGGTTTAGGGTTTGAAGAGAAAGGGGGCTGATATGTTAGTTGTAGGGTTACAAATGAGTGAATGATAGGGTTGTGGGTATTTAAGGGGTAGTGAGAAAATCCGGTTCAAACCGGTTATTGAAACCGGACCGGTTTAAACCGGTTTTTTAACCGGTCGATCAAAAAATTAGTAGCCGGTTCTAAAACTGGCGGTTCGGTTCAAGGAAAACCGGTTTTGCTTAAACCGGTTATTGGTAAAACCGATTCGGTTCATAAACCGGTTTTTTTGTTCACCTCTAGGGTCAAGTATATATTTCAAATGTTAGAATAATAAGGCCCATTTGATTCGTAGCCCATTTGGCATTTAGGTTTTTACTTTATTTTCTATTTAATTATTTGTAATGTATATGATTCTATGAATCTGAATAACAGTTTTCAGTATTTTCTTTATTTCTAAATGATACCAATAGCTAGGTTAAAGATGATGAAAAAAAATGAAAAAAAAAAAAAGTTTGTTTGAAGGTTTAGCACTGCATCCCTGCCGCCGTCATCTAGATTTGTTTTAAGTCCAAAAAATAATAATAATAATAATAATAAATAAAAATTTAAATTTGTTTGTTTCATTCTAAGCTAATTACTTGGTGAATTAGTAATGAGGGAGGTTATAAGCACCCCCTATAATACAAACGACACTCCATTTTGTATTAATTTTTTTTTTCTTTTTGTTATTTTTTTCCATTTTCTTTTTTCACTCTTTACTTTTTACTTTAATTGACTTTTTTGTTACTTTTTTTCTTAATTTTTGTGATTAATAAACTTTGTAAAAGGTCAAGAAAAATTCAACTTGCATATAGGAACAATATTGAAACTTGAACGGTTTTTCAGCTGAAAAAGTCTTGAGTGATGAAACTTGGTTACTCACCAAATATTTTTGTTAGGAATTAGAAATTCCATGTATTAAAGAGTCGGTCACCTCAAGTATATGTAATCGTTAGAAAGCTCGTAGTCGTAGTTATTTTAAGCTAAGTAGTATTTTGTTAAGTAACACCGTGGAGGACGGACGGGTCTTTACCCACTGTATGCCTGATCCACAGCCCGTTGTGTGGCGTTTTATTGTAAGACTATAAATACTCTCTACCTTCCAAGGTAGAGAGCTCATAATAAGATTTTTCTTTCTCTCACTAAAGTTCCCTAAACCTCTAACTTTCTCTCTCTAAAACTCACCTTTATACGCCCACTTTGTGTTATGGTTTGATGTGTATGTGAAATCCAATATCCTACAATTGGTATCAGAGAGCCATTGTTAGATCATATCTTACATATCTTTGGATTTCTAGTGGTTTTTGAGTTTGAAAAAGTTTAGTGGTTTTTGTATCATTTGGTTGATTTCTAGTGTTAAAGTTTGGATTTTGGTAGTACTTTTGTGTTTAGAATCATCTCAAGTGTTTAGGTTTTGATTTAGAAGGTTTGAATCATAGTGGTTGGGTTGTTTTTGGATTGAAAAGTGGTGTTTATGTGTTTTTCATGCTAGCGACTTGAGCCACGGAAAAGTTTTCTAGGTAGCGACTTGCTTTACAATTTGGTAGCGAGTTGTAGTTGAAAGTCTTAGCGAGTTAGGGTTAGCGACTTGTCTAGTGAGACAAGCCGACAAACAGTACACTTAGTGGATTCTCCACTACGGGTAGCGACTTGGTGGACGTTAGCGACTTGTACTTTTGTTCGTTAGCGACTTGGTGTTAGCGATTTGGTGCATAGCGAGTTGCTATTTAGCGACTTGGATCTTAGCGAATTGCTGTCAAAATTTTGCTAGCGACTTGAATCTTAGCGAGTTGTTATATAGCGACTTGACTGTGTGTTAGCGACTTGGGATTATAGCGACTTAGTAGTTAGCGACTTGGGTAATATCCTTTGAATACGGTTTTCTCTTGATTTAGTAAAATTCCGTGAAAGAATCTATTTTCCGGTTTAATCATAGAGTTATAAAATCCCGTTTAATTTGTCATCATGTCTACCAACGTTCCTACAATCATCTCCACTGTTGTCGAGGATGTTCAAGCAGCTGGTTCAGATACTCATTCACCCATGCTTGACAGAACTGACTACGACTCTTGGGCTAAACGAATCAGATTGTACTGTCTTGGAAAGGAAAATGGAGTCAACATTCTCAAATCCATTGATGAAGGACCATATCGGGTTGAGACGATGATCGGTGCAAAACCGTCAAGTTATCTCACGCAAGCTAGTCACTTGTGAATGACCAACTGTAAGAAACTCAAAACAGATTACACACCAATGCAATTTAAGATCAGGAGAATACAGTGGATTCCCAGGTCGTTATGTCCCACGGAGGTTGACTGGTGTTTAACACAATCAGATGATAGAATGATCACTAAGGATAGTGATTAGTAAGGTTTTGGATGGATAATTACCTAAAGAAAAGATCTACAAATTACAGCGACTTAAATACAAATTAAAGGAGATTAAAAAGTTAAAATCTATTAAATAAACGCTATCACTATAATTAAAATGATGTTTTTGTTTTTATGTTTTTATAAAACTGAAATTAAAATCTACGCGACGTACAATTAAAAACGTGAAACTTACACAATATTAACCCTAAAAATATGAAAATGGTATTTTTATAAACCTAATGATAAAAGAAAATTTTTAGAAAAAGAAAATTATTTTTATAACTAATTATCTAATTATTATTAATTAAAAACTATTTTTAACTATTAAATAATTACCTAAAATACAAGAAAATAGGAAATAAAGCTAGAAAAATAAAATTAAGACTTGGAAAAATCTAAAATAACAAAAAAGAATTTTCAAAACTATTTTTATATTTTTCTGATTATTTTTCAATTTTTTATGAATTTTAAACTATTAAAAACTACTTAAATTACTAAAAATTACCAAATAAACTATGAAAAATCTGGAAAATTACTTTTTTCACTTTTTATATTTATCTAAACTTAATAAAAATGAAAAGTTATTTTTTTTGAACCTTTTCTGAATTTTTTATATTAAAAGCTAATTTAAAATGATTAAAAACTAATTTAAATTAAGAAAAATAGCTAAACAACTTAGAAAAATCTGAAAATTTCAGGAAAAGTCTAAAATGATGCTAGGAATATGAGAAAATTAGAAAAACAAGCACTTGTTTGGAGAAATCAGAAACTGCTTAAACAAGTGCTTATTATTAAGCACTAAAATAAGCCAAATGGAACAAACAAGCTACCTACTGATTACCAAAGCTTTATTATGCTAAAACCAATCTAATACAACTTAAGACAACAGATTATAACTATAGATTAGCAAACTAGATTAGTTTTGATGATATGAGTTACAAGTTAAAACAACAGATCTGAGTACTACTTTAAGCTTATGCAGAAGCTTCAAAATAAGCTCAATGTGAAAACTATTACTTGGAACTTGTAAAGGACCTGGGTGAGAGCAATTTCACCAAAATTCAGATTATGAAAAGCTCTTATGAGCTCTGTGCACTTTGCACAAAAACTGAGTAAAACTCAGTATTCACTGAGCAGTGAGCAGGGCACTTTGGGCTTGAAAGGTGAGCTTGTTTGGAGCTTAAAAAAAAATTGCAAAATTCAACTAAAATGGTGACAAGAAGGAGCACCAGCTGAGCTTTTTGAAATGCCAACTCTCACTGAGATTGGCTCAGAAATAAGCTCCTGAAAAATCTTCCTTATTGAGCTCAAAACCACTTTTTTTACTTTTTGACTTTTGAAGATATTAAGAACCTTGACTTAAGTGAAATTTAAATCCAATTTTTTGACTGAGGTTGATGTTTTATGATAAGCTAAAGCCACTGAAAGCAAAGTTTGATGAATCTAAGCACAAATTAATGATCTGCTATTCTACAATCTCAACAGTAAGACAGATAGATGGATTAAGGGTCAAGTTTGACTTTGTGATGTTGCAGACCCAATATTTTGATTCAAATGACCATACTAAGGCTACACAAACATGAAACAAAAGAATCTAACCCCTGAACAAGTCTTTAAGACAGATAGAATAGTAATTCCAAACACCCCTTTAATGACTTGATTTGAGCTCAAAACTAATCTAAACTTTTAACCAACATGTAATTATGATCAAATTAACTTGTATTAACCTAAACACTACTATTGAAACAGGCTACAACTATGTTTAACCACTAAGACAGATTATGCAAGAAATGAGCATGACTTACAAATGTTCATAGCCACAAAGGCTTGCAATTACTGAAACCCAGAACCACTAACCTATCAGAACCACCTCATTGAACTCAAAACAAACCCATTTCCATGTCTGCAATACCCAAAAACCAATTCCAATCCTGCTTAACCCAATATCCTCCTTTGTTGACTTCTGTTGACCTTTTAAGGGAACTTGATTGAAATTAGATAACAGGTTTACAAAAAGCTAAGATAAGCTCAAATAAACCTGTTTAACTTATTAAATAAGCTTATTGAAGCTTGATAACATGAGTTGAATTGAAAATTTGCAACAGTGAACCAGAATTCATGAAACTAAAAGGAAACTTTGATTTAAGGTTTTAGATAAATTAAAATAACTGAACAACTTAGTTTAAGTATCATAGAGCTTAAGATTACAAAGTTTAGAGCTAATTAAGACATTTAAAAATAAAACGACATACAAGAAATTTTAAAAGCTAAGTTACTTCTTCTCTCTTGTTCCTTTGCCTCTTTTATGCTTCAGAAATGTTACACGTGGCCTTCTGATGCAATCCCACCTCATTTGAGAACCAATGGGAGAATTTTGAGCCTTTTAGCCGTTTTTACCAATTTGGCGGGAAAACTCAATTTGACTTGTAGGGCACTGTAACAGGCAAGTAGGGGGGGTGGCATTAATTGTGGGTGGTGGATGATGATGAGGGTGGAAAAGTTGAGGCTGAGGTGATGGGGCTTGCAGGCAAGTGGTGCAGAGAAGTGAGGTGGAAGATGCACAGTACTGGGCGCCTATTCTGCTTTTTTGACTTTGTTTGACCAAGGGGTCAAAATGGGAGGGTCCAAAAGGGAAAAGGCAGGGGTCCAAAGGTGTAAAGTGGCAGGGTCAAATGCATTTTGACAAGGCTTGGATAAGCTAATTTGACAAGGACTAAATTGCATTTTCTGAAAACTTGAAGGACTATTCCTGCCATTTTTCCAAAGTTACCATAAGGACTAAAATTGACAACCTTCAATAGTGCAAGGACTAAACTTGCAATTTTCCTATTTTCAAAGGACTATTTTTGCCAATTTCCAAAGTTCAGGGACTAAAGTTGTAATTTTGTAAATTTGAATCTCAAGGACCAATTTTGACAACTTTTGAATCCCTAAGGACTTAAAATGATATTTTTCTTTATTTGGTTTTACCAGGGACTGTTTTTGACAATTTTACAAACTTGGGGGACTAAAACTGCCAATTATGCAAACTTGATACGTTTTTCACCAGATTTTGATATTTTTGCATTTAAAATACATAAAACACTAATTTGTGATATTTTTATCATTTTGATGCGTTTCTGAGTGTTTTCAGATGTTTTAGCAGTTTAAACAGTACAAAAATGATGAGTATTTAGACACTCATCAGACGACTAGAGACTTAATTGATACAGCTGAAGATGGAACAATGATCTATGGAATTGACAGACCAAAGACATATGATGAGCTCGATGATAAGGAGAAAAAGAGATTCGATGCTGATATCAGGGCTTCTAACATCGTACTTCAAGGTCTTCCAAAAGATATCTACAAGCTGATCAATCACAACACCGAAGCAAAGGCAGTATGGGATAATGTCAAGATGCTTCTCTCAGGTTCTGAATTAACTATGGAAGACAGAGAATCACAACTCTATGATGAATTTGAACACTTCAAGATGAAACCAGATGAGAGTGTTTATGAGTACTATGTGAGATTCCACAAGCTTGTTAATGATATGAGGAACATCAGAATGACTATGCCTAACATTCAGCCGAACTCAAAATTTGTGAACAACATGAATCCCGAATGGCACAAGTTTATCACTTCTGTGAAGCTCACTAAAGGATTGAAGAATACAAACTATGAGCAACTCTATGCCTTCCTCCTTCAGAATGAGAGACATGCTATGTTTGAAAAAAGGATTCTTAATCAGTTCAAAACCAACCAGGGAGAGACAAGCTCTTCAAATGACTCAACTGCCTTCTACTCAAACATCGGAATCACAACCAAAGCCTCACAAGTCATACCCATGAGTAATGGTAATCACAACACTCATAAAAAAGGATTCTTAATCAGTTCAAAACCAACCAGGGAGAGACAAGCTCTTCAAATGACTCAACTGCCTTCTACTCAAACATCGGAATCACAACCAAAGCCTCACAAGTCATACCCATGAGTAATGGTAATCACAAACTCATTCCTGATCCTATGTTCAAACAAGTTGATTCTGATGCACACGTGGGAAACTTCATTAATCAACTAGCTCTTCTGATTAGTCAAAACATGAACTCTCTTCCACACACCAACAACAATCTCAGAACTGCTTCCAATCCACATAATCAAGCCACTGTCAGAGATGGGAAGGTTATGGTGCAGCCAGTTCAAGAACGACAGTACGAACAAGCAAGAGGTGGAGCTGGTAGAGGTTATGCTGCAAATCCGAATAGAGGAAGGAATGGAAATCAGGGTCAAGCAAAGCCAATCAAATGTTACAATTCTGGAGGTGAGGGACACATTGCAAGGAACTGCACATCACCAAAACGCCCTCAGAATGCTGAGTACTTCAGGGATAAGATGTTGCTTGTGCAAGCTCAGGATAATGGTGCAACTTTGGATGAAGAGGAGTTGTTGTTCTTGGCTGAGGGAAATGCTAAGACATATGATACAGATGTGGATGAGCAACCAATTCAGGAGATAGGCCATAATCATCAGAATGCCTTTCAAGTAGCTGATTGTGATGCATACGACTCTGATGTTGATGAAGAACCCACTGCACAAACCATCTTCATGGCTAGCATTTCTCCAATGGTCTCTCCTAAAGTCTCTTCATCTCCACAAGCTGGTCCATCCAAAGACAAACTAATTTATGAGGTATTAAAATTATACGATGAAGTTGATGAGCAAAAGATACAAAACGAAGTACAATCAACTGTAATTATTGAGTCAGATATTGAAAATATGGGTAATATCAATGTTGTCCCATATGATCAATATGTGAAACAAAGTGAAAGTGAGATTGTACCAAGTAATGCATCTTCTGCAATCAACAATGATTATGTTTTTGTTGAATTCACTGCATGTGCCCCTGATGATTCTGTCATCTCTGAACTGAATGCCTATAAAGAACATGTTGCTATTTATGAACAACGTGTCAAATTTGAGTTGACCACCCGTGAGCAGGAAATGGATGACCAAATGCGTACAACTATTAGAAAAAGTAGGTTTAAAGAAGAAATATTAAAACAAGAGTTAAACTCCTTACAAGAAAAGCTTTCTAAAACTGCTAAGCAAAAACATGAACTTTAAGAAAATGTTAAAATGCTTAAGCAAGAATTCAGTGCTAAGGAATCAAAACTTTTGAATGATTTTTCTAATCTAAAAACCTTGAAAAACAAGCTTGAAAATAAGTTGTACGTACAAGGAAATACCATTCAGACTACTCATTTAATCACTAAGCATAGAGTCTTAAGCGATAAGCATAGCATTCCCCTTGTTGAGGAACCAAATCCAGAGGTCATTAAAAAGGCTAGAAATGCTCATAAGGTTCTTTATGATGGCAATGAAATCCTTAAACCTAGACAGAAACCTAGTTGCGTTGAGTGCACTGAGGAAGATAAGAAATCAGATGAAGTCACTAGGGAAAAGATGAACAAGAAATTAGATGATCCTAAATGTAAAGAGAAGAAAATAAAGATCACACCCCATGATTACAAGAAGGAGAATTGGATTTCTTTGAACATGTTTAAGCCTCAGAAGTTGTTAACACCCAAACAAGTGTTCTGGAAAAAGGATTTAGATAAGCAAAAAGTAGAAAATCTTGTTGTAACAAACCCTCCCTTTAGGAAAATGCCTTCAGCGACTATGTATCCTCCAAATACACCAATGCATTTAGTACCTAGGACTATTGCCACTAAAAGCAAGACCTTAATCAGTCAATATGTTATTTTTCAACTATTTGTTGATTTTGAGAAAACGTGTAAGAAAAGGATCACACCCACTGGTATAACTGAAGGGGAAAGGGGTTTTGAGCAAACAAAAGAATGTTATTTAACTGAAGTCATGCCTTTCTTTAAACAACTAAAAGATCATTTTGAGAGTCTTAAAAAGGGAATGAATTCAGACATTAAAGAAATGGAAAAGGAATTTGATGCAATGATAGTTGAGGTTAGTGACTATGAGCGAGCATTAAAATACAATGAGATTGAAAGGAAGAACTTGCATACACTAAATGAGAATATGATTTCTGAATGTATTGCTCAAGATGTGTTTTTCACTGCTACAAATTGTTCCATTAATACTTCTCAATTTCATGAATTATCTGTTGCTCTGAAAGTCTCCCATGATCGTGTCATTGAGCTTGAAAAGACTAATTCTAAACTAATTGAGAAAATTGAACTGGATGATCACGACAATTTGGTTAAACATTTTTCTAACCTAGAGGTTGAGCATTTTAACTTACAACTAAAATATCAACATCTTAAAGAAAATGTAAAAACTTCAAATATCAAGACATCCTCAGATGCTCCAGAGTTTGATGCAGTTTTTCAAATAAACAAACGAGATGAACAAATTCAGGCTCATTGTAACACGATCAGAAAGTTGAAAGCCCAAATTTCTCAATTGAAGGGTGAAAAGAACAATGTGACTGGCTCCCAAATGCCTCCTCCTTTAGATTCTCAGAATTCCCAAACGTTTCATCTTCAAAACTTAGTAAACACATTACCACAAGAAAACGAAATTTTTCTAGAAGAAAATGAAAAGGTTAAACGTCATTTCAATGAGTTATTTGAATCAATAAAGGTCACTCGTAACAAAAATAACGAACAAATAGAGCCAGGTAAAAGGGAAAATGCCAATGACCAATGGGGGGAATGATGGACCAAAGGTACCTATGGATAACAAATATGCTTTTTCTGTGAAATATGTCCCTCCTCTTCTCAGGAATAACAAACTTGCTATTCAAACATACTTCTCATCCCTTAAGGATTGCCTAGAATGTCTGCGTGAGATTGTTGAAGAGGATAAGTTAGAGAAACCACATGATAATGCAATTGGGCATGCATGCTTATATGCCAAACGATCTCAAGAAATCCTAGAATGCTTAATCACAATATACCCTAAGTCATTAGGTGAGAGAGTTAATCCTTTGATTCCATGTTCTATGCCTAGTGCCAAGTATGATATTCATTCGATGCCCAATGTGTTGAATGTGAACCTTAGTGTGCCTTCAAGTAGTTCAGATTCCAGATCTGTGAATGCTAAGAAAGCAAACTCTAGTGTGCCCTCTAGAACTTCAAATCCTAGTAACTCTAGTGATAAGAAAGTGAACCTTCGTGTGCCTGCATGTAGTTCAGATCCCAACACATCTAAACATGTGAAGCAAAGAGTAGTAAAACCAACTAATGTTCCCATTCCCTCTACAGGAGTAATCAGTGATATTAAAGGAAGCAGGTCAAAGTCTCAAGACAATACAAGGAAGAATAGGACCTCGCAAGCTAAGAGTGTGCACTGGAAAAGAGTAGAAGAACAACCTAGGAACCTTATGTTTGAGCTGAATAAAACGAATCGTGTTGATTCTAGTATTAGCCTTAGGCGTACTGTAATTAATTCGATTTCTGATACTATTTGCAAACCTTGTAATGATGTTTGCTTGAATTCTGTTACTAATCATGAATGTGGTATGAATATTTTGCCTAATGCTGTCAATTGTCTTGTGAAAAGCGTTAATGCTAAAAAACGTGCTAAGAAGGCTAAAAGGCAAAATGGAAAGAAAGCTAGAAAATAGTGAAAACCCACAGGAAGAACCTTCAGTAAGATAGGATATAGATGGATACCTTTTGGTCAAAAGGCTAATCAGTCCTGTCCTCAATATGCTAAGACAATGCCCACTAGAAAATGGATGCCTACTGGTAGAACTATCCCTTTAAGAAGTGAACATACTTTGAATAGATCAAATATGAACCCCAGTATTGCATATATTACTAATGATTCCATTGCCTCTATCTTTGATTTAAATGTTTCCATTTCTGATGCGAGTGTTCCAATCACTGTTACTAACCAAATGGAACCCATTCTTGCATGGGGATCCCAATTATCCAGTTATCCATTCTTGTCTGTGTTCAACTGCAGATCGTTCAAATCGTTCTGTGGTACCTGGACTCAGGCTGTTCCAAGCATATGACTGGAGACCGGTCGCGGCTCATGAACTTCGTGAGCAAATTCATCGGGACAGTTAGATTCAGAAATGATCATTTCGGTGCAATTATGGGTTATGGATATTACGTTGTAGGTGATAGTGTTATCTCTAGAGTATACTATGTGGAAGGTCTTGGTCATAATCTGTTCTCTGTTGGTCAATTCTGTGATTCTGATCTAGAAGTAGCCTTCAGAAAACATACTTGTTTTGTTAGAGAACTTGATGGTAAGGAACTGTTAAGAGGAACTCGTGGTTCAAATCTTTACACCATCTCTATCGATGATATGATGAAGTATTCTCCAATTTGCTTGTTGTCAAAGGCTTTGAAAACAAAGTCATGGTTATGGCATCGTCGTCTCAATCACTTGAATTTCGGCACCATCAATGATCTTTCCAGAAAGGACTTAGTTGTAGGTTTACCTATACTAAAGTATGAAAAGGATCATCTTTGTTCATCATGCCAATTGGGAAAAAGCAAGAAGTATGCCCATAAACCCAAACCTACTAACTCTGTCACAGAAGTTCTTCATACAATTCACATGGACTTATGTGGACCCATGAGAGTGCAGAATATCTTTGGGAAGAAATATGTGTTAGTTGTGGTTGATGATTTCTCTAGATTCACCTGGGTAAAGTTCTTAAAGACAAAGGATGAAACTCCAGATATCATCATCAAACTCATCAAACAGCTGCAGGTTCGTCTTAACAAAACGGTCAGAATCATCCGCACAGACAATGGAACTGAGTTTGTTAACAAACAACTTAGTGAGTTTTATGAAAGTATTGGAATCAGTCATCAAAGAAGTGTTCCTCGAACTCCTCAACAGAACGGTGTAGTTGAAAGACGAAACCGAACTCTTGTGGAAGCCGCAAGGACAATGCTGATTTACTCAAAAGTTCCAATGTTTCTCTGGGGTGAAGCCATCGCCAATGCATGTTACCCCCAAAATCGATCCCTGATTCACACTGCTCATGGAAAAACTCCATATGAACTTGTCCACAACAGAAAAACTAATCTTTCATTCCTTCGTGTGTTCGGTGCATTGTGTTATCCAACTAATGAGGGCCAAGATTTAGGCAAACTTAAAGCTAAAGCAGACATTGGAGTATTTGTAGGTTATGCATCAAACAGAAAAGGATACCGAATCTACAACAAGAGAACCCGAAATATCATGGAAACAATTCACGTCACGTTTGATGAGCTGACCGGTCTAATGGCTCCTGGACAATCAAGTTCAGGACCCGCACTTCAAAACAGTCCCATTGGTTCATCCCTTGTACCAAATTCCTCTCCAGCTATTTCATATGTACCTCCAACTGAAGATGATTTGAAGAAGTTATTTGATCCAATGTTTGATGAACTCTATGAGCCAAGTGCTATTGAACTGACAATTCCCATAACAGAGGCTACTCATATCCCTGAGAATGAAGTCAATCCTTCAGTCTCAATATCATTAAGTCAAGAAGCACCTGCTGCTGATAACTCAGTCTCATCAACAAATCATCAATCTTCGAATGTACATCATGGAACTGTTTCTGGCATCAATGATGAAGTTAATCCCTTTTCTACTCCTGAAGATGCTCCGTTTGAAAACATATTTGCTCCTGAATCATCATCAGAACCATCTTCTTCAGGAGACATCGACTCTGCTACCTCAGTCCCTCAACAACTTCCACATGAACACCTTAGAAAATGGACTCACGATCATCCCTTAGACAACATCATTGGAAATCCCTCTCGTCCAGTATCTACACGGAAACAACTTGCAACCGATGCCTTATGGTGCTTCTTCAACTCAGTACTCTCTAAGATCGAACCAAAAGATGTTAAAACTGCCATGAATGAAGATAGCTGGTTCAATGCCATGCAAGAAGAAATTCATGAGTTTGATCGACTTGATGTATGGGAGTTAGTACCTGCTCCAGATTGTGCTATGATTATTGCTCTAAAATGGATCTTCAAAGTGAAACTTGATGAGCATGGTGATGTGTTGAAGAACAAGGCTCGATTAGTTGCTAAAGGATACCGTCAAGAGGAGGGTACTGACTTTGAAGAATCTTTTGCTCCTGTTGCTCGAATCGAGGCAATCAGAATCTTTTTGGCTAATGCTGCTAGTAAGAACATGGTAGTCTATCAAATGGATGTAAAGACGGCATTTCTGAACGGAGATCTTAAAGAAGTCGTCTACGTCAGCCAACCTGAAGGATTTGTGAATCAAGAGCATCCTTCTCACGTTTATCGTTTGAAGAAGTCTCTTTACGGTTTAAAGCAAGCTCCAAGGGCATGGTATGATACACTATCAAAGTTTCTTCTATCTACCGGATTCAGTTGATCCAACATTGTTCACCAGGAAGTCAGGCAAACATTTAATTCATGTTCAAATTTATGTTGATGATATCATTTTTGCCTCGACTGACCCCAATGAGTGTGACCGTTTTTCAAATGAAATGGGTTCAAATTTTCAAATGTCAATGATGGGACAAATGTCATTTTTCTTGCGATTACAAATTTCACAAAGTCCCGGAGGCATCTTCATAAATCAATCTAAATATGCAAATGAAATGTTAAAGAAATTTGGATTTGATTCAAGTGACCCTGTTGACACTCCCATGATTGAACGAACTAAACTAGATGAGGACCACTCAGGGATCATGGTAGACCAAACAAAATATCGTAGTATGATTGGATCTCTGATGTACCTCACAGCTAGTAGACCAGACATCTTGTTCGCTGTATGCATGTGTGCTAGATACCAGGCTAAGCCTACTAAAAAGCACCTTCAAGCAGTTAAACGAGTCTTTCGGTATCTCCAAGGATCCATCAATATGGGACTTTGGTACCCCGAAGGACACCGGTATGTCACTAACAGCCTATGCAGATGCTGATCATGCCGGATGTCAAGATACTCGTCGAAGTACGTCTGGAGGTGCTCAGTTTTTGGGTGATAAGCTTGTGAGATGGTCTTCAAAGAAGCAAATGAGTACTTCTATTTCCTCTACAGAGGCAGAATACATAGCCATGTCATCTTGTTGTGCTCAAATCCTTTGGATGAGATCTCAATTAACTGACTATGGCTTTGTATTCAACAAAATCCCTCTGTACTGTGATAATAAAAGTGCTATTGCTCTTTCATGCAATAACGTTCAACACTCAAGAGCTAAGCATATCGACATTCGACATCATTTCATCAGGGAACAAGTGGAAAAAGGTGTGGTGAAACTCTATTTTGTGAGGTCAGAATACCAGTTAGCAGACATCTTCACCAAAGCTCTTCCAAGAGAACGTTTTGAGTTTATTCTTCCATGTCTTGGCTTGAAAAGCCTTCAACCAGAAACACTCAAACGTCTTTAGGAGGAAGACGAGGAGTAAAGGTCTATCTTCATCTATCTCTTGTATATATCTATTCGAAAAACAAAATACAAAATTATAAAACCCTCAAAAATCAAATAGAAAAAAATAAAACTTTCATAATCCATTAAAAAAAAAAAAAAAAAAAAAAAAAAAAAAAAAAAAAAAAAATCAAAAAATCTTCAAAAAAATATTGTCAATTTGTCATGTTTTTCTCAGTTCGATAATATCTACGGTCTTTGTGCTGTCATTCAAAGAGTGACACGGGACTTTAGATGTTGTTCGAATATTCATATTAAAAAAAAAAAAAAAAAAAATTGGGAGAAAGAGAAACAATGGTTTATTGTCATTTCAGGCAGTAACCCGCTTTTCAAAGAAAGAACAGAGCCATGCTTTATCATGTTTTCAAATTCCATGCTCTGATTCTATAAACTTTTTTCTGCTGAAAACTAAACTGCTTTGAAAAATAACTCGGACTCTATTTTTTATAATCATCTGGATTTATTTGTCAAAATATCTATCTCTCAATCAACAACCTATGTCATTGATTGAGGGGGAGAATGATTTCAATTAAATTAAAAACTTATTTGTCATTCAATTGTTTTCAAAAGATATTCATGCATGTTTAATCAATGGAGTTTAAAGTCTTAATATCCGATTCTTGTCAGCTAAAACGTTTTTCATAATCAAGTCACAATTCTCCATAAAAAGCTTTCAAAATCAATTTAAATCTACAGAAATCACAAATCTCAAATGATTTGATATTTGTGATCGGGGGAGAATTTATGATTGAAATTGAATTTAAACTGACAATTCGGTAAATGGTTTTATAAGAATGTACAAGCTCTCCTTCCCACATGTGACAAACGATTTCAAATTTTCCATGCACATGTTGAGGGGTCCGAAACGTGATCAATTTATATCAATGTGCATGTTCCCTCTAGTATGTGCAAAAATCTTTTCAAATCTTAATGCACATATTGAGGGGGAGCAAAATTGTGAAAACCGCATCCTTCCCGAAAATGCTTTATCTACTTGTTTTGATCAGGGAAGTGATGTTGATATCTTTTAGAAAATGGTAATCAAAGAAGTTAAATTCTTTCTCTTGCCTCCGTGTGCAAAACGATTTCAAACATTTGATGCACATGTTGAGGGGGAGCTCTTATTCTAAAAATATCAAAAAAAAAATTCAGGTACAAAATGCTTTGATAATATATCACAAGTATCTGGATTGATTTTCAAATGGTTTTCAATTGGTTCAAATGGCAGATGAACAATACCAAATAGACCGACCAAATTTACTTTATGTACGGTGATATAAGGATGATAAGGTTAGGTATTTGTTCCCATGATCCGCCAGAACCGGAGGGATCTTCCCAGGGACAATCCACTAGTTAGTATAGAAGTCCTTAGGTATGATGATAAAAGGAGAAAAATGAGATATGGGAAGAGTGCGGACTGAGACAGAGCTAGTACTGGAATAAACCCAACAAGGTTCTAGCTATGAAGTCTCGGTAAGCACTGAAGGGGTTGAAGAATGAAAAAGAATTGAATGAGAAAAGGGTGAAATGAAATAGCCCTCCATTTATTCAACCATAGGGCAGAAACCGGGTACAATTCATATGCTACTGATGGTAACATCGGTATTGAAGACAAGATGTCATGGACCCAGTGACGCTCTGCACTACAACTTCCCAAACCACTCAAGTTCCTCTTAAAAGGGCTTGTTTCATTCTCACGGGGAACCAACATTATCTATCGACTTTCTCTTAGAGATTGTTGATATTGAAGAAGGAGACCCTCTCCCTAGTCTCCGGCACAGGATCCAAATATGCACAAATTGAGTCTAGAGCCACGAGATCATCCATAAATCTCATCAGGACACTTTCAATGAAGACTCTCTGTTTCACACAATGTGGAAAGAGAGATTATATCTTGAGTCCTACGCTTTATCCTTGTGGTATAGCCAGAACATCCGAGTGATATGCATACATATTCACAATGAAGATGGAAAGCCTTCTGGAGCCAACATCAAACAAGCTCCTGGTAGGTGGCATGTGAGATCTATTCAATAGATCAACTATGTGACAACTGAACAGAAACAATGGAGCGATTCAATCTTTTGAATCAATCCTGGTTCAGGTTATGGATTGACGGATACATTTGAAAAACCGGTCATTGTGCTTAAAAACTCTTTTCTTTAGCACATCGACCGTGTACGAATATTTCAAATCAAAAGGTGTTTATGATTGATAATTGATTTTCATTAAAACCTTCGTTGTATTGCAAAAACAATTTCTATTGGGCGATACACGATTGTTTTTCAAATCTCTTTTCATCAATCAGTGAATTTCTATTCGCTGGTTCACTCACTCCGTGTTGTCTTCTTTGAGACGTTCCGGTTTGAGAACAGCTAGAACAGCTGCGAAACCCTGTCAAGGAAATTCTTCGGAATTATACCTGATCACAGGCAGTACTTGTACTGATCAACGGGGAACCGTGGGCCGTGTACCTCAATTTAACGAAAGTGATCAAAGACACTTTCGTGCGCTTTATTGCTAACTGTTTTATGCAGGTACACCCGACGTTTGCAGCTGATCAGAATGAAGCGGTCAATCCATAGCCGCATGCTCACACTACACATTCATCTCAAAAGAAATCATGATAAGTGCATTAATGACTCTAATATTTTCACTCCATGTTGCTGCCAATATCATGAATCAATGAAAGCTTCCACTACTCTAATGAGAAGATATCATGATCCAGAATGTGAGCATGTCGGTCCGAAAGTCACAACATCACATAATACCAACACCACAATAGATGTCTCAGAGATTTTTGTTAGCTGATGATCTTAAAAGCTGGCTCAAAATTATTATCACGTGGATCAGTAAAAGACCTCCACTTGGATTAACCAAACATGCAATGAGAAGAATCATTGTCTACGAGCTTCGGAGCAAAGTGCTACATCAAGAATGCAAGAACAATTGTTAATGTTATATCTGTTTGTATTCTATGTAATTTTAGTATATGTTTGAGGTGACCTCCCTTAGGGGGAGATTGTTAGGAATTAGAAATTCCATGTATTAAAGAGTCGGTCACCTCAAGTATATGTAATCGTTAGAAAGCTCGTAGTCGTAGTTATTTTAAGCTAAGTAGTATTTAGTTAAGTAACACCGTGGAGGACGGACGGGTCTTTACCCACTGTATGCCTGATCCACAGCCCGTTATGTGGCGTTTTATTGTAAGACTATAAATACTCTCTACCTTCCAAGGTAGAGAGTTGGAGCTCATAATAAGATTTTTCTTTCTCTCACTAAAGTTCCCTAAACCTCTAACTTTCTCTCTCTAAAACTCATATTTATACGCCCACTTTGTGTTATGGTTTGATGTGTATGTGAAATCCAATATCCTACAATTTTCTTATCATTCAGCAATGATATTGTGTCGTCATGTAGTGTCTCTTTGACCTAACTAAATAAATGAATATAGTTTCAAATGCTTTAGAGGTTTACAATGAATAGGGCACTTTTATGATTTAATCAGTTTAACATTTAAACCTCGCTTAGTTACTTCCGACATCCGACAAAAAGATCATAATACAATTTGATATAAAGTTTGGGTGGTCATATCACAACACTATTTTATGATGCTTAATACTATATTGGGGAGTTTATTAGAACTTTGTGAAAGAGACTGATAATTGAAAGTTGAACCCTTATTATTTGAAAGAAATAGTTTGTCTCAGCACTGTGTTTGTTTTGCTCAATATCAAATGCATCAATTGTTTAAATATACTTTTGTATATGTTGTATACTTGAAGGAGTTCTGCAAATCGTTTCCATCATTCACACAGGCAGAGAAAGAGCGTCTTTATAGCCTATATAGTCACGCATTATTGTAGGACCTTACTTTTATCAACCTTATCACAAACCCAACACGATATGCGTAGAACACGAACAACACAAACACAAACATATGCGTAAATAAAGAAGGAAAGATTAAGATGTTGGTGACTTGATGTTTATAAAATCGTGTATGTTGTGAGAGAAAGAAGAAAACAATAAGTTGAATATTCCAAAGAAAACACACACACACACACTCAAGCACACCCCTCAAATGACCATTTGAGGGGTATTTATAGTACAAGTGACTTGATGCCCTAAAAGGCTTTCTATGGGCTTTCGTGGGCTGGACATGGGTTGGATTGGAGATAAGGCAAGCTTAACTAAACTAATACCCATTTAGCTTAGTCCAATCCACGAGCCCGTTGACTATTCTAGCACGATATCTAACACACGTTACAAAGTTCCTAAACGTGAATGACCATCACTTCTAATAAAACTATTAAGGCTAACAATCTTCCCCTAAGGGGTGGTCATTCAAAAGATGCTCCACTTGATTTGGTCTTTACTTTTCTCGAGCTTGAACTTTGTGCGTAGATATAGAATAGTCTTTATTCTTTGTTCCTTCATGCTTTGTGATCAGATAATGTGGTTGTCTGCCATTGTCAACTTCGTTGGTTTGGTGTCTCCACGCCTTTCTCCACCATGCTCACACTTCTATTTGTCTTTTGGATACCAATGATGTAGTTCTCGAGTCTTTATACTTTGTAGATTCTTTGACAATGACGAAGAATCATCTTTAACTTTGTGTTGCCTTTGATTTTGATGAGAACTTTCATGTGTTGTTGGTATGAGCATGTGGATAGTTTGCACGATCAATTCGCTCCAGAGCTTCCATAAGAAGAAAACATAAAAACATGTTAGTAATAAGCGGATTCCGGTACTTACAAGTTTGAATTTCGAGGGTGTTAACAGCATAGTGTGAAAACACATCTCTAATTCTCACAAAGGCCGTTCCTGAACTGGAGTCCCATAAGTGAGATAACGCGATGTACAGAAATACACCTACAGTTCAGATGAGTCGCTGAGTTACACCGAAGCATCACCCCACGACTGTAGACCGTTTGAGACACACTAAGCGTAATCCACGAGGAGTTACCGAAGTGACCTGCTGTCAGGGCTGCTTGATGTTGACCCTGGCAGGAGTTTCCATTCAATCACTGAGGATCACAATTGTGAAACCTCTAATAAATGTTCTGGCAGATTGCTAAGATCTGCGTAGGACTCTATAATATATCACTTGTGTCCTTATTGATGAACAACAAGCGATGTCATGTCAAGTGTTCCTATGAGATCTTTTGATGAATCTCGTAGCTCTAGACTCAATTAGTGCATTTTGGTTTTCCTGAGCGGAGACTAGGGGTCTCCTTCTTCAATACCAACCATCTCTAAGAGAAAGTCGATAGATTATGTAGGGTTCCCAGTGAGAATGAAACAAATCCCTTTTGAGAGGAATTGAGTGGCTAGAAGGTTTAGTGCAGTGCGTCACTGAGGTCCATGACGTCTTGGTCTTCAATACCAGTGTCATCTAGTGACAACCAGTAGCATATGAATTGAACCCGGTTTCTGCCCTAAGGTTGAATATGGAGGGCTATTTCTTTTCACCCTTTCTTTTACTTTTCTTTTTAATTCTTCAACCCCTTCTTTCTCCTTTCTCACATTACTCCTTTTTTCAATCATATCTAAGGACTTCTAATACTAAACTATTGGTGATGTCCTTGGGTAGATCCCTCCGGCTCTGGTGGATCATAGGACTAATTTCTTATCCCTAGTCACCTTATAGCTCCATGACTGTCCCATGTTGCCATAAAACCATTTTTCTTGAAGATCTCACAGAGTGTTTATGATAGAAAACATGTTTGAAATACTCCGAGAGTTTTATATTTTCAGAAACACTCCCCCTTCATATGTGCTTATAAGTTTTGACAGAAATCTGCACATAGAGGGTAGGGTTCGCACTTTTTGAATTGATCGGCTCATGATAGACAATTCCCCACGAGACACGGTTACGTTGCCTAGTTAGAGAGTTCCATTGTCAGTTTTTAGGTGACAACTAGCTCTAATAACTAACTTGAAGTTGTAAACACTCCTTGAAAAGGAGGTTAGACCCATGAAAGTGCATATCTATCACAAGTTTCTCGAGATGGTACATTTACTAACATTGATTCCCGTCAATTCATTGGTTCCGTCTGAGTCGAGCTCATTTTGAGATTCAAACAACGATTTTGATCACATTTTAATCACGTCTCCTCCCCCTAAAAAATAGCATAATTTTGATATTTTTTATATCAACGGATTAAAAATCATTTTTAGAATCTTTTAGGGAGACAAACGGATATGATTTAAGCATGAATCTGGAACATTTTAGTTTTATACTCCCCCTTTAATAAAGCATAATCAATTAAAGGGTTTTAGAGGGAGTTATCTTGAGCACAAAATATTTTGAAAGATTTAAAAAATCTTTTTGAACAATCTTGAAAAGGTGCTCAAGATGATGATGATTTCTCACCAGTTTTAAATGTAGTGCACTGAAGCGTACACTTGATTTTTCTTGAAAAACACGAGTTTTGATTTGAAATAATCAAAAGTCATCATTTTTGTCCGGGTTTCGTACTGAAGTATACGAAAGCCATTTTTGAAGAAATTTTTGAGAAACGACATGTTTTAGAAAAGATTTAAAGAACTCTCGCTCAAGCATCTGTACATGCCCGTATCATTGTTGAATGAAATTTCTAGAAACGTACAGAATATCGATTATACGAGAAACATGTCGTGAGAAGAATATTTTTGGATTTTTTTGATTTTATATTGTTTTTGTATTTTTTGAAAGATTTTATATTTTAATATTTTGCTTTTGTTGGTTTTTCAAATTTTGTATTTTGTTTTTCAAAAATATTGGCAGCGAAGCTTTTTGGAAAATCATTTTCAAGAAGATTCGAGAAGACGTTCTAACTCCTCAGGGGTTAGGCTTCGCATTCCAATTCGTCGAACTAAATCGTCAAACCTTTCTTTTGGAAGGGCTTTAGTAAATATATCGGCGAGTTGGTAATCTGTCTTCACGAAAAATAATTCAACAGTACCTTCTTCCACATGTTCTTTTATGAAGTGATAGCGGACTCTGATATGCTTAGTCTTTGAGTGATGAACAGGATTGCATGATATGGCTATGGCACTTTTCGAGTCACAATACATAGGTATTTTATCGAAAGTAAAGCCATAATATGTGAGTTGTGTTCTCATCCATAGAACTTGAGCACAACACGCAGATAGAGACACATACTCAGCTTCAGCGGTTGAAAGTGCAGTGCAATCTTGTTTCTTTGAAGACCAGCTTACTAACTTTTCACCTAAAAATTGTGCTCCTCCTGATGTACTTTTTGATGTAACTTGATCACCTGCGTGGTCCGCATCTGAAAAGGCAATTAGATCAAATCCGGATTCCTTCGGATACCAAATACCCTTGTAAATGGTTGTCTTCAGGTACCGAAAGATCCTTTTAACCTCTTTGAGGTGCAGTTCAGTAGGCTTTGCCTGAAACCGTGCTAATAAGCAAACAACAAAATGAATATCGGGTCGACTAGCAGTAAGGTACATGAGAGAACCAATCATGCTCCGATATTTCTTCTGATCAATAGGTTTCCCAAACAAATCGGCTCCAATTTTTGGTGAAGTGACCATTGGTGTTCCGACCGAGTTACAATTATCCATACCATGATTTTTCAAAATCTCAGTTGTATATTTCGCTTGATTAATAAAAATTCCACGTGGGGATTGATGTATTTGTAAACCAAGAAAAAACTTTAGTTCCCCCATCATGGACATTTCAAATTTTCTTTTCATGAGATTTTCAAAATGTTTTGAAAGTTTCGGATTAGTGGACCCAAAAATGATGTCGTCCACGTAAATCTGAACAATCAAAATGTCATTTTTGCATTTTTGTGTAAACAAGGTAGGATCAACTGTTCCTTTAGTGAAATTGTTTTGGATAAGGAAAGAGGACAGTTCGTCATACCACGCTCTCGGAGCTTGTTTCAATCCATAGATTGCCTTTTTGAGTTTTTAGACGTAGTCTGGATGTTCGAAGTCGATGAAGCCTTCTGGCTGACTCACGTACACTTCTTCTTTCAGAGTTCCATTCAAGAACGCGGTCTTAATGTCCATCTGATAAACCGTGATGTTTTTGTGAGCGGCATAGGCTAAGAATATCCTGACTGCTTCAAGTTTGGCTACCGGCTCGAATGACTCCTCGAAATCTATCCCTTCCTCTTGTCTGTATCCTTTGGCCACAAGACGGGCTTTGTTGCGAATTACAGTCATCTCTTCATCCCTTTTGTTCTTCCATAACCATTTGAGATCAATGACGCGAATGTCAATTGGTCTAGGAACCATTTCCCAAGAGTCATGTAGACGGTATTGGAGAAGTTCCTCCTGCATCGCTTCTATCCATGCGGGTTCTTCCATTGCCTCACGAATGTTCTTTGGCTCGATATTCCTAATAGAGCCAAGGTAAATGCATAAGTCGCAATCGGTGGCAAGTTGGCGTCTCGTCTGAATTGGCCTTGAAGGTTCACCAATAACTTGTTCAATTGGGTGGTCTTTTGTCCACTTCAGAGTAGAAGGATACCGTTGGTTATACGTATGCGAGTTAGATGGTTCTCGTAAGCTTGAGGAAGATTCAGCTGATTCCGTAGCAAACGGGTTTTCAAATAAGTCTTCATCTAACGTTGCATCGTTTCGGTTTTGGTTTTGCTCATCAACTGCTGGTAGAACGGGTGCAAGAACTTGAGTAGATGTAGATGATGTAGATGGAGTTGGTGCATTGGTTTCGACCGTAGTAGATGAATCTTATGTTGGTGGTGGAGGATGATTTTGAGCGGGTGCAGCGGAATGATGGTTTGATGCATTTGTCGAAGTTCCACCATAGTATTCATCGAACATTAACTCGAAAAAATTCTCCCATTCTTGTTCTTTAGGATTGTCATACGCAGTTGATTGAGCTCTTTGATGTACGAGTCCTGAACTGATGTGTCCAGAAGTCTGCGGGTTTAGTGCGGGTTCTAGAGCGAGTCTCTCAGAAGCCATTTTTGAAAGTTCATCAAATTTCACATTCATCGTCTCCATGATCCTCCTAGTTCTTCTGTTATACACCCTGAATGCCCTCGAGTTATCTGAATATCCAATGAAGATTCCAATATCACCTTTAGCTTTCAATTTACCTAGATCTTCTCTGTCGTTCGTCGGATAGCACAAAGCGCCAAACACGTGAAAGTAACAGATATCAGGTTTTCTGTTGTTCACAAGCTCATACGGGGTTTTATTGAATCTAGGATGGATTAGGGATCGGTTCTGAGTGAAACAAGAAGTGGCAACAGCATCAGCCCATAGAAATAACGATGCACTAGAATAGATTAGCATTGTGCGAGCAGCTTCCACAAGAGTTCTATTTCTTCTTTCAACTACCCCATTCTGCTGTGGAGTTCTAACAACTGATGTCTGATGTGTAATTCCAACATTTTCAAAATAAGTTCTTAACTCCTGATTAGTGAATTTTGTGCCGTTGTCTGTTCTTACAACCCTTACTGGAGTTTGAAGAAGTACTTGAATACGTTTCAGAAAGGTGATGATGATGCATGGTGCTTCGTCTTTTGATCTCAAAAACCTAACCCATGTATATCTTGAATAGTCATCAACGATAACAAGAATATACTTTTTCCCATTAATGCTTTCAACTCTCATTGGGCCACATAAGTCCATGTGCAACATATGTAACTTTGCTTCCGAACTAGGTACGGTTTTATATTTATATGATGCTCTTTTGCTTTTTCCTTGTTCGCATGATGGACATAAGTGATCCTTGGTGTATTTGAACTTTGGAAGTCCGTTGATGATGTTGTGTTTGGCAAGATTGTTGATGGTGTCAAAATTGAGATGGGATAACCTTCTATGCCACAACCAGGACTGTGTTCCAGATGCTCGTGTCATAAGACATATTGGTGATGAAGAGGCCATTTGATTGATGTCGATAGCATACAAGTTTGTATCACGATTCCTAGTTAAGAGATCAGTGCCATCCAAGTTTCTAACGAAGCAAGCATTTTTCCTAAAAGCAACCTCTAAATCTGCATCACATAACTGCCCGACTGAAAACAAATTGTGTCCCAACCCTTGGACATAGTAAACCCGAGTGATCAAATAATTTCCAAAAGGTAGATCTCCATAACCCATGATAGCTGCTACATGATCATTTCCGAAACGTACGGTTCCCATGAATTGCCAAACGAAATTGATCAGCAGCTTCAGATTCCTGGTCATGTGCTTGGAGCAACCCGAGTCGACGATCCAAAGACATATTTCGATAACCTGCCAATAACAGAAGAAGAAGATTTTGGAAACCGTTTCGATTTTGGTTCCTTTGGGTTAGAGGTAAAATCCTGATCACACTCATAGAAATTATCTAATGGTAAGACAGGTGCATCACTCATTATACCATTCTCGAGTGTGAAAGTTCTACCCGTGGGTTTCCAAATGTCATCCCTAAAGTAAACATTATGCTCCCTATCAGTAGTGTAAAGCCTAAGTCTCGCAACTAGTCTTCCTATTCGTTTAGCAAAAGTTCTTTTGGGAACATTCTTCTTAACAGGCTTAACAATTTCATTCTTAGAAACACAATCATCATGAACATTAGTTAAGATTTCTTGCAAGTTAAACAAAGAGATTCAACACATTCATTAGACTTAGCAAGTTTCATAGGTTCATTATATTCAGATGAAATGTCTTTCTTATTACAAAGCGGTAAACTCCTAGGGTGTTCTTCTACTTTCTTCTCTTTATTCAAGCGACTACTCTTAGAGGCAAGCGAGACTCTATTGTTCCTTGTATTGCTCTTAGGCTTTAGTCTGCTGCTCCTAGAGGTGCTTCCTAGTCCTGTAGAAGGTAAGGCACACTCATTAGGATTCACAATCGTATCTAGAGAAGTGGTTTCGGCTTTCCTAGTCTCTTTAGAGTGCTTTTCTAAACTTATGTCGTTTGTTCCATATGTTGTAGATGTGGAGGCAGACGCATTAGTGGTACTTATCTTAAAAAGGTCAGGAGCTAAAACTTTTGGTTTCTCAATAACCGCTTTTCCTTTATCAACATTATGTTTAGGCAAGGCAGGTGGAGTGACTGATTTTGATAAATCATTTTTCTCATTGACTTTTGGAGGAGGCATTGAAATAGACATTTTTGGTTTTAAAACCGGCTTGGGAACATTTGCTTTCTCCTCAGTCAATGGTTTTGAAATCTTAGTATCCACTGCCTTTCCTTTTTGACATTCCAGCTGAGCCCTCAAAAGATCATTTTTCGCTTTCATGTCATTGTAGGCACGCTCATACGACAGTTTGTCATACTTGCATTCCTCAGTTTTTCGATCAAGTTGTTTAAAATATGAGACATTTTCTTTTTCAAGTTTCTCAAGTGCTTTTTCATATTTTGAAACAATTTTGGAGGTCTCAGACTGGAGTCTTTCATGATCTTCAACATAATATGTTTGCAAAATAATGGACATAATATTGGTAGTCAGAACATCTTCGAAGAGAGAGTCATTTAAATTTTCCAAAATTTTGATTTGTTCAACACGGTCATTAGCTTGCTTTACCAGGGATTTATGGTCCTTGACAAAGTCAACTGTTTCTTTCAAAAAGGCTTGTTCAAAATGAATTACCCTTGCACTGATGGCATTCAGTTGAGGGGCAATTTGAGTTTCAAAATACTTTTTATTTTCATTATCAAAACTATTAAACCAGATGTTTGTTGTAATATTGGTTTTAGTTTTAACGGTGTCTTGAAGATCCACAATTCTAGTTTTCACATTTTCTAAAATACTTCTCGCATCACTTGTGTTAAAAGGATTGTTTGAAGACATTTGTTCAATGTGCGAAAGAGAATTTGAGACAACAACTGGTTTTGAAACAGATTTTGAGACAGGTGTTGACTCTTTGTTTGAAACACTTGGTGTGATGGAAAACTTTGACTTTTCTTTTTGATTAACAAAAGTAATTCCGTTAATTTTGTTCCATTTGTTATAATCAATTGGTTTGATTTCCGAATTCTTTTGTTGCATTTTTGATCTACTCTCCTCCGATAGTTCTAACGTTTCAAGAGAATCACGAACAATAATGGGTTCATGCAAAATATTTCCATTGTTTAACACATTTTGAGATTTCTGAGCTTTCTTGAGGAACGAAGAAGGGTCGTTACCAAGTGCCATTCTATTATTAGTATGAAAACGCGGATTTACTTGATTAGAAAGCATCTTGATTGTTTGAGCAAAATGACCCGTTTTAAGAAGCAAATTTTTCAAAGTTTGGATTTTTTCATTTTTATCAAGAATTTCATCAAGAAGAGAATCTTCTCGTTTTGAAAAATCAGTAATCAATTGCTTCTTCTCTTTTTCAAGATTAGAAAACATTTCTTTTTGTTTAGAAATTTGGTTATTTAAATCAGAAATTGCCTTGTTTAAAGATTTAATTTTCAATTTCAAATTCACATCGAGTGTGTTGTACTTGATTTGCAATAGTTGTTCTTTAGAAACCAAATTTCGATAACCAATTTCTAATTCTGATTCTTTGTTTTTCTGAAATTCAAAGGCTTTTGCGTTCTCCTTGTAACTCTCAAGCTCAGCGGTCAATTTGGCATTCGCGGCCTTAACTTCGCGATTGACCGTTCTAACTTTCTCAATTTCAATGCCACAGTTATTGATTAATGATTCAAAATAAGCACGTGTTTCCTGATAACGCTACACGCGTCGTTCGGGGTCAAAGGAACTTCCTTTTCTTCGAGCAAGTTTTATAACACCCTAGGCAGTGAACCTAATCGTTGTAGTGTAGTAATTAGGGTAAGCCACGGGTATTGATATCGTTCTCTAGGGGAATAGGAATGCTAGTAGGGAGTTACTACGCTAAGGTTAAGGTTGAGGAAGATTATTTTTTATCTGCACTGTAAGTTGGTAGTTATCCTCTATTAATTCCTCATTATGTTTGATTCATTTGTGTAGAAATTTGATAGTATGCTCGTGTGTAATTAATCTGTATCTGAGGGTGTTGGAATCAAATCTATTAATCTATTATCATCTCATTAGCCATCTTTATGGTTGGGGGGTTTAGGTTATGGGTTCTAAGCATGGAAAGGTAAAAGTATTTTATATTTTTCTATTTTTTATTAGAAGGAGTTGGAATTGGAATCGCATCATTGAGGGATGATCGTAAGGATAAGGGGATCTCTTGCTATAGTTATGGGCACCGAATGGGATTAATGATGTGATGTTGCTAATCCAAGTGACGGATCCCACAATATTTTGAACGAGCTTCTTTTCCTTCAAGGAAACTGGGGCTTGCTGCGCACATCGCAATAGTCCTTTGTGCACGAATAAAACTTAGTAATTAGTTATTGACACCGTAACTTTAACTCTTTCAATCTTGCCAGTTAGCGCTTCAATTCCGGCGCTTACGGTTTAACTGGCGACTCGAACTCTCAATGTTCCTCTTGCGTTTTCGGAAACTTAAAGTCTTTTTGTTTCTTAGTCTTAATCTTTAACCAATAGCTTTAAACCAAAGATTTCTTGTTGATAACGTTTAGTTCATGTTGTGTGAGC
>BPTQ01000003.1:206665313-206722947 GCA_019973895.1 Chrysanthemum seticuspe | reverse complement strand
TATGATAATTGGAAGGTAATTAAAAACAAAAGAAACTAATACTCCCCTGATTAGCTCGGTAGGATCCGTGTAAAGTGGTGGTTAAATTCTTTTCAAGAAGAATTATTGCGTGAAAAGCTCCTTCCAATCTTATGTAACTTCTTCTTGACAAACTAAACCTGCACACTTGAAGAAAACAAACGAAACCTTCGCGTAAAATCGGCGGTAATAATATATATAAGACTCGATTTAAACTAGGATATAATGCTTGTGGAATGGATGTTTACAGAATTTCTAAGAAAATTAAGACCTGGAAAATTCCAAAAATTTATAAGTAGCTCAGAAAACGAGAAAAAGTAATCTGATGTTTTTACTCCTTCCTGACGCCGTCAGGTTGCAATCCTGACGCCGTCAGGTTATCCTGACAAAAACTGGTCTGCGATTTTCTGGAAAATTTACATCTTTAGAATCTGGAAAAAATTTCTGCAAAACATCCATTATGACTCGATACAAGCATTTGACTCGAACAAACAAACATATATATCTTTTAGTTAATTGTTATTCTCATGTTTACGTTTCTTTTGAAAACGTGTGTAATCCTCCCTACACTTATCCCTTATGTAAAATACCTTTATATGTAATTAAGACGAAGTTAAAAACAAAATAAAGCATTTTTATAAATTTAAACATGAGGATAAAAAATTAATAAAAGATATATGACACTAACAAGCAAACAATTAAGCATGGGTTGCCTCCCACGAAGCGCTTTTCTTTATTAAAGAGTCTTGTAGCTAGACTCATAGTCATGCTCCTACGTTTCCTCACGCATCCTCAATGAGAATTCTATCATGTTGACAAAATCTTCATCGACTCTATACCTAGGCCCTAAAGTCAAGCAATCCTTATAATAATGCCTCCTTCTTTCCCACATGAATTTATAACCTTTTTCAACATCTTCCTTGCTTTTGTCCTCAAAAGCTTTGATGTTGTCTCGATCATAAATGGACAAGTGGCCATACTCAGTTGTTTTCCAAGGCATCCTATAGGTGATCTCATCGGTTCCTTCCTTGAACCTAACCGTTCCATCATGCTTGTTATGGCTCATTCTAGATGTTTCAACAAACGGTTTCCCTAGCACTACTTGGGATAAACTATAGTCAATGACGCATCCTACATCTTCTAGAACCATAAAATCAACTAGGTAGGTGAAATTTCCTATAAAGACATGCACGTCCTTGACTCTTCCCACAAAGTTGCAAACTCCTCCCGGATACTTAGGGTCTCTCCTAGTATTGAGTCGCTCATTCATAATGTCATTGTAGACAGCAGATGACATTACGTTAATGGGGGATTCCGTATCTATGTAAGTGTGGTCGACACTCCTATATCCGATCATACAAGGGATTTTTAGGTTCCAGGGATTTCCTCTCCTAATCTTTGGGCATATCCTAATGATGGGTGATCGTGGATTATCGATTATGTATTGATGGTACGCAACCTCTTCCTTAGTGGGGTAAAGATTGAAGTAAGCACTATTTTCCTCATCCACGTTGTTGTTTATCATGCCATTTTCCGAATTACTGCTAATCATTGAGCCAACTATAGCAGCGCTGACTACTTTCTCAACAGCTTCCCTAATTGTACTATCAAATATTTTCTGCAAATCCTGAAGGTCGGTGTTTCTACTCACATATCGGCTTCGACGGTTGTGTTGGTTATTGGGTTGGGTTTTGAGTGACATTGAAATTTTTTGTGTTGGGTTATTAAGTGGTGGTTGGTTATCATTCTCCATGATGAAGAGTGATGGGGTTACGAACAAAGGATACGAAGAAGGGGGATAGACTAAGAGAAATCTAAAAATAAGAAAAATTTACTTGATAGGAATCAAGCAAAGAAACCTAAACGAGGTGGACTACTAACTAGCTATTCTATTCCCCGGCAGCGGCGCCAAAAACTTGATAACGCTACACGCGTCGTTCGGGGTCAAAGGAACTTCCTTTTCTTCGAGCAAGTTTTATAACACCCTAGGCAGTGAACCTAATCGTTGTAGTGTAGTAATTAGGGTAAGCCACGGGTATTGATATCGTTCTCTAGGGGAATAGGAATGCTAGTAGGGAGTTACTACGCTAAGGTTAAGGTTGAGGAAGATTATTTTTTATCTTTTTATATTTTATGAAAATGGAAAGGTACGAATCTCGGGTATTGGATTTGGGGGGTTGGTATTTCTACCGATTACTCTACTATTATCTAATTATCTAAACTAAGGTTGTGGGAGTCTATGTCTAATTAATGTGTGCTCGTATGATAGTTTAAAGATGTGTTTACTTAGTTTGTATTACTCCTTAATTATCTCCTATTGATGGTTGAATGTCACGTCTTATTCCTAGTTGCGTTGTGTTTCTAAAGTTGTAGGGTATGCGTTTCTCCCTAACTCTTTGAACTTACCAAAGGGTCTTGTCTACAAATCCACTTAGAGATTATAGACTCCTACTCTAAGGCGCTCTTCGGATGGTTTAGACTACAATCACTCAGGTAATCATACTCTAGGGTTCACAAAGATGAATCAAGCATTAAGTACACAACGAATGACCTATCGCATTACTAGATCATTAATCAACTAAGATAAGAAACAACCAATCAATATTTAATAATTAAGTTTCATACTTCCTAAGCAAACACACAAATAAATTAGCCGGACATGGAGAACATGCAAGCATACACACAAATAATCAAAGACATAATTGAATTAATGAAGCAAAGACTTATCTTGGTGTAAGATAGGGTTAAAAACCCTAAAATAATGTACAAGACACCTTAGGTTCGGTTTTAGGTTTTTACTCCAAAGACTCTCCACCCAAAGACTGAAAAATTCGGATTCTATATATAAGATTACAGTTGCGACGGCTTCACCTTATGTTTAGTGACGCCGTCGTGTCGCCGCCATTAGGGTTTCGTCTTGGCCACGTTAACCTTGCGACGGCGTCACCTTATGTCCGTGACGCCGTCCTCTTCAGCTTCTGACGTCGTCTGGATCGCATCTAGGCCGTCTGAGTAGCGACGGCCTACTCTTTCACAACTAGACGCCGTCTCTTGAAAACACAAGTTTTGAGTTCTGACCCGTCACAATAATTCTCCGACGGCGTCGCAAATAGCTCCTGACGCCGTCGCCTTCTACATTCAGCGACTGTGAGTGTCTCGATTTCGACTTTGGCCATTTTATTCATATATTCGCGCCTTTCTGTCCAAATAAGTGCCATTCCAGCATTTTGCCTTCACGAGACCTAAAAAGTGAAAAGGAACGATATTAAGCAATAACGGATACAAAAGTGATCAAATAAGGACTTAAACGACCCCTCAAAATGGTACCTTTTAAAACCTTATCATTTCCTCATCAGTTTCAGTATTTTGTGGCACACAGTCTCCACTAGGATCCACATCTGGAGTCTCAGTGTTAGTATTGCTACAACTCGGATTGTCCAGGTATGTATCATAAGTAGGTGCTGATGTCACAGAATGTTGTTCGTCATGAGTAAACACATCAAATATGACATTGTTATAGCATGGATCAGTGATTGGTACCTCAGATACTGCGTTGGCGTCATAGACAGGAGGTGATTCAGAATCTGTGTCGTACTTAGTCTCCTGAAGATTTGCCATGAAGATGCAGTTTGCATTGAGTTCCTCGAGGTCTTCTAAATCATCCATAATAGCCATAAAGTCATGTTCCTCAGCACTCAATTGAAGTCCAAATTGTTCCTTTTGTACCAACATGATAGCTTTCTGAAGATACGCAAGATCCTTCTTTTTCGGCTTAGTTGGACAATTCCTTGCCATGTGACCCAATCCTTGACAGTTATAACACGTAACCTGATTACCCTGATTCACATTTCCATAATTCCCAACGACTGGAGCTGCAACATTCCCATTCTGATTACCCACTGCTCTATTCCCAACATTCTTGTCACACCCCCAAATTACCTGTTTTGCAGCGGAATTGAATACCTTGGGGAGGACTGTCATAGCATCAAAGTTACAGTTATATCGAACGACCTAAAGTGTCGTTTGGAAAACACATCGTTTAATTTATTAAAACAATCAGAGTTTACAAAGTATTGTCTCAAATGAAAATCAACTTGTGCGGAAATAAGTTTGTTACAAGCCAAACGATGTTTTAAAGTTTATAAATCCCAAGTGAGACGCGTCGTCACCACGACTCTATGATATGTCCATATGCATGCCATGAAGTGAATGCCTTAGGTACCTGAGATAAAACATGCTAAAAAGTGTCAACACAAAGGTTGAGTGAGTTCATAGAGTTTGTGTTGAAATATAAAGCCTTTAAAGAACGTTCATGCAACAAAGTCTAAGTTTTTGGTCATATAGAATAGTTCACAAAGCAAAGGCATCGTAAATCCACTCAGTTCCAAGTCCCGCCCATACAAAACTTGCAACCTGTGTGTTTACAACCCACTGCTAAAAATAGTATGACAATCATGTATATGCACATTAAGATAGTTAAAAGTATAAATGTCACCACAAGGGTCTTCCAACAACTCGTGTTGGGATGTTCCTCCAACGCTCACGTTGGGCTGTATCCATATAAATGGCCTTCCAACATATAAATGATGGGATGTTCCTCCAACGACGCACGTTGGGCTGTATCCAAATTAATGGCCTTCCAACATATAAATGATGGGATGTTCCTCCAACGACGCACGTTGGGCTGTATCCAAATTAATGGCCTTCCAACATATAAATGCTGGGATGTTTGTTTAAGTCTAGTCAATACACACACCAAGTCTAGAGTATAAGTAATGTTGTTTGGCAAAAGAGTTTAAATGTTTGGATAAATAAGCATATATCTCGCCCCAAATAGTTTATAGGAATTTAAATGAGTTAAAGCGGGGTATGAACTCACAAGGAAAGTAATAGCATTGGTTCTACTTCATCTCCGAAACCCAAATGCGTGTGTTATCCAAGGAGACTTTCAAGTTTAACGTAACACAATCAAGTATAATGCAATCAAGTGTAAATGTTATTAAGTATAAATGTTATCAAGTATTATGCAATCATGTATAAAAGGTATAGCGTAGCATAAAAGTGTAAATATTTTGAGTATTTGTATTTATAAAAACAAGTAGTTGAGCATGTATCTCCCCCAAAAGTTTGTAAACAATTAAATAATAGAAAGTGGGGCTATGAAAACTCACTTGATAAATTGGTATGATGACAAGAGTGAGTACACCGAGATGTAGTGTGATGCTTTAACCTTGACCTATTGTGAATGATATGATACGTAATGAGTTATGATGTAATGTTATGCATGCATTCCGTATGTTATTTATACCATTTGTGAGTTTTGAAAATAATACTTATCGTCGAAAAATACTCTTTTGACGTCTTGACCATTCTTAAATTACTTTGCAAGTATTTTCGTCAAAATGTCATCCTACAATAGTTTCGTAATGATTTATTGTGAAATTTTAACTTTTCGTCGTAAAATAATGTCGTCGGAAATTTCATGAAAGTGACAAAAATGGCTTCGCAAAACTAGTCGTAAAATGGTGTACGTCGAACGTTAGGAAACGAACTCGACGGTTTTGGAAAGCTTGTATCAAAATCTAGAAGTTTTAGTACATGAGTTTTCATCATAGAGGTCTCGAACATAAAGATAATAAAGGTTAAAGATGGTGATTTTGTCCAAATGTTGTGTAAAAAGTGAGTTTCGGCAAAGTTTAAGCGACCGTAAATAATTTATTACAACTCCGCTATACAAACGGTTGGTCGTTTTGAAAAATATGCTTGGTGATCTCGATTTTATTAGAAGACATCTCGTTACAAAAAGTTCTACATCATCGTTAAAAACAGCCTTCAATATGGTCGTTTTAGTTACCGTAACACTTGTCTCGTAAAAATAATATAGTTTTTCTAAAAATAATAGTTACGGCAATTTTATGAAAACGTGCATATCTTAGTCGTTTCAAATCCGTTTTCTACGTATAATACGTCCTTAGCTTCGTATCAAAGTGTACTAATATATTTTTGATAAGTCGAAATAATTTGTGAAGCTTAAGACTCGTTTTTGACTCGAATAGAGTAAGAATAGTATGCTGAAATTTTCTGAAAATGTATATTTCGTCGTCAAACTTTAAAAATTCATAACTTCTTCGTTATAACTCCGTTTTTATCCGTTCAAGCGGCCACGGATTCGTTTTAAAGTATATTTTCTAAATATCAAGGCCAAAAATTCGAGCCTACTGTCGGATTTTCCAGAAAAACAAAATAAGGACAGAACACTTTTATATATTTGTCGAAAATAGCTTTTCTCGTACTGAACCTATTCCAATCCCTTCAAATCAACTCCAAAGCTAATCTAATCCTACCATACACCTTCTTAGGGTGTCATGGGTTCCTAGACATCATCAAGACCAAAATATACCAAGGGAATAATTATAGGTTGACTTTATATATATATAACTCTAAAAATCATGTAAAAATGGTATAACTAACACAAGTCTTGCATGTTTGCTCCAAAAATGAAGAGATACATATGTAATGATAAGAAAAGATGAAAATGATAGAAATATGCTTACAAGCTATAATGATGAGGTGCAAAGAACAAAGGTTTAACCTAAACACCCTAGGTTTTTATTTCAAAACCTTAATTAAGAGTGTAATTCTAGATTGTATTTAACTTGAGCTTGAAAGATTTTGTGATCCCTTGCTATCTCCAATGAAGAACCGGTTTTGAGGAGAGAAAAACCAAGAGAGAATAATTTTACTAACTTTGAAATTTATTGGAATGAAATGAGTAAATGAAGTAAGACTTTTAGCAAGTGTATAGGTTTATACAATCAAAGAAAATCTACCAACTTGAGGATACATCCCCCCCTTGGCCGGTTTTGGGGGGATTGTGTCAACATAATATATATATATATTTTTTTTATAATGTATATACTTGTTAATAAATGTAAGTAAAAGACTAAGTATAGGTAACTTGAAAGTTGTATACACATTAGTGTATTTAAGGGAAATTTTAGGTGAAAGTAATTTTTAATAGATCAAAGTAGAGTATAATGATATCATAAAAATTGTAAAATATATTCCTTGTAAAAATTGAGTGATATAATAATTATCGTGTAGTTTTTAAGAAAAGCGTCGTAATAATATGAATTTAACGATTTATATACAAAATAAATTTAGAACACCAGGTAAACTCAAAATATAGTTTTTATAAACTAAATGTAAGTATAAAAATATATCGGGATCATTTTTGGAAGAAACGGACTAAATATTCAAAATAATAACTCACGCGATAACGTTTATTTAATATGAAATTTACGCGTTTAAGGTGAAATGAAAAATCATGAATAAATTGATATGAAATGATGAATATGGAGTTTGAGAAATGACCGGAAATTGAGAATTGTGACATTCTTCCCATGTCAGAGGAATCACGTCCTCGTGATTCGATTAATGATACTATGGCCCAAAACGCGACAAGGGTTCTAAAAGTTTATGCTCATGTATGGTCTAAATGATTATGTCAATGTTCATGCATATGAGTTACTCGTCCAACAAGGTACGTTCCCGTGCTATCGTGAGCATTTCTCGTCCTAAATACATGCTCTCTTATGACTAGGCTTGATAAGGCAGGCTTTCCCATTCTCGAGCAAAATTTTCAAAAGACTTTTTGGTAACCGATTTTACTTAATCCCACAACTCATCAAACAAGAACTGTCATACGATTAGGCTAAATCGGTTTAGGTAACAACTTGTTTCTAGCTTGATCTTTGCAACTCATCAAACAAGAACTGTCACGCGGATCAAACTGGAAACAAGTGGTTTGAAGAAAATCTTTTGAAAATTTGGCTCGATTACGGAATTGCTTACTCATATGAGACTACTACTCCCTTCATTGCATGATTCTTCCTGAATTAGACATAGGTGATCAGGCTATGTATAATTTAGGAGTAACTATGCAATGCTTGGACTAATCGACTCATATGATGTTTGGTGTTGAGTCATAAGTTCGCATGTATAAAGAATATGCACTTATAATGATATGATGAGATGCTATGATGATGTGGTTATAGTCTAGGGTCAATGATGCAACCTAGTTCTCTATAACCGATGCTCTGATACCAATCTGTCACACCCCCAAATTACCTGTTTTGCAGCGGAATTGAATACCTTGGGGAGGACTGTCATAGCATCAAAGTTACAATTATATCGAACGACCTAAAGTGTCGTTTGGAAAACACATCGTTTAATTTATTAAAACAATCAGAGTTTACAAAGTATTGTCTCAAATGAAAATCAACTTGTGCGGAAATAAGTTTGTTACAAGCCAAACGATGTTTTAAAGTTTATAAATCCCAAGTGAGACGCGTCGTCACCACGACTCTATGATATGTCCATATGCATGCCATGAAGTGAATGCCTTAGGTACCTGAGATAAAACATGCTAAAAAGTGTCAACACAAAGGTTGAGTGAGTTCATAGAGTTTGTGTTGAAATATAAAGCCTTTAAAGAACGTTCATGCAACAAAGTCTAAGTTTTTGGTCATATAGAATAGTTCACAAAGCAAAGGCATCGTAAATCCACTCAGTTCCAAGTCCCGCCCATACAAAACTTGCAACCTGTGTGTTTACAACCCACTGCTAAAAATAGTATGACAATCATGTATATGCACATTAAGATAGTTAAAAGTATAAATGTCACCACAAGGGTCTTCCAACAACTCGTGTTGGGATGTTCCTCCAACGCTCACGTTGGGCTGTATCCATATAAATGGCCTTCCAACATATAAATGATGGGATGTTCCTCCAACGACGCACGTTGGGCTGTATCCAAATTAATGGCCTTCCAACATATAAATGATGGGATGTTCCTCCAACGACGCACGTTGGGCTGTATCCAAATTAATGGCCTTCCAACATATAAATGCTGGGATGTTTGTTTAAGTCTAGTCAATACACACACCAAGTCTAGAGTATAAGTAATGTTGTTTGGCAAAAGAGTTTAAATGTTTGGATAAATAAGCATATATCTCGCCCCAAATAGTTTATAGGAATTTAAATGAGTTAAAGCGGGGTATGAACTCACAAGGAAAGTAATAGCATTGGTTCTACTTCATCTCCGAAACCCAAATGCGTGTGTTATCCAAGGAGACTTTCAAGTTTAACGTAACACAATCAAGTATAATGCAATCAAGTGTAAATGTTATTAAGTATAAATGTTATCAAGTATTATGCAATCATGTATAAAAGGTATAGCGTAGCATAAAAGTGTAAATATTTTGAGTATTTGTATTTATAAAAACAAGTAGTTGAGCATGTATCTCCCCCAAAAGTTTGTAAACAATTAAATAATAGAAAGTGGGGCTATGAAAACTCACTTGATAAATTGGTATGATGACAAGAGTGAGTACACCGAGATGTAGTGTGATGCTTTAACCTTGACCTATTGTGAATGATATGATACGTAATGAGTTATGATGTAATGTTATGCATGCATTCCGTATGTTATTTATACCATTTGTGAGTTTTGAAAATAATACTTATCGTCGAAAAATACTCTTTTGACGTCTTGACCATTCTTAAATTACTTTGCAAGTATTTTCGTCAAAATGTCATCCTACAATAGTTTCGTAATGATTTATTGTGAAATTTTAACTTTTCGTCGTAAAATAATGTCGTCGGAAATTTCATGAAAGTGACAAAAATGGCTTCGCAAAACTAGTCGTAAAATGGTGTACGTCGAACGTTAGGAAACGAACTCGACGGTTTTGGAAAGCTTGTATCAAAATCTAGAAGTTTTAGTACATGAGTTTTCGTCATAGAGGTCTCGAACATAAAGATAATAAAGGTTAAAGATGGTGATTTTGTCCAAATGTTGTGTAAAAAGTGAGTTTCGGCAAAGTTTAAGCGACCGTAAATAATTTATTACAACTCCGCTATACAAACGGTTGGTCGTTTTGAAAAATATGCTTGGTGATCTCGATTTTATTAGAAGACATCTCGTTACAAAAAGTTCTACATCATCGTTAAAAACAGCCTTCAATATGGTCGTTTTAGTTACCGTAACACTTGTCTCGTAAAAATAATATAGTTTTTCTAAAAATAATAGTTACGGCAATTTTATGAAAACGTGCATATCTTAGTCGTTTCAAATCCGTTTTCTACGTATAATACGTCCTTAGCTTCGTATCAAAGTGTACTAATATATTTTTGATAAGTCGAAATAATTTGTGAAGCTTAAGACTCGTTTTTGACTCGAATAGAGTAAGAATAGTATGCTGAAATTTTCTGAAAATGTATATTTCGTCGTCAAACTTTAAAAATTCATAACTTCTTCGTTATAACTCCGTTTTTATCCGTTCAAGCGGCCACGGATTCGTTTTAAAGTATATTTTCTAAATATCAAGGCCAAAAATTCGAGCCTACTGTCGGATTTTCCAGAAAAACAAAATAAGGACAGAACACTTTTATATATTTGTCGAAAATAGCTTTTCTCGTACTAAACCTATTCCAATCCCTTCAAATCAACTCCAAAGCTAATCTAATCCTACCATACACCTTCTTAGGGTGTCATGGGTTCCTAGACATCATCAAGACCAAAATATACCAAGGGAATAATTATAGGTTGACTTTATATATATATAACTCTAAAAATCATGTAAAAATGGTATAACTAACACAAGTCTTGCATGTTTGCTCCAAAAATGAAGAGATACATATGTAATGATAAGAAAAGATGAAAATGATAGAAATATGCTTACAAGCTATAATGATGAGGTGCAAAGAACAAAGGTTTAACCTAAACACCCTAGGTTTTTATTTCAAAACCTTAATTAAGAGTGTAATTCTAGATTGTATTTAACTTGAGCTTGAAAGATTTTGTGATCCCTTGCTATCTCCAATGAAGAACCGGTTTTGAGGAGAGAAAAACCAAGAGAGAATAATTTTACTAACTTTGAAATTTATTGGAATGAAATGAGTAAATGAAGTAAGACTTTTAGCAAGTGTATAGGTTTATACAATCAAAGAAAATCTACCAACTTGAGGATACATCCCCCCCTTGGCCGGTTTTGGGGGGATTGTGTCAACATAATATATATATATATTTTTTTTATAATGTATATACTTGTTAATAAATGTAAGTAAAAGACTAAGTATAGGTAACTTGAAAGTTGTATACACATTAGTGTATTTAAGGGAAATTTTAGGTGAAAGTAATTTTTAATAGATCAAAGTAGAGTATAATGATATCATAAAAATTGTAAAATATATTCCTTGTAAAAATTGAGTGATATAATAATTATCGTGTAGTTTTTAAGAAAAGCGTCGTAATAATATGAATTTAACGATTTATATACAAAATAAATTTAGAACACCAGGTAAACTCAAAATATAGTTTTTATAAACTAAATGTAAGTATAAAAATATATCGGGATCATTTTTGGAAGAAACGGACTAAATATTCAAAATAATAACTCACGCGATAACGTTTATTTAATATGAAATTTACGCGTTTAAGGTGAAATGAAAAATCATGAATAAATTGATATGAAATGATGAATATGGAGTTTGAGAAATGACCGGAAATTGAGAATTGTGACAATTCTGACCCGTCTGATTACCCTGATTCGGAACCGCCTGATTACCCATGCGAAATCCAGTAGCATATCCCTGTGGGTTCACAATAACTCCAACCATTTGTCTTTGATTACCCATGTTCACACCCGGCTGTGCAATTTGCCTATTGCGAGTGTTTGATGAAATTCTTTGGTTGTTGTTAGTTGGTGTGGAATAGCGACCTCTGAATGCTTTACCTAAGAATGCAAATGCTTGTGACAAAGCTTCTTCTGGTTCCATTTCAGGATTAGTGATTCCTTGTTCCTGGTAATGTTGTTGTTCAGGTAGATAGTTTTGTTGTTGAGGGATGTATTGCTGCAAGTTGTTGTTAGTGGAAGATGATGAAGCTTGTTGTTGTGTATTCACTGGAGTTTGAGTCTTTGCAATGAGTGCCAATGGATCATGATTCTTTGCTAATCTTTCTTGCCTGACTTCATTCACTTCATTTTGGTTTTGTTTCAGAAAATCGTTGAGTTGATCAAAGTTCACTTGATGTAAGTCTTTTGTTTGGTTGACAATAGTGACATATCGTCCCCATTCTTCTGGTAGATTGTTCAAGAACTTGATGTTGCTCACGATAGTTCTGGTTGTCAACTTGTTTCTGATAAGCTCATTCATTAAAGTGCAGAACCTTCCATAGTAGGATTCAATGGATTCTCCTGGAGTAGATGTAAACTTCTCCCAAGCAGTTAGCAACTTGTTCTATGTGTCTTGTTGACCAATTTCTGTTCCATGACAAAGTCGTCTAACTCGTTCCCACATATCGAAAGCAGTTTCACAACTGTCTACAGCAGCAAAGATGTCTCTTGGTAAACCCAGTTGGACAATATGAATTGTCATGTCATATGCTTCGACTTGCTTCTGATCCTCTTCAGAGTATTCCGATTCTTTTTTAAGACGAAAAAATGGTGGGACGGGAGGTGTTGCATCAGCATTTCCAGGGTCTTGGACTTGTCGAGGTATGAAGGGTCCATCCTGAATGGATTTGATCATCAATTTTCCATTAGGTTTTGTCTTGATGTAACGAAGCATTCGACTTGTCCATTGAAGATAACCACCTTTTTCCAACATAGGAGGACGGTTTTCGGTATCGACTGCATGAATGTCTTGTTGAGTTGCCATTTATGAAGGTATGATATGATAAAGTTGATGTAGGATCGATTCAAAGATAAAGGAGTTGTGTTGGATAAAGATTAAGCTCGGTTGTTGTAGTGAAAATTTGCTCTAAAAACTTAAAAACCTCAATAACTTCTGTTCGGAGTGTTTTTAGGACTTGAAGGTTGACCCGAATAAACATTATTCGGCGGTCTATTCTCCTCGTTTTTACGGTCGTTTTGATGGGTAGATCGCTGAAAACGGAGTTACGGTTCAAAAGTTATGGCCGTTTGAAGTTTTGCTCAAAATCTTACTCGTAAACCAGTTCTTATGCGTAGAAATGAATGCTTATGCGTAGGAGTCCTTATGCGTAAAGAGCTTAGGCGTAGGATTCTTATGCGTAAACCTAAGGTTAAACGTAAGTCTTATGCGTAAACTTTAAGCGTAGAATCCGAAAGTCGAAGTGTTCCACACACTTATCCAAGTGAGGGAAGCACTGAGTCACCGTTTTTGCACGAAGATTCTTCACCAAAAAGTTATGCGTAGAAACTTACGCGTAGAAATAGGGTTTTGACTTTTCTTACGCGTAAAACTAGGGTTTTGACTTACGCGTAAAAAATTTCCAGTGATTCAACCAATTTCTGATGCACAAATAACTTCCAAAACACTCAAATACCAAGATTGTTTTGACCAAAAACACCCAAAATGCTTTTTGTGCTTACGCGTAGAAATGAACCACGAACCAAAAACTAGTTTAAAAACAATGTAAAACACATAAAGCTTCGAACTTTTTTCCAAAACTAGAATCTTTAACACTATATAAACCTTAGACCATAAGAATCTTGAAGATTTAAGTGCAAAAATTAAAGTTTTATGCGTGAATCTTTGAGAACGAACACTACGCGTATACTACAACAAAAAACTTCAACCAAAACACTCCTAAACCATTGTTAGGCGATTGATACCAATTGTAGGACCTTACTTTTATCAACCTTATCACAAACCCAACACGATATGCGTAGAACACGAACAACACAAACACAAACATATGCGTAAATAAAGAAGGAAAGATTAAGATGTTGGTGACTTGATGTTTATAAAACCGTGTATGTTATGAGAGAAAGAAGTAAACAATAAGTTGAATATTCCAAAGAAAACACACACACACACACACTCAAGCACACCCCTCAAATGACCATTTGAGGGGTATTTATAGTACAAGTGACTTGATGCCCTAAAAGGCTTTCTATGGGCTTTCGTGGGCTGGACATGGGTTGGATTGGAGATAAGGCAAGCTTAACTAAACTAATACCCATTTAGCTTAGTCCAATCCACGAGCCCGTTGACTATTCTAGCACGATATCTAACACACGTTACAAAGTTCCTAAACGTGAATGACCATCACTTCTAATAAAACTATTAAGGCTAACAATTATACATGTATGTTGCTGCTACCTTCACAATCTTGGTTAACGGCTGATCTTTTTTCTTTGTAATCTCTCAGGTTATCATATCTTTGAATGATAATATCGAGGTATGTTATATGTTCCTTTTTTGTGCTTTATCCCTATTAATAGCTTAACATGTTCTTGCTCGATGTTGTGGTGTTATACAATTATTTACTTGTTTGACAGTCTAGAGTTCACTTTGCAGTTTAATAGCGAGTAACCAAGTAATGATACTTATATTTGTGTGTCACTTGGAATTTCATTTTGGAAGGAAAAAGGTTAAAATGAAACAAAAAAGGTTGCAAGCAGTTTAAGTGGAGTATCATTCCTTGGTTACTTCTGATAAACTCAGTAGTTTCATTGTACTCTGTTAATAGTACTAGATGGTATCTGGTTTCATTCACTCTATTGAGCCACATGACCTGCACGACTATCATTATCTTAGCCACAATTGTTTAGGTTAGGAGGTTATTAGTGATAGAATGTCCTCTGTCTACCCTTACTAGTCTAGTCTAAACAAATATGCAAATTAACTTAAATATATAAAATATAAAGAACAATATATCAATATAGTATGACGTACATGCTTGCTTCCCTTTGGGCTTTGAATACAGTTTTTTTGTGTTCTGGTGGTTATTTTAGTCTCTTTTTTATTAGAATTTATCTCAGTTTGTGTAGCTTGATTATCTTTAGAGTTCTTAGCTTACAAGAAAGTAGAAGGAACAACCTTAAAAACATGAGTTAAAGCTTCAGTCCCCATGTGTTTAATCGGAAATAAAACTTAATGCATATAATCTATCATAGTAACATTATGAAGAGCTAGCCTTTGAGCACTTTCATGTTACTTGTTATGCATTTATCTGATTAGGAAACTACACCTAAACCTGAATTTTGGTTAAATTTCAAATATTCCAGCTTAAGTGGTAGAAATATGGATCCATTTACAGGCGATTAAAGTTACACTTAAAGAATAACACCGAGATTCCTTTCCTTCTCCATAGCGTAGGTCATCTATTTCACATTTTCAATTGTATATATACTGTTATACACACACATTTTTCTAATACGCTATAACTGCAATTTATTTGATAGATGATGTTGCATAATTTGTAAAGACTAGTACGAGATGATGTTTCAGAACTTGTAACTTGTTGCATAAATTTTACTTGTTCTTTTTTGTTTATTTGGATTAGAAATGACTATTGATCAATATCATTCTCATGGATAGAAAATAGGTACACGTTTTACTTCTAATAATCCAAGCTAAACATGTATTCAGATTCTTTTCACTATGAATAGTTGTAACTTTGGCTTATGTATGTATGAAAGTATGCATCTCTTTTCACTGTGATTCTACTTGATCAGGTATAATAGCTGGTATGATCTAATAAAAGTCTTATTTTTTATATCTCATAAATTGTAAAACACTGTATTGTGATATTTATGTATAAATTTATATTAATAACCATTTATTTAGAAAACACACATATCTAGTGTTGTTTACACTCAAAAGTGTAAAGAATTTCTTTAAATTTCTCACACTTAAAAGCGTGAAGAATTAAAAGTTCACACTTAAAAGTGTGAAGAATTGTTCCAAATCTTTATTAAAAGCTCACGCATAAAAGTGCGAGAAATTGTTTTAAAATCATCACACTTAAAAGTGTGAAGAATTGTTTCAAAATCTTCACTCTTAATAGTGTGAAGTTTTAATAAATCTTCACATTTAGAAATGTGAAATTATTTGCCGCACCCATATTGTTCACACTCAACTTAAGTGTGAACTTTTCAATTCTACACACTTTAAAGTGTGAAAATACGCTTTAATAAATGTGAAAAGTAACTTATTTTATTGTAGTGAGTGAAGGTTGCATACTCCGTTGAAAGCACCAAAGCAGGTGCTAAGAACATGGTGAGTATTTGGTAAACACATACGTGTTCCCAAAATGAAATGTAAATGAAATGGGTTTAAATATAAGAGTCAACTACTATAGACCAATAAAAGTGTTTATAGTCTTGGCCGTTGATTTGTAGCTGGAATGTAAGCAAAAGGTTGAATAAATAGAGAAAGAACCCACCAATGACCGACCAAGGTGGGTTCATTCGTGAATTTTTGTGGTGTAGTGTTATTGTGTTAAGAATGATCGACTTTTTATAAATACATCCGGTTCTTACAAAATGTATTTGTAGTATTATTTAGATTATTTTAAATGTCTCTTGTCACTTTGTTTCCTGATTCCGTTCTTTGACCTTAATGTTGTGAAAACATGCTCACACTATACAACAGTGTTTTAAGTTCAAATGTATAAAGCCAAACCAAATAGTAATCCACTTATATTCAAGTTATTAAATACCACACGTTATATGTTCTATTTGACTCCACTTTATTCTCCCTAATATCGGTCGTGGTCATGTTGATTCAAAATTCTTATATATGAGCGAGTGAGAACATACAAAAATTGTCCACCATATTGTCTTATAACTAACGTAGGGCTTGAGTCCTTTGATTTTTCAAAATCGCACCAATTGTCATAGCTAGGCATTTTGTACCAAAGTAGTTCCTCAACAAGAAATATATGCTTTGGGATATGTTGACGTATGTGACCGGACTACACGTGCCTGACCGAACAATAATCAACGTGCCTGGAGGAACACGAGATGGATGCCAAAACACGAAAGACTCCTTTTATCCAGATTCTCCTTTTAACCACTAGATAATGTCTTGAACCATGCATGCGCCACCGATCCGGGCTTCACGAGATCGTGTTCCCCACATGATTTGACACCTACCATGTAAACAAGGTATAGACCGTGGTGTTCGTTCCCGAGACAAGCCAGGTAACGAGGTTGGGGTAGTATAAATACCCCCACCTCATTTATGACATTCTCAACTAATTCACACACACATTTACTCTTACATTTATTGTTGTGCCTTCCGGCTTATCACAAATACTTATTCTCACGCCACAACTTGATATTGAGCACACCCTCCAGGCGAGGCTAACTCGTGTTTTTCTTTGTGTAGAGACTTAAAGGATGTTGCTTCATTTAGTCCGAAAGAACCTACACGCATCAAGGCTGCGGAATAGATTTTTACTTCAACAGGATACAATAAAGCTATTTGACGTTTTACCGTTGAATGATTTAGACAAAATGATTGTGAAACACAATCGACCACTACAACTTTTTGCTAGTAATTATCAGTAATAAAATGAAGTTATCTAATCAGACTACTTCAAAAAAGCTACTAACATTGTATTTTGTATACATTATCTATACTACCTTATAATGTATTTAGGACTTTCTATAAAAGGAAGTCTTAAAAGAATAAGTCTACACACTTAGAGCACTCCCATCCATAACACCATAACACCAATAACACCGTCTACGTCAGCGCCACATCAACTTTAACATTTAACATTAACATCCTCAAAAAACACTCACAACCATAACATCCCAATAACACCATAACACCAATAATATTTCATATTTTCAATTTCAACCCCTAAACTAAAACAAACACTTCATTTATTAAACTAAAACAAACATTTCATTAAAACTAAAAACAAATTACAATACGAGATTAAAAAAAAAATTACAACGAAAAAAAAAACACACTTCAAATAAAACGTTACAACAAATTAAAGGAAATACGATCTACTGACGAGGTTTCAAGTTATATTTTGCGATGATTCGATCTTTTTCGTCATTGATCCACTGCACGACCATTGGATCTTGCCCATCAGTAGACGTCATCAAAAACTTGATCTCTTCCAACCTTGTTAATGTGAGATCTCTTTCCTGCTGGGCCCGATACGCCGCTTCGGAGACTTCTCGTTTCATACGAAACTCGTTTGCCATAGTTTCTGTGAAATAAGCTGACGAGCTCGTTCCTCCAGTGCTTGTTCCCCCAGTACTTGTTATAGTCTCAGATCGTGCTTTCTTGGTAGCACGTTTCTTTCCCATGGGGCGTGGTTGTTCATCATTACCAAACAAAGCCTCGTTTGTTTGGCTTGGGACTTCGCCGGTTAAATCAACCGGTTCCGGCGTCACCCATTTCTTATAATGACGCAAAACATCCCAAGCGTCATCCAGACCAAACAATGCTCCTCTGTTTTCCTCACGATACCATTGCTTTGCCCGTTTCATCACATCCACCTCACTTTCACCGCTTCGTTGATCCCGTTGCGCACGTACGTAACAAGAGTTGAACTTTGTGCATATCCTGTTCAACGTTGTCCATTTGCTTGACATCATATCCTTGGTGCGCCGTTGAAAGTTGAGTCTATTGAACTCATTTCTGACCCGATTCCAAAACGTATCTCTAGGTTGGCACTTTCCAACTTTTGGATCCTCCGAAACAACTATGTAACACCTTGCAAGTAATGCTTCCTCTGCTGAATTCCAACGATTGGTAACGACAACCTCCTCATCAGAATCAATTGGTTCGGGCTCGGGGTCTTTGGATTTTTTTGATTTTCGCTTAATACGACCTTTTTCTTTTTTTGGTGGAGATGTGGGTGTCTCAGCAACATCTTGTGTTTCAGTTTGTGATTGTTGTGACTGTTGTGTGAATTGTAGGTTTTGAAAGTTGGAGTTTAAGGTGCTTTGTTGGTTTTGTTGTTGCCAAAAACAGTAATGTTTGTTGTTGTTGCCACATTTCTTGGCTTGATAAGCCTAGTGGGTTGGGGTTTGAAGATGAACCAGCGTTCGGGTTAGATGATGAACCCGGGTTTGAGGGATTCCACCCATCATTGAGAAGATTGAAGAAAGTATCGTCGTTGCCTCCCGACATTGTTTTGATTAGAAGTGGAAAGATTGAGAGTATTGAGAGGATCTAGAAGTGGAAGTGTGAATAAAAATGGTGTTTTGATTGTGTATTTATAGTGGTAAAAAAAGGTTTTTGATTTTTTTTAATAAAAACTAGCCGTTAGGGACCTGAAATGAATTTTTTTTTTAAATTTAACGGCTAGTAGCCGTTAGAGGGACCTGAAATAAAAAAAATTTGATTTTTTTTTTTTTTTTTTTTTTTTTTTTTTTTGGTTTCAGCCTTCAACGCGCGTTACGGGACCAACGCTGCACATCCAACGGCGTTAAACATCTTAGCTTCCAACGGTGTAACGCCCATAACGGCGTTAAAATGCCCATAACGGGCGTTACCCCGTTAAGGATGGGAGTGCTCTTACTATAAAAGGAAGTCTCACATTTCAAAATAAGTCAGACTATAAAAACTTTATTAATTTTGCTATTAATTGTATTAATTTTGCTATTAATTCAATACATAGCTTTAAAATTCAGCTATCTTCCTGGAAATCAAATACACAATATTATAACAACACCAATTCAAAACATTGTAACAACACACACCAATTCATTCATTTGTAAAACTTTTTTTCGAAAAAACGTGTAATCAAATAACATTTGCTCGTCGCAAAACATAGTCAAAAGGTACCGGCCGTCGCATTGCGCAAATACCCTACTAATACACAATGAAACAAAAAGCAATTCACATTTGTTAGATGAACAAAGTTCTTTTCACACACCATCAATTTATGTCCCGTTATCAGCGTCCACCATACATTTGTTTTGTTATTCTTTGACTAAGTTTTTATAATAATAGACTTATTGTCCTTGTGTTTGATCTTTCACAATCAATACAAAAGTATAGACCTATATTGACCTTATATTTGATCTTCCACTATCAAAGCAAATATATTGATTTATTAGCTATATATGATCTTTCATTATCAATGCTACAATATTACAAATCATCAATAATGTTCCTTTTCTTTGAGGCACATCATGTGGTGATGGAAGATTGAAAGCATAGAATAAAATATGACGTGTCTAAGTTTTATATTCAAACATATTAATGCTATTTCAAAATAGTTAGTGTGAGAAAAATAGTTGCCGTTTAAAAAAAAGGCACTTAAATTGGTTTTAACTATCAAGACTAAAGATGCTTTCTACCAGTGTTTTCAAAACCGAACCAGTAAGCGAACCATTTTTTGATCGTTTTTTCTGATTGAACCAGCTCGGTCTGGTTTTCAAAACACTGCTTTCTACTAGCAAAAAGGTTTAATCTCGAAGTCTTACTAAGCAAGGTGCATTTCAATGGGTGCTACATCTTTGCGCATTCTAGAAGCTAAATGTATTCACCTAAGAGTATCCTGTGCTTGTACCGTGAACAATGTGGTTCGCCACTTTTGTTATCTTAGCGCCACATCAACATACGTTACCACAAGTTTCTCACCACTTTTATCCCACAATGTTCGCTACATCCATTAACCACAAAAGGGGGTTGTTGACTTTTTTTATTACGTTTGACAAAACTAATTGAAATTAAAGCTTATATATTAATAAGCTATTCAGCCACATGGTTCGAGCCAGACTTATTATTGTAAAACAATATATAAAGACATTAAACTTAAATCACATATTCAGATAATTTGGCTATGTAAAAGCTCTGCTCTATATCAAAAGCTAATTTCTTTTAGCTCAAGCTTATGAAAGCTTATAGCCTTTAAAGCTTTCATTAGCATGCGTACCAAATAAAGCTTATATGCAATAAACTTTAATAAGTTATCATGACCTTGTCAGCAAGCACAGTTTAATCAACAAGCTATTCGTTAATTTATTAGTAAATTTTCATTACATGAATTTAAAGGTTAGTATTATCATTATTAAATGTGAGAGGTACCATGTTAGATTAGTGCTAGCTGGAAGCAACCTTAAAATAATCACATTAATCTTTCAATAAAATGAGTAAAAGTCTATACAGTTTAAATGCATTTATCAATGAGTTTAAACTCCGTAAATTAGTTGACCAAAATGTTACATAACAAATAAAACAAGATTTATAGTTTATTAGATCCTAAAAAAGTTAGTGTTGTAGATTAGCAGGGATTAATTATTAGTTAAATTAAGTAAAGAGAATAGAATAGAATAGGCGGAAAGTGTAGGGCTACTTCCTTTGGCTTTGTTTTAATAGGTAGCTTTGCTTTGCGTAGTTAGTAAAGAAGAAGAAAGAATAAATGAGTCACATGAAAAGCAAGTAAGTAGCATCCATCCTTAGATGCCGCTACGATTCTTTTAATTTCTAATGGATCGATCTGCTAGGCCTTCCTTATCATCAGGTCACCTTATCCCTCAATCTCATTCTTAACTAATGTTTAGTTTGGATGTAGTGGTGTTATTCATTGTATGATTGAGATCTTGTAATACACTTGTGTTAGCGTTTTTATTTTTTTATTTATTTATTTATTGTTAGTTGTTGATTAGTCTTTGATTGTCTTCAGTTTGAAATAGTGGTTGGTATTAACAACACTCGTGTTAGGGTTTCAAGATTAATTTAGGTGTTGCGTATAAAATGATTATTTGCGTGTTTTTGTGTATATTAATATGTTTGCTAGTTGATGTTTGAATATAGTGATGATGTAAATGAAATTGTCTTGGGGTTTTTGATTGGTGTTTCATAGCGTTTAGTTTGAATGACTGATCATATTTATCGAAAAGTATGATTTACAGTATCTGATAATGAAGAATACCTGATGTTCGTGCAGTGTTTAGTTTGGATATAGTGAATTACTGATGGCAATTGTCTGTTAACGATTGAGATCTTGCATTCTTGTGTAACGCACGTGTGTTAGGATTTTTTTATTTAATTATTTGTCTTTGCTAATTGATGATATGGAGAGAATTGTATGAATGAATGTGTTATGGTTTTGAGATTAAGAATAGTGATAATTGTGTTAGCTGGATTTGATGTACAAATTTTACAATGATAATTTAGATGTTGTTTATACATGTTTAAAATCTCTATGTGTTTTTTTGCTTCAATTTTGCAGCTGTTTTTGTTTGCGGATTTGAAGATTATTTTGATGTTCTAGTTTATGTATCTGATTTATTTTCAATTGTAATGCAGATGGTAAGCTGTTTGATGCATCGCAGTATGCTTTTTTCGGCCAAGACAGTTTAGATAAGGCTACTGATTTGGGGTGTATAGAAGTTGAACAAGAAGATAACGCTCTCAATGGACTTGGTGAGGATGGATACCGTTTGTTTGATAGAGAAGAGGCACATTTTGTAAGTATACATTTGGATACAGTTTATGTATGAATATTGTACTTGATAGTTATGCGCTATAAGAATTCAATAATACTTTTAAAGTCTCTATTGCTTAATCTATTTTTATGCTCATTTTCTATCAGCAGGAATCAGGGGTCGGGTCTTTATCAGATATGGATGATCTGTCTACTATTTTTTCAAAGGTAACCTTCAACCACAAAGTTCTCTCAAGATGTAGTTGTATTGGTGTAGGATGTGAGCGAGTAGAGTGATTAACTTCTACTGTGCTTGTTTTTTCGCGGCAAGCAAACCGTTGTTGTGAAAATGCTTAGAGAAAATGTAGAGTTTGAAGGTCTTTGCATATATGTTATCTGTTTATCTAAAAATAAATAATTTCTGTGACCACAATGGTTTGTTTTTATTACATTATCATAAAATGCAGCACCCTTACCTAGAATATAAGAAATTAACGCTGTAAATGGTCACAAATGTCTGACTCTCATGATCTTACATGAACTTATTAAACTCGCCTAAGTTGATGTAAACCCCATGTTTGTTTCTATACAAGCTGAGCGAAGAGTTATAACATATCCTTTTATAAACCAGTGAAACTCTTCTATTGGAGTATGGAAAGGAAAATGCTACAATACACGTTAATATATTCCTAGGCTATTCAATTTTCAGTTGGATTCACATTTGTATTATAACTTGTTCTAATAGTATTTATATACAGCATATATTTGAACTCTAGTGTTTAGAAAGGTCTGTATGGCCATTTCAGAAACATAGCACTTCTTATGCACCAAAAGCTACTGGTCAACATTTGCTACGTGTATCTACTTGTTACATACACGTATCTACTTGTTACATACACGTACATGACACATAATAGAATTGAGTTTTGTTCCTATTGGACAATACTTGATATGTAGTGAAGCTCAAGAAAAAGGTTAAGTATCGTGTTTACTAAGTTCCGCCCATGCATGATTTCTGAAATGTATAAAAAATGGATGTAAGCATTCTTTATAGAGGGCATTTAGGATTGCTTTTTTTTTTCTTTCTCCTTAACTGATTATTTTCAAGCAGTTAAGCAGTCTGAATTAGCCAAACTGCTTATGCTTATCAGCTATCCTGGGGTAAAGTAAACATAATTCAATACACAGGCAGTGACCTGCTTATTCCGGGTTACAATATTTAACCTAAATACCTTTAAAAGAGATATGCAGACCCCTGATGTTAGTCCATCCACTTCTCAAAATCTAATTAAAAAGTAAAAGTTAAATAAGCAATCTCAAACACTATCATAGACTGCCAATTTCATTTTGTATTACACGCACTCAAAGTTTTAGTGCTGGCATCTCAATTGTCTCTTCTCTTATTTGCCTTAGTTTTGTGCAAAAGCAAGTAAACATGGTGTGGAAAATATGCTTTTTGTTTTGTAGTTGAACAGAACAGTTTCTGGACCTAGGCATCCTGGAGTTATTGGTGAGCGAGGATCAGGATCAGGATCTTTCTCAAGGGAAAGTAAGTACTTAACTTACCAAAGCTTCGTTTATAATTGTTATGAACCCGAATCTGTGTTTTTCTAGTTGTCTATATTTCTTTTCCTGAATACTCATTAGTATTTTTATTATGATGCTCGTCAATAAATTAAGTAACACTATCTGCAGGTTCATCTGCCTCAGAATGGTTACAAGAAAGAGAATTAGCTGAGTGGGTAGACCAACATATCTCTGACACTGAAAACTACCAAGGAAGCAGAAGATGGTCATCCCAACCTCATCTCTACTCAGATTCACAACCATTGTACAGAGCTTCATCATACCCTGCTGAACTTCAACATCAGCTCACTGAGCCCGTTTTGGTACCTGACCAATCCTTCTCGGCACATCAGCATTCACATCTTCTTAATCTCTCTCATGCCATGACCAGTCCCCAGTTATCCTATTTAGACAATAGCAGTAACATGCATTTAAACAGTGTCCTTTATGGATCCCGTTATAATGGTAGCAGTAGGTCCCAGCTAATTCCTCCAGGCCTTTCCCGATACTCTCAGCCTCAAAACAATTGGACTAACCATATGCTACATGTGGATCATGCGGGTCTATTAAGCAACACTTTTCAGCAGAAACTGCTTCATAACGGGTCACTATCCCCTCATTATATACCACCACAACATCACTCTATTGGTCATTTTTCACCGCTGCAGTTGTGCCCACTTCCTTCTCGCCCACTACATTCAAGTAATCAGAAAACCAAAACGACGCAAAAGAACAGTAGGCACAGTGGACGTCTTTCCCGCCAGGGCTCTGATGGTAGTAACCAGAAAAGTGACAAATTTCGGGTACAATTTAGATCAAAATACATGACTTCTGAAGAGATTGAGTCTGTTCTTAGAGTGCAGCATGCTGCAACTCACAGCAACGACCCTTATATAGAAGATTATTATCACCAAGCCCGCCTTGCTAAAAAATCTGATTCGAAATCCAAAACCCGTTTTGGTCCTGCTAATCTTAAAGATTCTTCTTCTAAATCCTCGCGCAATAGTACAGAATCGAAAAATAATGGCAACATTTTCTTCATCCGTAAGCCACAACCCCTTCTTGAAGTTGATCCTCCTCCTGTTGGTGGTGGTTCTGAAAACAAAGCATCTGATAAACCATTAGAACAGGAACCAATGCTTGCAGCTAGAATTACAATTGAGGACAGTTTTGGTCTTCTGCTTGATGTAGATGACATTGATCGCCTCTTGCAGTTTTCTCAAGATAATGGGGTTCAGATGAGGCAAAGAAGGCAGATTCTTTTAGAAGGGCTAGCCACATCACTTCAGCTTGTTGACCCGCTCGGGAAAAGTTCAAACAATGTTGGGTTGACTCCTAAGGACGATATTGTCTTCTTACGATTAGTATCACTTCCCAAGGGTCGTAAACTAATATCCAAATATCTTCATCTTCTCTCACCAAGCAGCGACCTTTCACGAATAGTATGCATGACCATTTTTCGTCATTTGCGGTTCCTATTTGGCGGTCTTCCTTCTGACGATTCAGCTTCCATAACTGTCACTGATTTAGCCAAAACAGTCTCAGCATGTATCGGGTCAATGGATCTTAATTCTCTGAGTGCTTGTCTTGCTGCAGTAGTGTGTTCTTCAGAGCAGCCGCCACTTCGACCACTCGGGAGCTCATCTGGTGACGGGGCTTCGGTTATTCTTAAATCAGTTTTAGATCGAGCCACTCAATTATTAAGCGATGCTCGAGTGTCAAGCAACCCTAGATTGCAAAACCCAAAGCTTTGGCAAGCTTCATTTGATGCGTTTTTTGGGCTTCTTACAAAATACTGCTTAAGCAAGTATGATAGTTTAGTGCAAGCTATGTCTACACAGACCCCACCGAGCACTGAAATTGTTGTTTCAGAGGCTGCACAAGCTATCAGTAGGGAAATGCCGGTTGAGCTTCTCCGTGCTAGTCTTCCACACACTGATACTAATCAGAGGAAGATGTTGGTTAATTTCTCACAACGGTCGATGCAGGTTGCTGGTCATAGAGGAGCCAGTGGTCCGGTTAGCCCCGAGTCGGCAAGAGCATGAGTCGGATGTTATGAAAAGTGTTGTACAATGACTTTATATGTTTTTTGGTCATATTATGGTACCAAGTGCTGTCATGGATGGTTGACAACTTTAGGTTATAAATGCTCTGTGTATGTTTGTGTTGGCCCAGTATTATATGTGGTCACGGTTTGGTGGTTCTGGTGGATGACGGTGGTGGCATGTGCAGATGGTGTTTGATGGTATCGATTTGATGCTTATACTTCTTCACCTTTGATGTTTTAACCGGAGGAGGCATGAAGCTTGTGTTTCTTCTGAATGTAGGGTAGTTATAATCTTAGCAAAATCTAACAGGTATGATGACGACTTCCGTGTATAGAGGTACACTGGTGGGAGTTGAAAGGGGAGGCATGTTTTTTTGGCGCTCCCGGTTCCATACATTTAAATCATGTAATGTTCTTAACTACTCTTGGATGTTTTACTCCGCATTCATGTTTACAGACTTGCAGTCATGTTACTTGTGTCTTTATACTTGTGTTGAGATGGCGATTTACTCTTTCCAGAACCGTCTAATATGTTACAAAGTAAGAACTTTTTATGGAGACTATTGAAGTAATAATCTATAACCTTTTAAACAGTGTAGTTGTGATGGCTGAATGTGTATTTTTTTTTGGTGAAAATTGCATAAGTCACCCTTACGAAAATCGTAGGCGCAATCCCTCTCTTTTCGAAAGTTTGTGATTAGATTAGATTCAGGACATTGGAATCAAATCTCCTTCCTGAAGCCTTTGTTTCAGAGTTAATCCTTATGAGGATGGGTTCAAGATGTTAGCTTAAACAATGCATCCGTTTTGCAAGTATGCGATCTATTTGCTTATCTTCTATCTTGTTGCTTATTTGTCTTATGCTGAAGGGGCTTGGCAATCGAAATGCGATCATTTTAGGATTGTTGGTTTAGTATAATGTGATGTAGTTAGTAAAGTTGGTTTTACAGAGTGTTCAGGAAATGGGATTGTGGTTTTGAGGTAGGGGTGTTCATCGGTTCGGTTATTGGGTTGTTCGGTTAATTTTTTTTCTGGCTATAATCGAGAACCAAACCGAACTTAAATTGATTAAACCGAACCGAATAACTGAAAACCGAACCCCTAGCCGAAAACTGAACTAAATAACCCGAATTAAATAATTTTAATTATGTATTCATTTATTTATATAGATTTTTAAAAATAAATAAATAAATAAATAAAGCTTAAAAAAATGTTTTATTTAAAAGAGTTTTATTTTTTTTATATATAAATATATATATTTATTTAAATTCGGTTTTCGGTTTGGATTGCTAAAACCATAACCGAATATTTAATTCGGTTCGGTTCGATTTTGGCAAATTCAGTTTGGTTACGAGTTCGGTTCGATTATTTTCGATTCGGTTCGGTTTCGGTTTATTTTCGGGTATTACCCAACCCATCAACACCCGTATTTTGAGGATGGTTATTGCATTCTACACCGATTCCTGAAGCCCAACAACCACCACCTCTGTATATAGACGTTGGACCTTTTCAGCCCATTAGGGTTTCCTTAACCAGAACACCACAGCCACTCCCCTTATATATACTTGACCTCATTCGCATACCCTAACCCTTCCTCATCTGTGCCTCTTTTTGTTTGATTGTTATTTGGTTGATATCATTAATTTAAACAGGGGAAATTTGGTTGAGGAGTATATGTTTCTCAACCAGGTTGCCTTGTTTAAATCGATGCTTTGAACCATTTTTTTATTTATTTTATTTTGTTAACAAAAGCCAATTTGCAGAGCAATATCGCCAATAAAAATAATGACGAAAAATTGCATTGAAGGTTGGCAATAACATTAAGCGATTCTCCGTGCCTGTCAAATATTTGATTTTGATCTTGGCCTCGAACAAGTCGCTACATTTTTATATATTTTATTTTAAATGGTTTGTGATACTAAAAGGACATGTATTGATTGTGGTTCGGTTTTGACAAGAAAGAAAAGAACCAATATTTTCTAGTGAAACAATTCGTTTGTTAAAGAAAAAACACCCCCTTAAACTGTCTTATGTCTCAAAGAAAATACAAATAAACAGTTTTTTCGAAAATGTTTTGCCAAAAAGTCTTTTTGGATTGAGAATGCATTAATTAGATAATCTCCTGCAAAAACACCCACTTAGAGGGTGTCTTGGATTGAATTTTGAGGGTGGTTGGGATTGCGTTTTTAGGGTGGTTATCTGATTAGTTTTCGGCAGGCCGTTTGAAAAAACCTTAAGTTTACATGTAAAGATCTAAAAATCAGAAATTGCATAGCATGAAATGCACATCCAAACACCCCCAAACCACGGAAATGAGTGAACCACTTATCACCCATAATGCACGGGAACTGTATAGGTACATCGATGATGAATGTATAAAGTTTAAAGGATGTGAAAAACTACCCAACGTGGAGGCGCGACATATGATGACTGTCAATGATATACAACTCATTTGATTCATATGCGTGTTTAGAGTGAGGAATTGAAAGCAAGGCTCAGAAAATTTGAGGCGGCGGCTAAGAGGAAACCATATAAGGAGCTAGTGAAGGATATTAAACCAAAAGTTGACGAAACTGAGCCGTTTTCTTCCTACAAAGATCAAATAGGACTGAAAGCACACTGTTTAACACTCGGACTGAAAGATACTGGTTTGGTTTGGTCCTGATTTGTACAATGGCTCGCTCAAAGTATGCTCGTTTTCATAAAGATGTTTGAGCTGCTGAATTGTCATTATCAGATAGAATTTTGGTATCTAATCATCCAGATGACGCTTTACATACAGATACTCTTCCTTAGGTCTTTTTATACCTTTTGTTGTTTAAACACTTGAACGTGTACATTGAATTTTTGTTTGCTCGTGTACAATCTTTAACCACCAAAAACTCGTAAATTATCAATTTAAATTAAACACCGCCTATGAGTAACATAATCCGGATCCTTGATTAACCAGCATAATAGTTGCTCCACAGAAAGTGTAGATTGGTATGGACATCCTAACCCCGGGCATCACCTGGGGTGCCCACCTGACCCTTCCCCAAAGACCAAGCCCCAGGCAATGATCTTGTGTCCCAACAAGCTAATTAGTCAGGAGCTGGGATTGAACCCGGTCGATTTTCCACAAAAACCCTCCTATACTCCCCATACAAACATTTATAAACAAATGCAGCATAAAGTTTAAACCACAAACTACCCTTCTTCGCACTCACAGTTAAATTAGTCACGATGCTGCATAAAAATAAAGCTATCTTGTATTCATACGTATGGTTCAGAAACTGTAGTCAAAATTAGGAAAAATGACATCAAATTGCTATTGAAACCTTTGCTATTACAAATAAAGAACGTGGTCTCTATATCTGCAGAAGAAACATCGTCAAACCCTAACACTAAGCTGCAAACATAGATAACGATACATCAAATAAATCGTGTAGTGTTCTATTTTAACTTTTTGTCAGATTAACGGAACTCATCGTGGTATTCATAATCTTCTTCATCATCCTCGTTAAAGATAGCACTATAAAATACATATGGACTATCGATCATTTCAGTCAAGGATAGCCGTCCATCTTTATCCGTATCAGCCTGAAATAATATTAAGATTATCATATTGTGGATTCTATATTCATATATACACAGCGACATGAAAAATTATATTCAAACATTCTTACCTGTGATATAATATAATCTGCCTGTTGCTTAGCATAATAACGCTCTGATGGATGAAGCTTTCCGATGATAGGTAGTAGCTCCACGTCAGACAAGAATCTACAACAGAAAAGTTAGCATAATCAAAATTACGTAGTTATGGACATGTATTCTATATAGTGATAAAGCGTAAAGGTGCGGGATTTACCCGTCAGCATCCTTGTCAAGCTCGGAGAAAAATCTCTTTGCCGGTGATTCCAATGAATCGTTATTAGATTCATGTGAAGAATTATGATGACTTTCTTCGTCATAGTTTCTTACGAGGTCAAATAGTCCATGGAAAAACTCTTTAAAATTCACCTTCCCATCTTTGTCAGTATCTCGTTCCCTGCAACAAATTCGTTTTGGATTCATTAGTTTCATACTAGCTGTAATAAAACTAAATTCTTGTTGACTTTTACTTCCATTTCACAAGATGTAGCTCCCTTCTTTCATATAAATGTCCGTTTCGGTCATTTTATGTAAAAAACTTCTTACATGAAGAGAATTGGACAAACGCTCAAACAGTTAATTGTTTCATTTTTACAACTTTATATAAGTAAAGACACATCCAAACACCATCTGTTCATCTCCTTGCTTTTGGCAATTAGCATATTACACTATCATAAACTACAGAAGCCAAACTAGATTTTTTTTTTCTTTTTTTTATTATTCTGCTGCATCAATCTTGAGTGCCCACTTAAGCATATGCTTAAAAGGCGCAATATCTAGTCTAAAAGGGCATTCGACTTCTAAAAATGTTTTCTTGAAACACAAAGAACATCTAAACTTTAGCAGCAGACCTGTATGGACATAAACAGAATTGACTAGGTCTCACCTAGTAAAGAGACACGTACTTAGTGGAAAGCTACTAATTCCCCAATAGGATTAAAAAATCAATAACCCCACTACAAAGAAGAACATGCACATTTCCTTAGGAGAATCTATTTATAATACATAGTTGAGATATAATAAACATGTGTGTGTGTGTGGCAAACATGTACTAGAAAATTAATCTAAAATATAACTAGTTGAAAGTAGCATGTCAACCTTACTTCCTCCTTGCACAGCCACTGAAGAAGTCTTGGGTTTTTAGTGTCTGCGGGATGCTGAAAGCTGTATATATCACGAAAGAAAACACAAATTAAGGATATGAACAAGATATGAGTCTATAAGATGCAACAAATTCATATACTTGAAGAGAGCATGTATCTTACTCATTGAACTCGGTCAAATTCAAAAAACCATCACCGTCAATATCAGATGCATTGAAATGCTCCTCTTTCCACCAACCCATATCATACCCAAATGAGTTATTATCTGCTCAAGATATAGTCAGATTAAGTTGCAAGTGGAATACCCAAATTTTATAGAATATACAGAAACCTACTTCAACTCTTCAAGTAACAATCATTTATGCTAAGACCACTATGGTATCTTGTAAATCATAAGAATCAGAAAGATAATGCATACATTAAGTTTAGTCTCTGAATCTCTGAAACACTTTTAAGATGGTATAACAAAAGCTTTCTAAATCTTACATAACAAACATAAAGCACCCACTTTCGTATCGCAGACAGACTCTTCCTAGCATATAATACTTCAAGTGCATTTTTTAGATGGCGTGTTTCTTTCTCTATCCTCTTACGAGATTCAGCATGTAAATCGATACTAGATATCCCTCAAAATACACCACTCACAACTACATGATTACATATCCGCTACAAGTTCCCTAAGTGACACTTTTAACAGTTCTGAATAGAATGAGTTCATGTTTTGTACCTAGTGCTTAATTTTTTTTTACCCGAACATGTAACTATTCTGCATCATCAAACCTTCATACAGTTAAATGCAGCAATGACCAACTTCTCTACATTTAAGAAATAATCATCAATTTGAAATTACAGTTTAACTCCTAATAGAAGGTAGCGTTAAAAACCCAAACCTGATGTTACTAGCTACGTATAGGATATGTATGGCAGCGTCTAGCGTTTGGGTAGTGAAACTGATTCTGGTTATTCAAGTGATCAGCGACAACAAACTGAATGGGGTGCATAGGATCGCTAACAAATTTGCTTATTGCACTTAGAAACAACACATAAGCAGTTGTGAGAGCTTTCGGGATTGCTTATAGATTATTCACCTGTCAAATAAGCTGTCTTGGATAAGCAACATGTACTAATGGAGTTGCTTATTCCAAACTGCTTTTCAAAAAGCAACCCCAAATTTCACATATGATTATCTCAGTATTTAGGGGCCATTTTACATTTAAATCTCTAAATCCTTAAATAATTACTCGTATCACAACTTCAAATTTATTTCCTTACAACTAATTATGCCATCCTAAGTACTCCACATTACATAACCACATAATAAACACAATGCCAACATTTCTATACTACCAATCAACCACTAAAAAGTTGCCAAAATACAAAGAAATTATTACCTGTATCCCTCACCCAACTAGGCGGCGAATACTCGTGGAAACTAACCAACCCATCCCGATTCTTATCATGCAGCTCCATCTCCCTCTGGCTCCTATGCAACACCTCCCTCTGACTCTGCTCCAAGTTCCACTGCGTCAACTCATGCTCCGAAACAAACCCATCAGCAGGATCAACATCAATCCTGGGAAACAACAACACCAACCTATGCGTAATATTAAACTTATGCTCATCATTCAAATAATCCTCAGCATCTATAAAATCCTCCCATTCTGGCTGTCCCTCCATTCCAGGTGCCACGTCATCACCACCATGATCATGAACATCACCATGGTCCTTATTAAAGTAATGGGTTTGTTCCCATTGTTTGTCTTCACGTTTACGTTCAATGTCTGCGATAAGGGGGTCAAATGAGATATGGTGATCTGATGGGGTGGTGGGTATGGGGGTGGTGGGTATGGGGGTGGTGGTGAAGTTTGAGCGGAGCTTGAGGCGGCGGTGGCGGCGGTTGTGGCGGTTGGAGGAGGTGTTGTTGGTGTTTTTGTTGGAGATTAGAATGAGGATTAGTATGGCTACTGTAATGTAGAGTATTACTGACACTTTGCTCATTGCATTAAACACAACAACAACAACAACTGTGTTTAATGTTGTTGTTTTTGTTTGATGATTTAATTTAAGGTTTTGAAGAGATGGTGTTTGGGTGTTGTGTTTTTTAATGTAGGAAGGAAGGGGTTAAGAAGTGTTTTTTTATGTTGTGTTTGTGTTGGTAGATCTGTTTGTTTTCTAGAGAAGAAGTGAAAGATTAATGGAAGTGAAAAGTGAGATTATGAGACGTGGTTATTTGGGTGACGTTGTTTCAACCAATCATGGAATGACATCTGTCTTGTCTATTTTATATTTTATATTCTTGTGTTTGAGTTTTTTCCATCGTGGGACGAATAGATGATTGAAAGAGCTAGAAGTATACATAGTTTTATGTCTATATGCCTAAACATGCATAAAAAGTGTTGGTGAAAGTTACAATTTCACAAATCATTAAACCACTTTCGCATCTATTTAGACACAAAAATAATCACATGTTTAATCCTTTTAATCATTTTCCATGTCTAAACTTGTGTGATACGGAGTAACATTTTATTGACGCATTTATACACAGACTTATAAATTAGTTTCACAAAATTTAGTTAAAAAAGTAAGCATACATTTAATCCCACTTATTAAGATTAGATATCTTTTTTTTTTTTTCGAAAGTTTACTATTATTCACAACACGCCCAACCAACGACAACTAACGAAGGGGCAACAAGAGAGCAACACAATTACATCAACTCAAACTTACACCAATTACCCCAATTTAACTTAGGATTCCCCTCACGGTTTTTGTAACACAAAAAACCGAAACCCTTAATATCTAGGACAATTCTTTTGACATCGATGGATCCATTGTCGAACTTCTTCGAATTCCTAGCTTTCCAAATATACCAACACGTAATGAAGATGATCCCTTTAACAATCTTCCTTTTTTTCTTATCCATATTTCCCCACCTGTGCATGTCAAAGATATCAAGAACCGAGAACATGTAAAGAGGGGGAGATTTGATCCAACAGCCTATTCAATACCAAACTTCCATGGCCAGTTCACAAGAGCAAAACATGTGATCAACAGATTCATCCGCAATGCCACAAAGGACGCAAGTCACTGAACCGAAAAAACAGTTTCTGGAACTAAGGGCCATACATGTGGGGATTCTATCCATCCCTACTCTCCACATGAAAATATTATATTTTTTCGGAATCCATTTCGACCACTTGAACACGAAACTCCTACTGTAGTCGTAATGGCTTTGGATAAATTCTTTCACCCCTTTAACGCTAAAAGCTTTATGGTTCCTTCCTTTCCATTCCCATTTGTCGCCGACCTCCCTTAGAACAATCCCTTCCAGATCACGATTAAGACCTGTTATCTCAATGTCTACTTCGACAGTAGATTGCCCCAAATCACCGATATCAAAACACTTCCTGTCGAGGCAGAACCTATCAATAACCCTACACTTCTTGTCTTTTTCCTTTAGATATCTAAGTATACTTTTTTTCTTTTCTGGCTACATATTATTTTATTTTTTCTTTTTATAAAACTCAAAAACATTGTTTATATACTTGCAATTTAGTTATTTTTGAAAAACACTGTTATATTTTCCTACATTTTCTTCCTACTTATCCTCCTACCCATACATGAAGATGATACGTGAAATTCATTTTCTCTCTTTCATATGCACCAGTAACATGAGTAGGAGGATATGTATGAACAAAATGTAAGAAGATGTATCATTTTCGTATTTTTGGGTCATGGTTAATTTTGAAGTTGAATTTGTGATGAAGTGGATAATATGGAAACAGATTTGAACTTGGGAAACAAGGAATAGGAAACTTGGAGAGCAAGGAATCCAAGTCACATAAGATTTTTTAGTTTTATTAGGAATCTTTTCTTATGTTTATCTTTTATTTGTTAATTAGGATTAGTAGGCAGTTAGGAAACTATTACTTCTAGTCGGTTTACAATTAGGATTCTTAGGTCTATTTAAACCACATTCCAACATAGTTGTATGCATTCAATTCATTATTAAAAGTTTTCATGATAAATTTGTTCTTCGCGGCTGCAATTCTTCCTGTTCACTAGCATTTGCTGTGAACGAATCAGCCTTCCGCTATTCTACTTCAGGTGGTAATCAGAGCCACTTTTAATTTGGGTCTCTCCCAAATTGACATCATGTGACCACTTCCAATCTCTGTCTTTTATCAATTCGGGTTTTCTCCGATTATTCTATATCTTCTTTTCTTTTCTTTTTAGCAATTTTATTTTGTTCTTCAAAAAAAAAAAATGTTCATCATAATGTTCATCGCACTGTTCACGAATGAAAACAAATTTAGTGATCATGATGAATGATAATACCGCGTTTTTGCAAGCGATTCAAGAACAATTGCATCAACAATCACAACAATTGCAGCAACAATCCCCAACAACAGATGGAACAAAATACTCAAATTCTCCAGGCACTTCAAAATCTGAATATTCGCGAAGAACCAAAACGTGATCACCACCTTTAAGAGTCCTCAAGTGACGAAGACGAAGAAGCTCATCAGGCTGATCCTGTGAATTAAAGAAATCGAATTCCTATGATAAAGGCGGATATACCCACTTTTTCGGGGTCATTAAACATTGAAGATTTTCTTGATTGGGTTTCTGAAACAGAAAAGTATTTTGAACTCATGGACATTCCCGAAGAATCCCAAGTTAAATATGTTGCTTACAAGTTGAGAGGAGCTGCCTCATCTTGGTGGGACAATCTTCAATCAGGTCATCGTCGTCAACGAAAACGACCAATTAGCACGTGGCGCAAGATGAAATGCTTAATGTTCGCACGTTTTCTTCCGGTTGATTACGAACGAACTCTTTATTCACTATATCAGAATTGTCGCCAATATTCTCGAATTGTATCAGAATATGCAGAAGAATTCATGAGACTTGCATCCCGAAATCAGTTAAGCGAGTCCGATGCACAACAAGTTGCAAGGTTCAACAATGGTCTTCGTTATGACATTCAAGCCATTATATCTCTCCAAACAACTTGGACTTTTGATGAAGCCGTGAGGGTGGCGTTGAAAGCAGAACAAACAATCATTAGACAAGGAAAGGTTTACTTTAAGTTCAAAAGTAAACCCGATTTAAAACAAAGTTCGGACCAATCAGGAGAAAAGTCACAACCACTTAATTCCAGTGAAGCAGATAGTGAGAAGAATAAGTCGAAATATGAGAGTACTTCTTCACATGCCACAAAGAAACCGACAAATCCTTATGCCCGACCCGTTGGTAATAAGTGTTTTAGATGTCAAAAAACAGGTCATACTTCTAGCCAATGTCGAGCGAGCAAAACTGTGAATGTAGCAGAACGAGAAGAATTCTACGAAGGATCTGAGAACGAAGAATGTTTCATCCGACCCGAATATTTTCTTGGCGAGGTAGAAGATGACGAAGAAGAAGCATATTCTTATGTTGTACGTAGATTAATGCTCGCCACTCCTAAAAAAAAGTGAAGACACCCAACGACACAACATCTTTCAAACACGATGTAGAATCAATCAAGACGTCGTCAATGTCATCATTGATGGCGGAAGTAGTGAAAATATCATCTCACGAGATATCGTGAGTCGACTCAAGTTAGCACCACGGAAGCATCCGACACCATACAAGATCGGTGGGATTAAAGCCGTAGGTGAAGTGTAGCAACCCGTAATTTTTCATAAGGAAAAATAACTATTTTACCCTTTGACTTTTTAAAGTTGACCTTTGACTTTGACTTTTGACTATTTGACTTTTACTGTAACGTAAAAGCAAATACGATAACCGGTAGTAACTGGTAATTTTCCTTGGACCAACACAAGACTACGATAAGTCTAGGTGTTCAAAATACTCTATTTTCACCAATAGTCATATTCTATATGAACTATTGCCGGCTTGTTATTTTTACGTAAGTCTAGGTTTTAACAACATAGACGCACCCAATGAGACTTATCACACATTTAATATACCTAGTTAGAGTATATTGATAAGTTTAGACATTTTTGTAAGTATTATATTCTTATGTTACTCGGTTTTAAGTTTCGTGACTTAAGGGCTTAACATTAGTAATTACCGGGACCAAACTACACCTCATAAACCAAAAACTAGGTAAAATAACACACACTACCACTGTTGGAATCACTCCTAAACTAGAATTCAAGTGTTAGTAATTAATATGTAATAGTTAGCTTAATTAGGCCTTTATGTTTGTTATTAAGCTAAGGCTAATGTAGAAGGCCCGTAAGCCTTGGCCCAACTCCAATAAAAAAAGGAAGGGACTAGGTGTGTTGCCCTAGCTCCCTCTCCTATAAATACCTTTGTAATACCCTCACTTGAGGGTTGGTTGTTCATTTTATCACTTTACCTTACGCATAACCTTTCTATTATTCTTATACGTGTGTTTGTGATTGTGTTCATCCGATCTCTTCTTATCTCTTTATCATATTAATGCTTGTGTTACTAATATGGTGACCTAACAGTGGTATCATTCGCCAAATAGTTGAATGAACATATTTTGTTTTTTGAAGTTTTGGTCTTACGCGTAAGATCGTTCCAAACTTTGGTTCGCTTAAAAACTCATTTTTTACACTTTTTAATCCAAGATTCTTGTACTTTCAATGTTTTAAGGTGTTAAAATATATGTTTTTGGCAAAAAGTTTCAAACTTTACGCGTAGATCTTTGTTTTTAAGCTTGGTTTTGTACGTGGTAGTAGTTCTACGCATAACGTGTTTTAAAGCTTTGGATCATCAAGTTTCACACTTTTGTGTTATTTTGGTGATATTGAAGCTATTTCATCACAAAAATCTGGTTTGGAAACATCAGTTGGCAGAAATCACTTTTGGCTATTTTCTACGCTTAAGTAAAACCCTAATCTTACGCGTAACTTTTCCTTGGTTTGATCTTCAGTTTTGTGGATTACTCAGTGTTTTTCTTGCTTGGATAACCCTGAAAACACTTCGACTTTGGATATCTCTTGCACTGTGATAGTGTAAAAGATCTTTTTGGGTAAAACCCTAAAATTACGCATAAGCTTAAGCTTACGCGTAGAACTCGTTACGCATAAGATTCCTCTTACGCCTAAGCTCTGTCTTACGCATAAGGTAATCCTACGCCTAAGTTTTCTACGCTTAACTTTCTGTTTACGCATAACTTTAGTGTTTTCTCATTTCTTACGCGTAAGCTAATCCTACGCGTAACTATTGCTGTTATGCGTATCTTTGGTGTTTTTACGCATAAGTGGTACTTTGCTTTTCTGTGATTTCTAAGCCTAAGGATACTTCATCAACAACGGTTCATTCGACTACAAAGATCCATTTAACAACACAAGTTTTCAACATGTCACAACCACCATACTCTAACTATTTTCCTTACACTTATCATCAACAGCAACAACAACTAAGTCCACAACATCAACAATTTAATCATCAACAACAAATTTATCAACAACAATTTAATCAACAACATACTCCACAACTTGGAGCAATTCCACCACCACAAATGGTTCAACCACCACCTAGTATTCAAGTACAACCTTACAAAAACTTCTACAATCAACATCCATCCAGGAATACTATGAAGGAATCGACATGGTTTGGCAAGATGTGTGAAGCCTTAAGTAGCCAACAATCAATTCATGAAGCTGGCTCACTTGATAGACCTCCAATGCTCACTCCAGGAAATTATGATCAATGGGTGATAAGGTTCTTTAGGTTTTGTGATCTAAAGATGCCACATGGAAAGTTTTTAAAGAAGGTCATTATGGAAGGTCCATTTCAGATGCCTACTGTTATCACACCCGCAGATCCAGATGCCAATCCACCAAGAGATGCTGTCACCAACATTGCAACTATCTCCGACCTCACTGGCGATGAACTTCTACACTTTGAAGCCGATGAACTAGCAATGCAATACATCTTTTTAGGACTACCTAATCCGATCCTTCGAAGTGTTGATGCTCAAAAGACAGCTAAAACAATGTGGGAACATATTCATCTTCTAATGGAAGGCACATCACTCAATCAGGAAGACATGGAATCCAAAATCTACTTGGCTTATGAACACTTCATGATTGAACCAGGAGAGACATTAGAGTCATATCATCATCGCTTTTCAGACATCATTAATGATTTGGACAAACACAACATCATCATGCCTCGAATTGCTGTCAACACTAAGTTCCTAAGTAGTCTTGGTCCGAAATGGGAGAAGTATGTCATTTTTCTCCGTCAAGCTAAGAACCTTCATCATGCTACATACGGATTGTTTTACGACTATTTGAAGCCTCACCAAAAAGAAGTTGACAAAGAAAGGACTATCCGTGGACTCCCGACTTCACAGTCAATTCCTGATAATCAACAACTTGCTTTATGGGCTCAAACTAATCTTCCTCCTCAAACAGCTCAGCAACCCGCTCCTCAACCAACTGCAACCATTACACCATATGATCAGTCACAACAACAACCTCAACAAACTCAATTGGTTCCATACAACAACAACAATGCTCAAGCACTTTACAGTGAAGCTGATGAGGACTCTGCTGCTTTCGATGAATTGCAACAAGGATTTGTTATGATTGCTAAAGCCTTCGGTCGGTATACAAACAAATCCAACAATCGCATTCGTTCCTCATCCAACACAAGGAATCAAGCTGTTGTGAACAATGGACGCGTTGAAGTTCAGAACCATGGTTATGGTCGTTAGATGGGAGGTGGTCAAGGGTTTAATGCTATTGGAAGGAATAACATGGGTGCTCCGCAACAACAAAGGGGTCAAGTGGTTGAATAGGGGAATGCTCAGAATGGGGTTAATGGTCTTCGTTGTTATAACTGCAATGAGAAGGGTCACCTGACTAATTCATGTCCTAAGCCGAGGACAAGAGGCAGTGCTTATCACAAAGAGGCGTTGCTCTTGGTTCTTAAGGATGAAGCTGGTGGAACTCTTACCAACAAGGAACAAAGCTTTATGGCAGATGCAGATTCTGATGATGATATGGAGGACTTGCAGGTTAATGCAGCAGTGATGTTGATGGCACAAATGCAAGCTCTACACATGAGTGACACAGGCCCAGTGTATGACACTGATGGCTTGTCTCAGGTACCGGAACAAAATATACTCATCTCTAATCTGATATCTCCGCCAATTTCTCCATCCGACAAGGATCAGAGTGTTCAACATGAGTCATCCACATCTCATTCCGATGATTATCAAATAGATCCCGTAGTTATATTTGACGATCAAGATAACCTTTTGGTTAACATTGATAATCAAGTTGACTCCGTGATTATATTTGAGGATCTAAATAATGATCATGTTGAGACTCCCGTTGAACAAAATGAACTTCTGTCTAATAGATAAATTGAGCTTCTGACCTTAATTAAAGACCAAACTCTCGTTTTGAAATTTGCACAAAATTAAAAGAGAAAAATGCACTGTTAATTAAGGATAATGAATGCTTAATTCGACAAATCAATTTTTTCAAAACTCAAGAAAAACGTGAAGAAGGTTTTGAAGTCGCTTTTGCTAAATCTCATCAAAACGAAAAATCATTAGAACGACATATACGTGATCTAGCCGTTTCCAAGAATGCTTTGTTGTCTCAAATAGAACAACTGAAACATGAACATAAACAACAAATTAACGCTCTTACTTTGGAAACTCAAAAAGCCAAGAATGAGTTGTTAACTTGTCAAAAACAGTTCTCTGAGTACAAACAACATTATACAAAATGAATAGATAACTATCTTGAAGAAATTGTCGACTTACAACACAAAATCAAAGAGTTTCGAAATGTTGTTTATAAACATGGTGAGTCAATCACAACTATTCAAAAGTTTACTTTTAAACCAAATCCAAATGGATATGGACCAATTCTTGCTGATTACAAACCTAAGTTTTCAAACAGAGCATTCAAACCAAATCCTGAAGTTTACAGTGCAGAACATAGAATTGATTATTCAATTATGACTGCTGTTGAATATAATCGCATGGAGGAATTAGATGCAGATGACGAGAGTCGGTCAAAAATGGGAAATGTCGTTTATAACAAACCATTTAACTATTCAAAAGCCGTTACTTTTGTCAAACAACAAGATACTTCTAACAAACCTTTTGTTATCACACCAGTTTCTGAAGTTAGTCCCAAACAACATGGTGCACAAATTAATGGTCCTTTACCTTCACTTAGTGAAGTTAAAACAAAAGCCGAAAGTTGTCGCGTCATAAAATACTGACACTTTCTTATCTGACCTTAAAATTTTGGAACGTGAGCTTGAATTTCATTCTGAAATAAAAGTTGAACATTTTCAACCGCCAATGGCGCGAGAACATCGAGACATTCTTCAGAAAAGACTTTTACCCCATGTCAAAAATTTGAAAACTTGTGCACTATATTGGGAAAGGGATTTTCACAAGGAACTCGGTCTCATGAAAACAGTTTTTGAGAAAACAGAAACATCGATTTCAAATACTAAACGTAAAAAGAAATTGTTGAGAAAAGATGTTGATCGACTCTTGGAAGATGTTATCTGTGCTGATATCAATAATCTTGTTTTATTACAATCTGTTACATATGCATCTAATCATATCTCTGCTGATTCTGTTGATTCTGTTGATACTGTTGAGAATACTGATAATGTGCATCAGATCAAATCTTTAAAAGTTGAAAATGAACGATTGATAAATGAACTTTCAAATTCAAAACGTCATCTTCAATGGTGTCAAAAAGATTGTCAAAATCGTGAACTTGCTTTGCAAAACAAAATTCACCAGTTGAAATAAAAAACGTTTAATCCTAAAATTGAGCAACTGGATGATCAAAACGTGTCTTTGAAATGTCAAATCTCAAAATATGAACACGAACTTGCAAAAGTTAAACAAGAATATGGTGTCATATTTGATTTACTCAAACAGACTCGAAATGAAGCATCAAACGAACTTGATCATTATCTTGCAAACACTAAAGAAGTCATGAATTTTTCTGGAAATCTTCGTTCTGAAAATCAAGATTTGGTGCACACTATCATTAAGTTAAGGGAAATGTTAGGAATGTATGAACAAGTTCAGCCTTGCATCATTAAGAAAATTGCACCTATAACACTTAGCAAACGTGAACCCAGATTGCCTACTGACAAAACACAAGATACTAATATGCTTCCATCTACTGAAACAGGAATAGTTGCCTCTTTTCCAAACGTCCGCACTTCACAGCCTAGGAGCAATACAAGGAAGAATAGGAAGTTGCGACCTAAGAAAAGATCAATAAAGAATGTTGAAGTAGAAGAACACCCTAGGACTTTGAATAAGACTCAAGTTGCACCCACTTTAGATATTGCGTCTGACAAATGTAATGGAAAAAGTGTTGTAACGAATGCTAAATCTTTAAGTACTTTTGATATTCAGTCTGATGCTTCTTGTGTTATTTGTCGTAAAAGTATGCTTTCTGATTGTCATGACAAATGTGTTGCTAGAGCTATCTTGTATCCTTTAAAGAATCCTAAGAATCGGAATACCTCTAGGCCCACTAATGCTTCTAAGTTTGTGCTTGGTAAACCGCCCTCCTTAGATTCTAAAAAACGCATTAATGTCCCTGTAGTTTCAGTATCACCTCCAAGGAATATAGTACCACCTAGTGCATTCACTAAAACTAAAGCTAAGACTAGTTGGAGATGGCAGAAATGGATACATAATACACTAGGATTTAAATGGATGCCTAAAGTCATTGATGTGTGTATCTCTACTATAACTGCTTCGGAACCCTCTAACACTTCGGGTTCCACATCTACTTCTATTCCATCTGTGTCGTCTATGTGTAATGCAGGTGATACAGATCATCCTTTGGATTGTTGATAGCGGATGTTCCCGACACATGACAGGCAATCTTAAACTGTTATCAAACTTTATTGCAAAGTTCATTGGCACTGTCAGATTCGGGAATGATCACTTCGCAGCTATCATGGGCTACGGAGATTATATCAATGGCAATATCAAAATTAGCAGGGTTTACTATGTGGAAGGCCTCGGTCATAATTTTTTTTCAGTCGGTCAATTCTGTGATGGAGATTTGGAAGTTGCTTTTCGGGAGAAAACTTGTTTCATTCGTGATCTACAAGGAAACGATCTAATGCCTGGCTCTCGCAATTCTAGTCTATACACAATCTCAATGCACGACATGGTTGCTTCTTCTCCCATTTGTCTACTTTCAAAGGCAACATCAACAAAATCCTGGCTATGGCACCGTCGTCTCTCACATTTAAACTTTCAAACCATCACCAACCTTGCTCGACACAAACTTGTTGAAGGTCTCCCGAGATTCCGATATTCCAAAGATCACCTATGCTCAGCTTGTGAACAAGGGAAAAGCACTCGTGCTCATTTTCCTTCAAAGGTGGAACACAACTCTCAACATGTGCTTCATCTTCTTCACATGGATTTGTGTGGCCCGATGCGCGTGCAAACTGTGGAAAACTAGAAGGGGGGGTTGAATAGTTTTACCAATTTAAAACTTCCTTTTAAATATTTAGATCGACTTATGTCAATCTATTTGATTGTTTATGTTGGACGTTGATAGATAGATATATAAACGTGTAATGAAAGATAAAGAGTAAGAAGCACATCACCACGACACAAGTATTTATAGTGGTTCGGCTACAAGGACACATTCCTTGCCCTAATCCACTCCCCGAGTCACCTACTCGAGAGTTCGTAAACACTACAACAACTCCTTATGGCGGAGAAGCCTTCACAACGTCGCTTAACCTTTTTCCGGTACAAAGCTAAATACCGAGTTCTTTCACACCAAGGCGAACCACACCTAACACAACGTCGCCTACCCTTTATACGGTGCTAGGCTAACCACCGAGTTCTTTCACACCTTAGGAGAACTAATCCTTCACAACGTCGCCTACCCTTTATTAGTTACTAGGCTAAGTACCTAGTTCTTTCACACCTTAGGTGAACTACACCTTCACGACACAACACCTAGTCTCAAGGAGATCTACTCCTTGTTACAACACCATCAAGGATATCACCATTCTTGTATATAAACAAATACATATATGTATAACGATGCACCTCATCGATTATACGACCTAGGCATTCTTCCCAAATGCTACTTGATTTGATTCTTTTGCATCCTTCACTAATGCCTTTGACACAACGCTTGGCACCCTTCACTAATGACTTCATCTTGACACCTTTAGCATCCTTCACTAATGCTTTGACACAGATGATGAGCACCTTTCACTAATGCTTTCATCTTGACACTTTCGGCATTCTTCACTAATGCCTTCAACCCAACATCTATGGAGAAAGGAAGAACTATCAACAAGATAACCTTAGTAGTCTTGATGATGACGAAGCATGGCAACTCATGGACTTTGAGCTTGCACGTCTTCAAGAGGTGGTGATCTTTCCTTTGAGAGGAACCTAGTAGATCACACAAAAACAAAAGACAAACTACATAGATCACTTAGATCTGAGGTTAGAGGGTTAGAATACTTTGGGGAAGTATATATGAAAAAGTACACATAGAGAAGAAGAAATGGCTCTCTATTTATAGAAGAAATTCTCTTCTGTTTACCCGGATCCCACGGATCCCTACCACAAGGGATCCGGCTAGCATAAAGCTAGGGATCCGTGGTCCGCTCCTCTTTGCCCATGGGTCATGGGTTATGGGTTGATCCATGGTTTTCTTTCTAGATACAATGAACTTGGTTAAGTGGTATATATAAAACCATGGGTTATGGGTCAAAACCATTTGCTAGTTTTTACTTATTTAGTATATACTTGTTTTTACCCATTTTAGTATATACTTGTTTTTACCCATTTTGATATACTTAGTTTAAGTATATGTTTAATCCAATATGTAAACACTAGTTGTTGTACATATGTATCTAAGTCATAAAATCACTTATACTTGTTTTAGTGTTTTATGTGAAAGCGTAAGTGTGTTAGAAAACTATTAACTCAAACTATTTACGTACTCTATTTGTTTCGTTAAAATGATTTTATATTTGTTATCGACAAAACATTAGAAGATCATAAAATATAAATAAACGTTTTCACGGCTTATTTGTATTAACAATCTCCCCCTTTTTGTTGATGACAAAACATAAAATTATTTTAAGGAAAAATCTAAAATTCGTAAAAATTTGAATTTGTAGTTTTTACTTTCTTCTCCCCCTTTTTGTCGAAACAAAAAGTGTTTAAAAGAAACTAACACAATTTTTATAAGAGAAAGAGAAAAAATGTAAAAAATGTAAAGAGAGCAAGTGACGTTAATGGTACTCGTCTTAACTCCCCCTTGACGAGTCCATCCCTTGGAAAGGGCGTCAAGGACATAACGTAAAATAGACTAATTGTGTTTGCAATCAAGTTTGCAAATGGTTCGTCTAATTGACGAGAACGTGCTCCCCCTTAAATATTGAAATGTTGCAATTGGGTGTCATGAAGTGTAACCCAAAATAGGATTAAGTTTGCAATTAATTTTGCAATGTCATTTTACACAAAGCTCCCCCTAGCTTTATGGTGTCAATATCTTCATGTGTATTTTGAATAACTACAAAACAAAGGTTAGAAAAACAAGAGTATAGTGCATAATTTCCTGCAAAAGAGACTCAAGTTAGTAGAAATTTGTGCTCCTGTACCACGGATCCCACGGTTCCCTTCAAGGAGGGATCCGTCTAGTTATCTGGAAGGGATCCGGCTATCTGTTACAGTTTCTTCAGCAGTGAAGAAATATCAAGGAGTGCTATTGGAGGGAATGAAATATATAACAAGCAAAACACACATAATAATCATAGCATATAAGTATTCATTCAATAAAACAAGAGATACACAACCAAATCTCTAAAAACTAAGAGAATGAACTTTAGCCATATAAGTACTACTAATACTAATCTCAATGCGGGATTTAGAATGTGACAATGTGCTTAAGTCTAAGGATGGGTGGACTTGTTGAATTGATCCAACTTTTCAAGAAGATGATTGAACATGAAATGTATCTCATTTCGTACTTCTTGAACAAGTCCTTGAGTTTTTAGACAATTTGGACAAGTATTGTCTTGGTTTGGCCCCGAAGAAAAAAGGGTGTTTTGAGGGGGCTCAATGTGTGTTTGAGGGTCTTCATTTTGAGAAGTAGGGAGAGGTTCTAAAAATGAGGGTGGTAATGGAACTTCTTCCATATGATCAAGGTTGTTTCTTGTCTCCCATGATGGGCTAGTTGGTGTTGTAGGTGGTTCCCGATTTAATGAAAAGGTTGGTGAATGGGAGGTTCTTGGTGATGAATGAAACAATGAATATATGTTTGGATGCGGAAGAGGCTCATTCAATGAGTGTAATCCATTCTTAATGAATGAAGGTTTTGATGGCTTGCTAGAACTATCCATGTTAGGTTTGGAACTAGATGATCCCTTTTCTAGTTGGAAGGATTTGATGCTAATCCTTGCGGTTCTCTTAGCTTTTGTTGGATGGGTTTGATGAGGTGGGATTCTAGAGTCATTATCTCTAATAGGGGATGTTTCGGTGGATGAAATTTCATGGATCATTTGGCCCTTTCTTTTGGATGATCCTATGTTTGAGGAGTTGTTGCTAAGGGCTTTAGTCATAGTGATGAAGGTGCTAATGTGAGCTTCAAATTTCTGATTTTTGAGATGTGATTAAGAGTGGTGACTTAGTCCTAAGGTTTTGTTTGGTTATAAAGGAAAATTTGAAATAGGAAATTAAATCCTTGACCACTTAGAGGATTAAGCATGCTCTTGAGATTTTGATCAGCTCTAGGAGGGTAATTAATGAATGCTTAAAGGTGGTTAGAGAAAAAGGTAACTTGAATTTGAATTAAGGAGGCTAACCTTATTCTTTCTGCACGTACGGATCCCGCGGATCCCTCTCAGTAGGGATCCGCCTGGTTATAGACCAGGGATCCGGCTATCAGACAGGTTTTAAGTGAAGTCATCATGCCTTTGTAAGGTTTATCATTAATGGATTTCGAGGTTTTGACTTAACTTTGAAGTTTTTAGCTGTTTGGATATCTCAAATTCTCAACCATAATAAGTAATGGTGCATAATGATGGTTAGACTAAGAACACTTACCTTGGGTAATCTAACTATTTATTTGCAAGGTTTCCTTTCAATGAGAAAAATGATGATACTAAGTCTTAAAAGTCAGATGATGTCCTAGAATAAATTTATAAAAGAAATAAGAAAGAAAAAAACTTATTTTAGGCTCTAATTTTGAGTCAAAGAAGATTGAGATCAATTTGCTAAAATTGAAGGATATACCAAACTAAGTGCTATCAAATGTGATGGATAATGTGTGAGTGTTGGAGCGGAATTATGGTGAGTTTTGACTAGTTGATAACCAAACGAAATATTTCGAAAATGTATCCTAGATAAGCCATGGATGAGAGTGAGGTTTTCAACTATTAGCGGAAGACTTAGTTGGTTCTAGGGTATCATGTTAGACTAGTTTGAAGTGTTCTAGTGGACTATTTTGATGAAGCTAAATCTGTTTTGCACATCAGTTGTATACGGATCCCACGGTTCCCTTATGGGAGGGATCCGGCTAGTTGAAAATCTGGGATCCGCCAATCTGCAGATCAGAAGGCTTACAGGAAATGTGCAACTATGCATATTATAGTAAATGCATTTCTTAGTTGTTTCTAAGGGGACTAAGTGTAAGAACACAACTAATATAACTTGTATCAAAGTGGGAAACACTGAAGTTCCTAGAATGAGTGACGACGACCATACCAAGAGGTCGTAAAATCTCATTTTCAAATACCTAAGTTATAATGTTTAGTGCCAAGATATGGCAATACCTACATACTACAAGCATAGTTAAGATTGTTTACAAACCATTGTTTTGAAATTGTTCATCAAACACTTAAGCCTTAGGACTTTACCTTTCTTCACTTCTTCTTCCTCAAGAAATTGGCGAAGCATTTGAAGATTCCCTTGGTTTGTTGCCATTCGGGCGATTCATTGGGGATGTTTGGCAATTGGTTAATGTAGTCCAAAGGGTCAAGATCAATATTCTTAAGTGGGTTGCTACTACTCCCTTCACCTTCACCTTCTTCTTGCCTCTCTCTTTCGTCCGAGGAATCCGTGGGTGGATGTGGCCTCTTGCCTTCTACCATGAACCTTGTTGTTCTACCCTCGGTTAGTGGAACCATGACCTTATTGCAAAAGTTATGATCAAGGGATTGTGGGGAAGGATCTAATGCAAAGATGAATTTTGCAAGACGGGTTAGAAGCATTGCATACGGGAGTACCATCTTGTCCATGCTTCTCACACTTGCCATTCTTTTGACCATGTAGTAGGCAAGGTTGAATCTAGTATTGGTCACTAGACAATATATCATGAAGCTTAGGCAAGCGTTGGGGTGATCCTTGTTTCCTACTAGACATACCACATTTTCTCTTATCACAACTTCCCATTTTTTATATAACCCATACATCTCTGAAAGCTCCATTTGAAAAGGATCCCTATAGATCACTTTTGACTTTCTTGTGACTCTTGATGGTGATGCTCTTGGCATAAACACGGTGTCCCTCACCGTGGTTGCTTCCGGGATCAAAGTGTGGTAGATATCATGGTGATCAACCATTGTGTGTAGTTGCTCCAAAGACCATTCATTTGAGTACATACAAACGCCATCATATGTAACCCCTAGAATTCTTCCAAGCTCCAAAAGTGAAAGAGTGTACTTATGTCCATTTATGGTAAATTCAATTGAGATGGACCCATCATCATTTCTAATTATACCCATAGTCTTGTAAAACTCAAGCACAAAGACCGGGCAAATTTGCTCGTTTATATCCAATAAACAATCAAACCCAATAGTTCCAAATACTTCCCTCATGTCGGTATTTGCAAGAAATGATGGATCAACAACTCTACCTTCATGAAAGAGTCTCCTTTCAAGTAACTTAAAAGCTTTCCTATCGTCCGGATTTAATCCATTTTTCCTATGGTACATGGGAATGTAGTGAGTGGTGTCTTGGTAATCTTGTTGCTTGTTGCTTGACATGATGTTCCTAAACAATGTAACCACAACGTGGTGTTAATGGTGAATAGTAACCTAGAGGGTTTCATCACAATTTTGCTCTCATCATCTTTGTTGGGTTCAAGAAATGTGTTTAATTTGTATTAACAATGTTAAATCTTTGATTTAGATTATCTTAGAAAACAATGTGATGACAAATTATGGAAAACCCATTTGAACCCAACTCTTAAAGATGAAGTAATTGTAATTCTAAGAATCAAGGAATTAGATTAACAATGTAGTGAAGATTAGACTTACACACGTGATTGTTAGGCTTGAGAAAAATGATCAATTAGCTCCTATGAACAGTAACTGAGTCTTTGTTTGTGAGTCTGTGAAATGAGTAATGGTGGAACATCCACAGTGATCATTTTTAGTTTATACTGTCTTCTGTTGCACGGATCCTGCGGATCCCTCTCATTTGGGATCCGTCTAGTATAAACTTAGGGATCCGGCATGACAGTAAAAGTCAGCTCAAGAAATTCCTTGATAACTTTGGTTTGGGAGTTCTAAGATACCTAGTGTTTTGGTGTTAATGTTCTAAAACTTGTGGTTTGAGGTTTTGATGATTTAATGCTCTTCCTATTGGACAAGGTTCCCTTTTTAAGAATTAGTCGTAATTCTTGGGAAGCTTTTCAAACATTATAATAAAATCCCATTTTATTATAACATAAGGAGTTTCACATGGATATTTATTGATATGCATGAAATGTCAATAAATCCTTTGTGATGAATAATGATTGATGTTATCATATAACTAGATATTATTATGGGTTGGTAATAAAGTCTAAAAAATGGAGTGCACTAAATAGAAAATTACTATAAAAGAATAATTACTAGAATCATTACTACTAAGTCATGCAATCAAGATACTAATAATAACAAATTAAGCTAAGTAATTAAAGATCATACCTTTGCCAAATATTCTTTTAAAGAAAAGAAATATTTAGATGTTTCTTGGAATCTCCAGATTAATGTTGTAAGAATACTTAAACATTCTTTTTGCGAGAAGAACTATTTAGATGAATTCTTCATGATCATCTTGGTAGTTCCAAATCCAAGTATAGATAATGCTTTAAAAAAAATGTTAGAGCATTCTATCATTGTCCAACAATAAACAAAATGGTGATTTTTAAAATATGAAAAAAATAATCCTTCTTTGTAGTTTTCAAATATACATGGATCGTATCAAGTTTTTAAAGTACAACATACTCTAATAAACTTGGTAACGAAGCTCTGATGCCAATTGTGGAAAACTAGAAGGGGGGGTTGAATAGTTTTACCAATTTAAAACTTCCTTTTAAATATTTAGATCGACTTATGTCAATCTATTTGATTGTTTATGTTGGACGTTGATAGATAGATATATAAACGTGTAATGAAAGATAAAGAGTAAGAAGCACATCACCACGACACAAGTATTTATAGTGGTTCGGCTACAAGGACACCTTCCTTGCCCTACTCCACTCCCCGAGTTACCTACTCGAGAGTTCGTAAACACTACAACAACTCCTTATGGCGGAGAAGCCTTCACAACGTCGCTTAACCTTTTTCCGGTACAAAGCTAAATACCGAGTTCTTTCACACCAAGGCGAACCACACCTAACACAACGTCGCCTACCCTTTATACGGTGCTAGGCTAACCACCGAGTTCTTTCACACCTTAGGAGAACTAATCCTTCACAACGTCGCCTACCCTTTATTAGGTACTAGGCTAAGTACCTAGTTCTTTCACACCTTAGGTGAACTACACCTTCACGACACAACACCTAGTCTCAAGGAGATCTACTCCTTGTTACAACACCATCAAGGATATCACCATCCTTGTATATAAACAAATACATATATGTATAACGATGCACCTCATCGATTATACGACCTAGTCATTCTTCCCAAATGCTACTTGATTTGATTCTTTGGCATCCTTCACTAATGCCTTTGACACAACGCTTGGCACCCTTCACTAATGCCTTCGTCTTGACACCTTTAGCATCCTTCACTAATGCTTTGACACGGATGATGAGCACCTTTCACTAATGCTTTCATCTTGACACTTTCGGCATTCTTCACTAATGCCTTCAACCCAACATCTATGGAGAAAGGAAGAACTATCAACAAGATAACCTTAGTAGTCTTGATGATGACGAAGCATGGCAACTTATGGACTTTGAGCTTGCACGTCTTCAAGATGTGGTGATCTTTCCTTTGAGAGGAACCTAGTAGATCACACAAAAACAAAAGACAAACTACATAGATCACTTAGATATGAGGTTAGAGGGTTAGAATACTTTGGGGAAGTATATATGAAAAAGTACACATAGAGAGGAAGAAATGGCTCTCTATTTATAGAAGAAATTCTCTTCTGTTTACCCAGATCCCACGGATCCCTACCACAAGGGATCCGGCTAGCATAAAGCTAGGGATCCGTGGTCCGCTCCTCTTTGCCCATGGGTCATGGGTTATGGGTTGATCCATGGTTTTCTTTCTAGATACAATGAACTTGGTTAAGTGGTATATATAAAACCATGGGTTATGGGTCAAAACCATTTGCTAGTTTTTACTTATTTAGTATATACTTGTTTTTACCCATTTTAGTATATACTTGTTTTTACCCATTTTGATATACTTAGTTTAAGTATATGTTTAATCCAATATGTAAACACTAGTTGTTGTACATATGTATCTAAGTCATAAAATCACTTATACTTGTTTTAGTGTTTTATGTGAAAGCGTAAGTGTGTTAGAAAACTATTAACTCAAACTATTTACGTACTCTATTTGTTTCGTTAAAATGATTTTATATTTGTTATCGACAAAACATTAGAAGATCGTAAAATATAAATAAACGTTTTCACGGCTTATTTGTATTAACACAAACGATTAATGGCAAACGCTACATCTTGGTAATTGTCGATGACTACTCACGATGGACTTGGGTCTACTTTCTTCGAAGTAAAGATCAAGCTCCACAGATGATCATCGCCTTTCTCACGAAAATTCAAGTTCAGCTCCAGAACACCGTCCGCCAAATCAGAACAGACAAAGGAACTGAATTTGTGAACCAAACTCTTTGAGAATTTTATGAGAAAGTGAGAATTGAGCATCAGACATCTATTGCACGTACACCAGAACAAAACGGAGTTGTTGAAAGACGAAACCGAACGTTAGTGGAAGCTGCAAGAACAATGTTAATCAATGCTAAACTTCCAGATTACTTGTGGGCAGAAGTTGTATCAACTGCATGCTATACTCAAAACCGTTCAATGATTACTAAACGCCACAACAAAACACCTTGTGAGCTTATCCATAACCATAAACCAAATCTCAAATACTTTCATGTATTTGGATCCCTTTGCTATCCGAATAATAATCGTGATGACTTTGGTAAGCTCAAATCCAAAGCTGACATTGGAGTATTTATAGGATATTGTGAAAATTCGAAGGGTTTCCGGATCTGGAATCGTCGTACAAAGCAGGTTATGGAAACGATTCATGCTAATTTTGATAGATTCATGCTAATTTTGATGAACTTACTGAAATGGCTTCTGAGCATAACAGCTTGGAACCTGGTCACAACCGTTTAAACTTCCCTCACACCCCATCATCAGCTGAACAAAGCCCCCAGCTTACTCGTCAACAAATGGAAACGCTATTTGCCCCGTTGTTTAATGATGGCATTGATGAACGTGCTCCAGGTGTATCCGCTATTTCCGCTACTCAACCTGATCATACTCTTATACCTGATACACCTGCTACCACAACTACTGTTGATGAAGCACCACCAGTTGACTCTACAACAACAGTTGAACAAACTACTTCCAACGACGCTAAACCAGCTGCTGATGTTCTTAATGAAGTACCCCCCACCTGCAGATTTTGATCCAAATGCGTTCTTCAACTCGTTTGCCAATGAAACTGCTGCACCTGATGTCGCGGAATCATCAACAAACCATTTGAATCCTCAAAATCTGCACAATGTATACCAACATCAACCCTCTACACATCGTTGGACAAAATACCATCCTCTAGAGAATATTATTGGCAACCCGAATCAACCAGTCGTTACAAGACAACGTCTTCACACAGATGGTGAACATTGCATTTATGCACTCACTGTCTGCCAATCTGAGCCTAAAACCATTAAAGACGCAATGACAAAAGACAACTGGATTGAATCCATGCAAGAAGAACTCAACCAATTCAAACGTCTTGAAGTATGGGAACTGGTTGAAAGACCAACAGGGGTCTACGTCATTGGTCTCAAATGGATTTGGAAGAACAAATTGGATGCTGAAGGGAACGTAATCAGAAACAAGTCACGTCTGGTGGCTAAGGGTTATAGACAGGAAGAGGGTATTGACTTTGAAGAATCATTCGCTCCGGTTGCTCGTCTTGAGGCTATTCGGATTTTTCTCGCGTTCGCGGCTCATATGAACATAACGGTCTTTCAGATGGACGTCAAAACTGCTTTTCTGAATGGGCAACTGAAAGAAACGGTTTATGTCAGCCAGCCAGAAGGATTCGTTGATCCCGAGTTCCCGAACCATGTCTACAAACTGAACAAAGCTCTGCATGGTCTCAAACAAGCTTCTCGGGCGTGGTACGATAAGTTATCATCCTTCCTCATTGCCAATAAATTCACCAAAGGTTCGGTCGATCCTACACTTTTCATATAATATTACGGGGCTCACATCTTAATCGTTCAAATTTATGTGGATGACATCATTTTTGGGTCAACACATTTAAAATACTCAAATGCTTTTGCAAAATTAATGACAACATTTTGAAATGTCAATGATGGGTGAACTCACATTCTTTCTAGGAATGCAAGTTCATCAATCACCCCGTGGTATTTTCTTGAGTCAGTCCAAATATGCCCTTGAACTGTTAAAAAAGTTTGGAATGCAAAACTGTGACACCTATGCCACACCAATGGCTCATACCAAGAAGCTAGACGCTGATTTACATGGGAAATTGGTGGACCCTACCAAATACCGTAGTATTATTGGGTCTCTCATGTATCTAACAGCTAGCAGGCCTGATATTGTTTTTGTTGTATATCTTTGCTCCCGTTATCAGTCAAGACCAACTGAAACCCACCTCTCTAAGGCTAAAAGAATCCTCCGATACATCAAGGGAACCATTAACTTGGGGATCTGGTATCCGAAGGATTCTGGTTTTGAACTAATAGCCTTTTCAGACGCTGATCACGCAGGATGCTTAGATTCACGGAAAAGTACTTTAGGAGCATTACAATTTCTTGGTGATAAACTGGTGTCATGGCAATCGAAGAAGCAGGATTGTACATCGCTCTCCTCAACAGAAGCAGAATATGTAGCCATGATAAGGTTTTAAAAGGTACCTTTTTGAGGGGTCATTTAAGCCCTTATTCGATCACTTTTGTATCCGTTATTGCTTAATATCGTTCCTTTTCACTTTTTAGGTCTCTTGAAGGCAAAATGCTGGAATGATGCTTATTTGGACGAAAAGGCGCGAATATACGAAGAAAATGGCCAAAGTCAGAATCGAGACACTCAAAGCTGCTGAAACATAAGGCGACGGCGTCACTGCATATCTGCGACGCCGTCGGGAAGGCATTTTGCGACGGCTCAGAGGCGAAATTGCATGTTTTCAAGGGACGACGTCAGGTTCTAAAAGAGTAGGCCGTCGTTACTCAGACGGCCTAGATGCAGTCAAGACGGCGTCAGAGCTAAAGGGGACGGCGTCACAGTCATAAGGTGACGCCGTCGCAAGGTTTACGTGGCCAATACGAAACCCTAATGATGGCGACACGACGGCGTCACGAAACATAAGGTGACGCCGTCGCAGATGTAATCTTATATATAGAATCCGAATTTTTCAGTTTTGTGTGTAGTCTTTTGGAGTAAAAACCTAAAACCGAACCAAGGCTTTCTTGTGCAGTATTTTAGGGTTCTAAACCCTATTATACATCAAGATAAGTATTTACTTCATTAATTTAATTATGTCTTTGATTATTTGTGTGTATGCTTGCATGTTCTCCATGTCCGGCTAATTTATTTGTGTGTTTGCTTAGGGAATATGAAACTTAATTATTGAATATTGATTGGTTGATACTTATCTTAGTTGACTAATGATCTAGAGTGCGCTAGATTATTAGTTGTGTACTTAATGCTTGACTTTTCTTTGTAAACTTTAGAATATAATTATCTAGGTAATTGTAGGATAAAGTATTCAAGGACAACCGTAGAGTAGGCGTCTATAAATCACTAGAGGATTTGTAAACAAGACCCTTTGGTAAATTCAAAGAGTTAGGGAAACAAGCACGCCCTATAGCCTTAGAATCACAACGCAACTAGGAATAAGGACGTGACAAATCAACCATCAATAGGAGATAATTAAGGAGTAGTAAAACCTAAGTAAACACATCTTTAAACTATCATACGAGTACAAATCAATTAGACATAGACTATCACAACCTTAGCTTAGATAATTAGATAATAGTAGAGTAATCGGTAGCAATACCAACCCCCCAAATCCAATACCCGAGATTCGTACATTTTCAATTTCTAAAAAAATATAAAAAGATAAAAAAAATAATCTTCCTCAACCTCAACCTTAGCGTAGTAACTTCTCACTAGCATTCCTATTCCCCTAGAGAACGATATCAATACCCGTGGCTTACCCTAATTACTACACTACAACGATTAGGTTCACTGCCTAGGGTGTTATAAAACTTGCTCGAAGAAAAGGAAGTTTCCTTGACCCCGAACGACGCGTGTAGCGTTATCAAGTTTTTGGCCGCCGCTGCCGGGGAATAGAATAGCTAGTTAGTAGTCCACCTCGTTTAGGTTCTTTGCTTGATTCCTATCAAGTAAATTTTTCTCATTTTTTAGCTTTCTCTTAGTCTATCTCCCTTCTTCGTGACCTTTGTTCGTAACCATTTTCATTAACTATTCCGTTAGCCGTTATGGAGAACGCGAATCTGCCAAAACTGTTACCCAATCAACGAAATCCACTACATAATCTACCCTTTCCACTCCAAAATGAGATCTTGAGGTTCCAGCAATATCATGATGAATCCTTTCCTGAGGCGTGGACTCGAATTAAATATTTATTACAAAAGGTCCTTTATCATGGTATTGATTTACTGTTTCCACTACAATTCTTTTACACTCGTATCGCCCACGAAACCCAAAGGAGACTTGACTATGTAACGGATGGGGATATTTGGGGACGTGGTGTTCGAAATGCATGGGAAACCTTTGAGATTCACGCCCAATTTAGAAGTGGAACATGGGACCCAAAAAACGAATATTTAGACCTATTTTCAATTTGGAAACTTCGGTCGGAAAGGTTGTTTAGGAAGAAGATGATTAGAGTTGAGGTACCAAGGTGCATGTCATGGTTAGGCGCTACCACAGTACAAAATGAATACATAGGTGATCTTGATAAGATGGAGGATAGAGTAGAAAATCCAATCCCATCGGATAACCCACAAGTCCTACCATCACTTGAGGAACACACATCGCCTATAACTTACCCGGAAGAAGTGGAAGAGACTATAGGAGCCCCGATTGATAGAGAACCTTTGGACCAAACGCCACTAGAGAATGTAGGTTTAGATGATTGTTGTCATGACCTCTCTCTTAGTCCTAGGGAAGTTCCTGATTTTGATGAACCGGAGCCTCAACCAAAAACCTTACCCAATGTTCTGTCTTTAGATGTGAATCTTGGAATTGAATTAGGCCCCAATCCACCCATCAAAATAGATAGTCCGGGTAGTTGCTTGATAAAGGTGGTAGATTCTAGGCCATGTAGAGTGGAAGCCGATATAGGAGTAACCCATGACTTTACACACTTATATCACCCATTCATGGTTGATAACAAGAAACACTATGGGTTTAAACCGGGTTTATTAGGTCAAGATGGGTCCTTAACCATGAATCTTTTGAAGTTGGTAGAAAATGATCCATTCTTAGGAGAGAGATTTGATTCTCTTGCTACACCAATAGACTTAGGTAAGGTTATAATGAATAGAGCACACTTCTTTGAGCATATAAATCACCCATCATCCTCTCCTCACGTAGCAAATTTCCACCCTAAGGGTGTGTATTGCTACTATCACCCGCACTTGAACTTAAGTGTAGGGAAAACTTCCCCTTTATTTGTTAAATAAGGGTAGAGTCAGGCTCGTGACTCGAACAAAAACAAGCGCTTCTTGGGAGGCAACCCATGTGTATTTGTTTTTATTTTTATTTGAGTGTCATATATCTTTTATTAATTGTTTATCCTCATGTTTGAATTTGTAAAAATGCTTTATTTTGTTTTTAACCTCGTCTTAATTACATATAAAGGTATTTTACATAAAGGATAAGTGTAGGGAGGATTACACACGTTTTCATAAGAAACGTAAACATGAGAATAACAATTAACTTAAAGATATATATGTTTGTTTGTTCGAGTCAAATGCTTGTATCGAGTCATAATGGATGTTTCTGCAGAAATTTTTCCAGATTCTAAAGATGTAAATTTTCCAGAATTTTTTCCAGAAAATCGCAGACCAGTTTTTGTCAGGATAACCTGACGGCGTCAGGATTGAAACCTGACGGCGTCAGGAAGGAATAAAAACATCAGCTTACTTTTTCTCGTTTTCTGAGCTACTTGTAAAATTTTGGAATTTTCCAGATCTTAACTTTCAAAACATATTATATGTATTCTGAGCTAAATTTGATCCTATATTACGAACACCTTACCTACAAATGTCTTAAACAAAACTTTCAATTCTAGACCTTTTAAGGTTTTAAAATGTTCATCGAGTCTTTTGCTCTTTTTCATTCGACTACAAAAATAAGGAAGGACTGCGGCAGTCCAAAGTTAGGACTGCGGCAGTCCAATAGGACTGTTTTTGACCAGACGCTAAAAGACCTTTTTTAAGACCTTTTAAATGTAGAAATCTTAGACCTTTTTAAAGACGTCTTTGTAGGTAATACTGAGCTATGTTCGTAAACTGAGCTTGTTTGTTTGTATATATAGAAATTCAATTAACAATAAGAG